>ML661892.1:1881326-1908313 GCA_007570785.1 Antilocapra americana | reverse complement strand
GGTTTCCTCGGTGTATATGCCCAGCAGTGGGATTGCTGGGTCATATGTAATGCCTATCTATTATTAACCTTATAAAATGGCTCTGATTGGCTCTGCTCAGACCATGTGCCCATTCCTGAACCAGCCAAAAGGAGCCATGGTTGGTCAAGCCTATTGCTTGTGATGGGAGATGATGAGTGGCCGGAGCAGCTGGGTCTGTGCAAGATAGATAGCTGGAGAGAGAAATGTGTCGAGTGACTGAAAACAGTAGAACTTTATGACCTAGCTGAGCGAGTCAACATAGAAAACTTTAAACCCTGTTCTTGTCGACATAAAGCAGTACCTGCCAGACACAGCCCTCCTTATTTCCTCTTTCTTTTGTCACATGCAAATAAAGCTGACTTCCTAGAAATAAGGGCCTCCTGACTTATCAGGGGAAGAAAATTCCATCCAGCTTAGATACAGTGGCTCCATTATGTTTCCCTGACTGATAACAGGACAGATAAAAGCTAGTAAAACTGCAAGTTTGGCAAGGCCCAAACACAAATGTTGTTACCTTCAAGTGACCTATACTCCCTAACCGCAGTTTTGTATCATGAGTCATAGTAGGTAATAGGGAGTACAAATAAGCAAGAAAATGGTCTCTTTTCCTCAGTGAGCTTACCATCAATTTAAAGAGAAAAGATGCACATTAAAGTCCAACATAAACTCAAGAACATGATAAATGTATTTGTGAGCATTCGGTGATGATAAAGCAATGGACTGAATTATCATCATCATCATGGAATAGAGCAATAAAGAATGAGGGGCCAACTGAAACTGTTTCTAGGAGTTTTTATGGCCTTCTTTGCCTGGAACTGTGCCTATGGTCATTAGGAAGGCTTTCTGGAAAGGGTGGAACTTAAAGTGGGTCTTTTTTCCTCTACCTTTTTTTGGCTACACCATGCATCTTGTATGAACCTTAGCAGCTTGTATGAATCTCAGGGGTTGAACCCAGGTCCCCAGCAGTGAAAGCACAGGGTGCTAACTACTGTACCACCAGGGTGTTTCTTAAAGTGGGTCTTAAGAGATAAGCTAAAGAGATTATGTATAGAGGACAGAATTCTTCCCTTGTAACTGGTCATGATTTGCCTAGCTTCCTCGTGGCTCAGCAGCAAAGAACCTGCCTGCAATGCAAGAGAAATGGGAGGAGACTCGTCTGATCTTTGGGTCAGGAAGATCCCCTGGAGAAGGAAACCCACTCCAGCTTTCTTGACTGGGAAATCCCATGGACAGAGGAGCCTAGTGGGTCCTTGGGGTGCAAAGAGTCGGATGCAACTTAGCAACTGAACATGCACACATTCGCAAATAAACTTTGTGATAGTATGCTACTGCCTCTTCCTCTTATTAAAGGTCGCTAGGGAGATGTGAAAGAGGCCAGTCTCTTCTGCATGAGAAAGGAACTTACAAATGTTGGAGACTAGAGAGGTATTTGGAACACTTACCATAAATGTATGCTCTGCAAATATAAAGATTATTAAAGGAAACTGCTATCTTTTGGGGGCTATTTCTGGTCTTTGAAATTGATATTAACAAGATAATGATTTCCTTCCAAACTTGTGGAATTGAGGTTGCCAAAGCTACTTCCTGCAAGAATAATGACTGATAGTTGACCATTTATGAAGCACCAGGCTGCCCCTCTATTAACCCAAATTGTTCTGAGGGTAAATATCCCAGTGGAGAAACTGGGCTTAGATAGAAATCATCTGAAGAATAACAGCTAACTTTCAGACTTTCTATTTTTTTCTAAGTTGCTACATCCTCCAAATTAGATTTTCATAATCTCTGAGTTTTACCACATCTTTCTGAAATTGGGGTCCAAGCTGTGCTGACAGAGTCTGCTTTCTAGAACTGTTCCAGAAGTGATGCATGCAACTGTCTGAGCCAGCACTAGGGGTGGGTGGCGGCTGGAGTGTGGGAGAGCTGCCTGTTGCCAGGCCGTGACCCAGCTCTTTGGTTGATGCACGGCCCCCGTGGCTTGCTCCACCAGTCTGGTGGGAGAACGCCTACTCTGTTCTGAATCAATGTTGAGCCTCTTGGAGAGCATCTTCCTTCCTTGTGGGAGGTATCAGAAGAGAGTCTTGACATGCAGGCTACTTCCTCTGTTTCAGGGAGAGGACTTGCAAGTAAATCTGAAAGAAATACCAGAGACAAGTTTAGAGAAGAGACACCCTAGGCTTGATGCCAAGTAGATATGACTCCTAGCTCTGCCTCTAACGAGCTATGTCTTTGGGTAAATAAATGGCTTTCCCCCAGAGTCTTGGGGTCTAAAGGTGTAAGAGGGATTAATAATACCAACTTACTAGCTCAAATAAGGTAATTAGAATGATAGTAATCAAAATTGTTAATGTCCATTCTTGTCCACTTTTATCCTTCTATGAATAGGGTTATTATTATTGTAACCATTTTATAGATAAAGAAACTGAGATTCAAAAGAGGTGAGCAATTTCTTTGACACCGCACAGGTGGTAAAAGGCAGAGCCTGCTTTCTAGTCAGGGCAGTCTCACCCTAAAAGTAGTGCTCCTTTTCACCAGTACCCAATGCCCCGCAGCATCTGGCTCAGGGTATAAAAATGAAACAGTAAGTGGTATTTGGGGTAAGAGCTGTGAAGAAGACTAGCTGTTCATGGAAACAAGTGAGATGTTGCATAAGCTTAGGTATCGGGGCAGGAGGTAAGCAAGGAGCTCCTTGCCCCTGCTTTCCTATTCCATGGAGACCCCTCATTGCTGTGACTGGTTCACACACAGTGCCCAGTATGAGGCAAGGGTTGCCTTTAAAGGAGCTTCATTTGGCTGAGATAGATGCAGGGTCTTTCTGCAGAGGAACCTGTCAAAGGAGAGTTGCTTTCTGAGGAATTAATTGGAATTCCCTTAGCATTCCACTGGCGTCAGCCTGAACATTGTTCATCCCCTGTAGATTATCATTAATCGGGTGAGCAGGGAGATAGAAGCAGCCTCTGATAGCTAATTTATTAACTTCTCCAGGATAAAGGGATGGGACTGAGCTGAGGAGCTTGAATTTACTTTGAGGGATTTGGGGCAGAAAGCCGTGACCCTGGTACCGTGACCCTGATCTGAATCGAGAGATTAACGACTTCTGGTCTCAACAAGGTTTAGGATGAGAGTTTTCTGAGACCCATACTTTTTATTACATTTTTATTCTTTTTTCAGTTCTGGGTTTATCCCTTGCCTCCTCTCAGAAATCCTTCCTATAATAAAATCTCATGTGTGTTTCTTCTCTTCCAACTGGGGTGTTTTGGGGATACTGGTTTTCCAGTAGCAAGGAACCATGTTTTGCAGTAGTAGATGTAACTTTGACACTTTATACTCTTCTAGATTTTCTTCCATACCCACTGGACCACCCATCCTTGTTGTTTAACATGGTCTTCAGCTTTAGGCTGCAGGAAGTAGTTTTGATACCTAAAAGAATGGTTATGGGGCTGGGACGTTGGCTGGCTTAGGTTTAAATGCCAGTCTAGGCACTTTCTAGCTGGGTGGCCATAAGCTAGTTACTTAACTTCTCTGAGCATTGATGTCCTCGTTGATCAGTGGGCATAATCGTAACTGCTGCACAGGGCCGCAGCGTGGATTAGATGTGATCCTGTGTGCTGTGTCTACACCATTGTTGGCGCTGCATACCTGCTTATTTCTTTTCCACTTTTCCCCCTTAAGAAAGAGAAAGAGGGATTCTCATGCCCAGGCATGAGGGGGCTTTCTGATTTCAAGCCAGTGTTAACATAGGACTTACAGAGTGGGCACAAGCTAACACCTTCTAGCTGCCTGTCCTTTGAAGGCACAATGGAGGCTGGCTGGGAAGAGCCTGCTGGCTTCAGCTCTGGTTAATGGGCTGCAAGTATTAAGATAGCTTTTCAGAGCAGCAGGAAAAACTCCTTGAAGCCTGTCTACCAGGCATGACTTGTAGAGATGAGGGCCACTACTGTCTTTTCCCTCAGCCTCCTTGCGCACTTGACTCCCTCCACAGACACCTCTGGAGTGTCCTTTCATGAGGTCAAAGTGATTCATGGATGGATGCTCACTTGTAGCCAGTTCTGTAGCCCTTTGTTCTACTCCCATTTGCCCCTACTCTCCACTGAAGATTACAGGCTTGAGTTTACAAGTGTTGATCTTTGAAGTCCAACTGTTGAGCTTGACATGGGATTAAATTTTGCATATCTTAAGACGCTATGTAAATGGAATCGTACCATATGAATTACTTTACAGTTTGCTTTTTTGTTTTTCACTATGCTCCTGAGGCTCATTCGGGTTGTACTTGTACCTTTAACTCATTTTCCCTACTGCATAGTACTTCACAGTGTGAATATATTACAAAATATCAGTTCTCTAGTTTATAGACTAGATAGGTCTGTCCATGGAATTCTCCAGGCAAGAATACTGGAGTGGGTTACCATTCCCTTCTCCAGGGGGTTTTCCCCACCCAGGGATTGAACGCTGGTCTCCCATATTGTAGGCAGATTCTCTACCATCTGTGCTACTATGGAAGCCTATTTGATAGGATTTAGGTTGTTTCCTGAGTTTTATTGCTGTAACCATTGCTATTATTAACATGTATTGAATGTTGGTGTACATTTTCAAGAACTTAAGAGCAGATTTGGAAATTGCTGGGTCATGGAGCATGCCCATCCTCAAGCTTGTTACCAAATAGTTCAACAGTTCAAGTTTAATGCCAAATAAATTCTTAGAGTGATTATAACAAAATTCACCTCCTCTGGCAGTGTGTAAGTATTCCACTGTTCTACATTCTTATGACCATTTGGTATTACTAGAATTTTTCCTCCTGCCATCATGATGTGTGAATCTATCTCAGGATTTCATCTGGTATGCATTTCAGTGGTTTGCATTTCTCTAATTTCTAATAAAATTGAGCATCTTTTTGTGTATTTACTAGCCATTTTTCTTTTTGTAAAGTGCCTCTTTAAAGACTTTTGGCCATGTTTATGTGATTGTCATGTTTTCCTTATTTGTTTTGGGGATATCTTTATATATTCTGTATATTTGATTTTTGTTGTTTTTGTTATGTTCATTGCAAATAGCTTCTCCACATCTGTGGTTTGTCCTTTCACTCTCTTGATGGTGTTTGTTAATGAAGAGAAGCTGTTAATTTCAGCATGATCTACTTTATAAGAGATGAAATTTAGGCTCAGAGTCTTTAAGCGTAAGGTCTTATGTAAGGTCTTTTGTACATAGCAGCTGAGATAGATTTAAATGTCTGTACAGAAACTCATCTCTATTAGACAGGACCATTACCGTGCAACAGTGTCTGAAAGAGGGTCAGACATAGAGTAGAAGTTTATGAAAGTTTGTTAGATTATTCAAGGGTACCTTATTCCCTGCCAGAATGATTGTTGAAATAAAATAAGGACTTCTGTATGGTAGTGGAATTAGCCATATCCCTTTCTAGCCCCTCCGAAGTCTAACCCCTTTCTTTTCCCCCATGGTGGTGGAATTTTTGTTAAAGCTCTGTTTATATAGCTTGTAAAGAAACAATTCAACCAAATCCAGTTAGAATCACTTGTGTGTCTCTGTGTCTGTGTGTAATCCTGACTGATAACACCCCAGATAAAGAAAAATCAGGTTGTCTCTCTAAACGAGCGCAAGGAGATTTGGGCATCTGTTCCTTTTAAACTAAGCATATTTTCAGTGTCATAAAACATTTGATACTGAGTTGGTGAATGGAAATACAAAGGAATTAGGAGTGCAGTGTTTCAGCGAATATCTCCTTAATCACAGAGAGTGGGACTTCTTAATTTAAATTTCTGATTAGGCGTGTTGGGCGCGGGAAGCACTACTCAGATCTCATTAGCCCAAGTGATAATGTGCACTAATTATCCCTCTTCCAAAGTCAGGGGTTCATTTATTACCTACATGAATGAACCTTTTTTCTCCTCTTCAGCAGCAGAGTAAAAAATGAGCTTGAGAAAATGATGGAGGTGCAGGGGAGGAGTAGGAGATGCCACAAGTGAAATGGTTTCAGGTTTCCAGTGCCAGGAGCCAGGCAATTTATGCTAAAGCCAAGCAAGTGAAACCTGACTGATAGGTTCTACCTGTGGCTGAAATAATGAGCAAGTTTTAAAAATGTTTTTCTTTTTCTCCCCTTCTCTTTAAAAATAGCATTCAGCGTTGGTTTTGCAGCGAGTGTGTGTGTGTGTTCTTTTTTGTGACTACACTACAACACGTGGGATCTTAGCTCCCCAGCCAGGGGTTGAATCTGTGCCTTCTACAGTCCAAGTGCAGGGGCCTAACCCCTGGAGCAGCAGGGAAATCCTGTGCAACTCTCGCCATCTTCTTTCTAGTAAGTTAGTTTCTTCTTGGCCAGTTTGCATAAAAACATGGTAGCCAAATGCTCAACTCTGTGATGCAGTTTAACACAGGGATTTTGGATCTGCTCGTCTTGGGTTACCCTGGCCTCCTTTCTTCCTGCCCTCACTTTCTGGCCACTGCAGGCATCTGGGGTTAGAGCCCCAGGGTTTGATGAGCCCACGTTAGCAAGACTGTGTGTGGGATTGAGGAGTGAGCAAAGTAGGAATGGAGAATATTTTCTACCCTTTCTAAACATGGAGCGAAGTGGCATGAGGGGCACCTCTGGGATTCACTTGAATTCTTCCAGTATCCTAGGGTTATGATTTCACAGAAACAATTTTTAAGTTGATTTTCTAACACTTCCCACCCTCTCCACATAGATTTGGAATCTTAGAGATGTTCTTGTTTTATAACGAACTATGAACCAAAGCTCCTAAGAAAAGTTTTTTGCCGGGATCACAGTCTCCAAAGTATTCTTTTCATCATGTATAGTACATGATTGAAGTATATACTAGTTCAGTTTTTTCAAGGATAGTTTGTCATATCTATTAATATTAAAATTAGTTATGCATGCTTATAGTCTCACCCCAGAAATCTATACTACAGATTATTTACATATAATTCAAAGGCATATATCTGTATCATCTATATACACAGATATATACTATCTTATCTATGTCATCTACATCACCATCTACATCCCAAGAGAGATCTTTATTGCAACCTTGTTAATAGAAAATGAATGGAACCAGCTCTAATACCTATGAGTAGGAGAATGGTTAAATAAAGATGCGTCTCCACAGTGAAGTATGATACAGATACTAACAAGAATGATAAAGATTTTGAACTGACATGGGAAGGTGTCTAGAACTGGTAAGTGAGAAAAGCTGACTCTAGGACTGTACATAGTATGGTATTCCCTCTGTGGAAAGAGTATGTATTTATTAGTGTGTGTCAGTGATTCTTTGTGGTTATCTCCAAGGGAGAGAGAAAGTGGAACCTGAGAGAGAGGCAGAGGAACTTCTACTTTATAAGTTATACATTTCAGCATCGTTTGAAATCTTGCAACAAGCTGACTTTATGTGGGTAATCGGCAAAAGCAATAATGATAAAATGCTTGCCATACAGTGCCGTTAAAGATGGGGGCCCGCTGTCCTGGGGCCAAGCACTGCCACACTGTTGGGACTGCAAAGCAATTGGCAGTCATTGCCCTAAGCACACTGAACGGGTCTGGCTCAGCGACTGTTAACAAATAGTGCTCCCCTTAGAACAAGACTGCCCCAACTACTAGATAATATCCTTGAAGAGCTGTGTTTGTAGCAGATAGAAGGGATAATCTATACCAGGCACTGTTTAAGGTTAATGCGATGCTGCCAGTGTGTTTGCAGTTTAGAGCCTGTGCCCGACTGTGTCTGTCTTTGCAGAGCTCATAACAGAGCTCCAGGGCTTTGTGGGTTCACTGGGATAACTTCACTTGCACACACTGGGTGGAGGCACGTATCCTCTTGTCACTTGCCGTCTCTTTGTTCATCAAATCACTTCTATTCCTTGCTTTTTTCCTCTTTTTTCTCTCCCCTCCTTTCAGCCAATCTTTCCCTAGTCTATGCCATGCACTATTCTGGACACAGTGGGAAATGAAGCAACAGATTTATCAGAATTGCTGCTTCAAGGAGAGAGTTCATGGTCTACCAGAAGCAGTGACCATAAAAGCAGTGAATGATAACATCTAACAAGGAAGAGAGCTTAAAGCCAGACTAGATTAGATGGCCCCAGTGGGGAGTCTTGGCTCTGCTCTATACATGTGACCTGGGCAAGTTACTTAGCCTCTCTAAACCTGTTTCAGTTCAGTTCAGTCGCTCAGTTATGTCCAACTCTTTGCAACCCCATGGACTGCAGCACACCAAGCTTCCCTGTCCATCACCAACTCCCAGAGCTTACTCTAACTCATGTCCATTGAGTTGGTGATGCCATCCAACCATCTCAACCTTTGTTGTCCCCTTCTCCTCCTGCTTTCAATCTTTCCCAGATCAGGGTCATTTCCAATGAGTCAGTTCTTTTGATCAGGTAGCCAAAGTATTGGAATTTCAGCTTCAACATCAGTCCTTCCAATGAATATTCAGGACTGATTTCCTTTATGATGAACTGGTTGGAACTCCTTGCAGTTCAAGGGACTCTCAAGAGTCTTCTCCAACACCACAGTTCAAAAGCATAGGTTCTTTAGTGCTCAGCATTTTTTATGGTCCAACTCTCACATGACTACTGGAAAAATCATAGCTTTGACTAGACAGACCTTTGTTGGCAAAGTAATGTCTCTGCTTTTTAATACGCTGTGTAAGTTGGTCATAACTTTTCTTTCAAGGAGCAAATGTCTTTTAATTTCATGGCTACAGTTACCATCTGCATGATTTTGGAGCCCCCTAAAATAGTCTGTCAATGTTTCCCTTGTTTGCACATCTATTTCCCATGAAGTGATAGGACCAGATGCCATGGTCTTACTTTTCTGAATGTTGAGTTTTAAGCCAACTTTTTCACTCTCCTTTCACTTTCATCAAGAGGCTCTATAGTTCTTCTTTGCTTTCTGCCATAAGGATGGTGTCATCTACATATCTGAGGTTATTGATATTTTCTTCTGCAATCTTGATTCCAGTTTGTGTTTCATCTAGCCTGGCATTTCTCATGATGTACTCTGCATATTAGCTAAATAAGCAGGATGACAATATACATCCCTGACATACTCCTTTCCCTATTTGGAACCAGTGTGTTGTTCCATGTCCATTTCTAACTGTTGTTTCTTGACCTGCATACAGATTTCTCAGGAGGCAGGTCAGGTGGTCTGATATTCCCATCTCTTTAAGAATTTTTGGTCTAAAGGCTGTTTAGTCATAGGTAATTTGGAAATAATAGTACCTACTTCACAATAACTCCCACGTGAAATAAAGCAAATAGTGCCTTTCCCCTCCTCTCTTTCTTTCTCTCCCTTTGCTTTAAAACTTTAGCATCAATAAGATGATCAAAGAATGTACAAAGTACAATGGGGCAGGAATGAAGGAGCCAGGTACAATGGTGAGGGAAGATACACAGACATATTCACATACAGTCTTAGAGGATGACCAAGAGTTTGTGTAACAAGACAGGGGTGAGTCTCAGGCATGGAACCCCTATGGGAACACACAGAGGCAAGGTATGAGTCTTGAAGGTGAGGTAGGGAGGGTGCTTGAGACCTCATTTGTGAAAGGGGATGACTTCCCCCCTTCTAGATCTTCTGTAGGAGCCCCATTCCTCCCTGTCTCCTGGATTCTATTCACAGGGCCTCTCTGGAAATGCTTTGATAATAACTCTTTCCTCTTTAATATGAATTGAAATCACTATATTTCATTTCTCATGCAGTTTTTTGCATATAAGCCCCATCTGTCAGTGTGGAATAAAAGTTATTTTTCCCCTCTTTGAGAGTTTCTGACTTCACAGAGCAGAAAGGGTTGGCGTCCCCCCTCCCCTTTTCCCAGGAAAGAGTCTTTCCCACCCACTGAAAACCCATCTCCTAGGCAACTGCCTCCAGTGCTGCAGGGAGGAGCCTGACTCTGCCTTTGAACTTCCAAGGTCAGGAGAAGTAAAGTCTTCCAGGCACGTTTCGGTCTCTGCAAGACACATGTTTAAGGAACCCACTAAATCATGGCCCGAATCAGCCTTTCATTAAAATGTAGTAGGGTGAGTACTCTACAAGGAGAGAAGGCAGGTAAAAGACGAACAAGGCGGCTGTCACTCATACGCTGCTCCTCTCACATCCAATACCGCACCCATTCATCACTCACTGTTGGCTCCAGTTCCTTCCTCCCACTGGAATCTAGTTTTACGATTGGGGTCAGCCTAGCTTTCCCCCAAAAGTCACTGCTCGGGAACGCACCATGAAGATTTATTCTAAGAGGAGCAAAGACACACTGTTTGCTACTTCTCCAGTCAGGGACGGAAAGGCAACTTGATTGATACCCACAGTGAAATTGTGAAGCAAGCGTAACATGTGCTGAGGTGCTTAGAGTGGACGCTGGTATCACACTGCCTGGGTCTGAACACTGACTCTGCCACTGAACTCCTCTTTGCCTCTGTTTCCTGTCCTGAAAAATGGAAATATTAACAGTAATGAAGGGGTGGGTATGATGGTGAAATCTGGCCTCTGCACTGGCACCAGATTGAATCTCAGAGACAGTATTTTTGCTGAAGTAGAAAAAAATAGCTTTATTACTTTGTTAGGCAAAGGGAGTCACAATGGTCTAATGGCTTCAAAACTATGTTTCCCACACTATAAACTTTTGAGGGAATTAATAATGAACATTTACCTTTAACAAAACTTTAAGGTCTGTAGTTTCCCAAGTGAGGCCTGGAGGCAGTTGTTGAGACACATTACTACCCATTAAGAAAGGGAGTGGATGTAGTGGGTGAGCCCCACAGTGCTGAGTGAAATTCCCAGGTTTCTCAGCTCATTCAGTCAACATATCTATACCGTATCTGCTATGTGCTCATCACTCCTCTAGGCACTAGGATGGTGAACCTCTGGACAAAGTTCTCTTGGTTATATGACTAGTTATATGACCTTTGTTGAATACCCTCTCTGTGCTTACTGCATCTGTAAAATGGGACTATTTGTGATAGCTGCTTCATAAGGTATTAGCTATTTTAGTAGTTATTTAGTGGTTGGAAAAATGGATTGGAACAGATCTGATATCAGTCTGGCTGAACTGAGCTACATATAGGAACAAACATACCAATAAGAGAAGATTGCTGCTGCTGCTGTTTAGTCGCTGTCATGTCCAACTCCTTGTGACCCCATGGACTGTAGCCTGCTGGGCTCCTCTGTCCCTGGAATTTCCCAGGCAAGAATACTAGAATGGGTTGCCATTTCCTTCTCTAGGGGATCTTCTCGACCCAGGGATTGCCAGGCAGATTCTTTACCACTGAGACACCTGGGAAGCCCAAGAAGAAAGGAGTGATGGATAGTTTTCATTCTCTGAAGCTTCCATGGATCATCATTTTCTCTGACTGTAACCTAACACATCATATTCATTAATTAATTGGTAAGTTAGCCTCCTGACCAGAGTCTGCCTCATGTCCTGTGGTCATCACATCACCCAAACTCCTGTAACACTTACTGCATCTTGCCTTTGACTTTATTATCTTTGTTTGTTTGGGTTTTTTTTTTTTTTTTGCCTTGCCTACTGTTTATAGCATTTATAACCTGTATGACATGTAAATTTATATTTATTAAAAATTCACTGTGTCGGAGACACTGTGATAAAGTGCTTGAGGTGCATTTTCCTCTGTTATTATCACCCCCATTTTACAGATGAGAAAATGAGGCTTAGAAAAATTAAATAACTTGGCTAAACTCATAAGATTAGCAAGAGGTGAAGTCAGGAAGGAATGCACAACCTATGCTCTTAATGACTAAACTCTGCTGTGCTATGAACTGAGGGATGGGGCCAAGTTGACCCCTTCCAGTATCTTCCATAGCTTTGAGCACAGAGATTTGCATAATATCAAAACTTAATATAATTTGCTAAATCAGGTTGATTTCTAGCCTGGGTCCTATTTCAAGTTTGGAGCATATTTCTTCCTTGACAAACGACTATGTATCCAGAAGTATTATTTGGGAGCTTAGATACTCTAAGATTTTCTATCAGCTTCTAAATGTCTCTTCTTGGTGCCAACTTTCACATTGTTTTGGGTTATGAAGTTTTCACAGCTTTTGACTAGCCCAGTCTGGTTCCTTATTCCATTAGGAAGGCCAAACACTCACAGTTTGCATTTTACTGGCCAAGAGATCTCAGTTCTAGATGT
Source organism: Antilocapra americana (assembly GCA_007570785.1). Lineage (NCBI taxonomy): Eukaryota > Metazoa > Chordata > Mammalia > Artiodactyla > Antilocapridae > Antilocapra > Antilocapra americana. The sequence continues at coordinate 1,896,148 of ML661892.1, read as the reverse complement.
TCTTCACTTTTAATACAAGTGCATTTTGCAAAGATTAGTGGTCATGCTTACAAGAATAAAAGGATAAACTGTAAAAATGAGGAGTAATGATATAGAATACTAGAAGTGGGAAGAACTAAGAAGGAAACTCTTAGAATTATCTGGGTTATTCAATTCCCTCAATTTTTAGATGTGAAAACGAAGGACTAGAGAAGAAAATGAAGTTCTTTGAGGTGTATGGGGAGCTGCAGTTCCTTCTAGGCTAGTCTTAATCAAAGTTCCTTCTGACGCATCAGGCCTGATACTTTGTGAACTGTGATTGAGAATCTTTGTTAGTTCACATCTTTGATTCATTGCAAGTCAAGAAAAAAAAAAAAGACAGTACTTCTAAACTTTTTTTCTGTATACTTGTGTGTGTGTGTGTGTGTGTGTGACAAATTCTATTCCTCTCTACTCAAGTATATGAAAGTCTGTGAATCATGTCTGTTCAAGCAACGGTGGCTTCGTGGCCATGAACAACATGCTAAGAGCTCTCACATTATTATTTTTCAAGTGAAGGAAACATTTCTTTGGTTCAATGAATTTGGTGGAAGTTTGTTCAAGGGAGTATAAATTCACATCAGATCTTTCCTTATGTGTGTTTGGAATTTTATATATAGAATAATTTTTTTTTCTTAGAGAAGATTTTAGTGCTTCTGGATTCCATATGAAGCCTTCACCTCACTGCCCCACTTATACTAGTAATGAACTAGGGGTCAAAACCCCAGCTCTGTCACTGTCCAACGTGTGGATTTTCCACATCACATCATCTTAGTCTTAGGCAGGGTAGGACGGAGAATGTCTGAGAACTCATCTCATTCTAAATTTGTTAATGTTCACTGGTACTTCTTGAAGGTAATGGTTACAAAAAAAGAGGAAGCTGATGAATAGTTCCCAAAGTGGGGAGATCAGTTGCCTATTGGGAGAACATTTCAAAGGTGGTGAAAATGTTGCTTCTCTGAGGCAGCTCTTCCCCTTATGCTTAAAAATCCAACTCCTAATACTTTATTTCTTTGAGTCATGTCACGTCCCTTTTATTGCACCTCAGGAAAGGGGGAAAAAACTTTTTTCTCTATCCTCTTCTGTTCTGTCTTTGGTGTTCTGCAAATTAAACTGACAAAAGACAAGACATATAGGTGAAAGGGCATACAAATTTTATTTTATATTAATATATTTTATTAATACATGGCAGGGGGCTTCACAGAAAAAAAGTAAAAACCCCAAAAGGGTGGTTAGGCCTGAGAGCTGATCTACTACCATTTTAACAAAGAGTGATAGATTGTGGAGATGTGACAAGACAGTGAGAAAAGAGATTTGGGCTTCAAAAAGTGGGGAGTTTGTGGGAAAGTAAATTTAAGGTAGAAACTAATGCAAGAAAAAGGGCTTCCCAGATGGTGCTAGTGGTGAAGAACCCGCCTGCCAATGCAGGAGATATGAGAGATGTGGGTTCAATCCCTGTGTTAGGAACATCCCCTAGAGGAAGGCATAGCAACCTACTCCAGTATTCTTGCCTGGAGGATCCCATGGACAGAGGAGGCTGGTGGGCTACAGTCCATAGGGTCACAAAGAGTCGAACATGACTGAAGTGACTTGGCATGCACAATGGAAGATATGGGTTATATCAGTAAAGTTTGTTTATGTAGATTCAAGTTGGTACCATTCTCAGTGATGAGTTTTCTCTTCCTGGTGTGGGAGAGGGACCTGGGACACTTTTGTAAAAGGAAATTGTTACCTTGATGAATGGAAATTTATACCCTGCTTTTAGACAGAAAGGGAGAAAAAAGAGAGCTTTTTCTACATCTGCCGTGTCTCAGTTGCCTTTAGCTCAAAGTAATCCTTAAGTGGAGTGTTTTGGAGTGCCATATTCTGATCCCCTTCATTTCCTCTTTTAAAACCTGGATATTCTTGCCAGCTAGCCTCATTCTCCTCAGATTTTTTCCCTAATTTCTCTAGAGTGCTTTTTTGAGGTTTTTGGACCAGAAGGTGGGTGGTTAAATTCTTAGCATTGTGTGGGTGGGGCACTGGCTGTCGATCAGCCTGTTTTTGCTCTGTTTCCCACCCTTCATCCTCTGCTATAGAGACCTGGATTTGATCTCTGGATTGGGAAGATCCCCTAAAGGAGGGCATGGCAACCCACTCCAGTATTCTTACCTGGAGAATCCCCATGGACAGAGGAGCCTGGCAGACTGCAGTCCATGGGGTCACAAAGAGCTGGACATGACTGAGTGACTAAGCACAGCACAGCATCCTCTGCTATATGTCTGATTCCTCCTAGCTTCAGCCATCTCTGGGCTTTTTCTAGATTGCAGTTTCTTCCTCTCTGCTCATCACCCAGCACTTTTCCATCTGTCTGTGTTCAAGAAATCTTTGAACATATCATTTCCTTTCTACCATTTTAGTGGTGTCAGGATGGGAAAGTGATAGTATTTGTTAATGCCCAAAAGACTCCTGGGAGAAAAAGATTCACTACAATTTGTATTGGGTATGAAGATTGATTTAAAAATCTTATTAACTTAAAAATAAACATTGCTATAAATACACCTCTAAAGGGACTTCTCTGGTAGGACAGTGGTTAAGAAATCTGCCTTCCAATTCAGGGGACAATAGTTTGATCACTGGTCTGGGAACTAAGATCCCACAAGCCATGTGGAGTGGCCAAAATAATAAATAAATAAATACATCTCTAAATACTTGTATGCTGTTGCTGCTGCTGCTAAGTCGCTTCAGTTGTATCCAACTCTGTGCAACCCCATAGATGGCAGCCCACCAGACTCATCTGTCCCAGGGGTTCTCCAGGCAAGAACACTGGAGTGGGCCGCCATTTCCTTCTCCAGTGCATGAAAGTGAAAAGTCTTCATCTTTTTATTTTTTCCAAAGTTTACCTTCTTAAGGTGACAGTGGTTTCACTAGATAATACTTGACATCTTCCTGGTATTTGCCAGCCTCAAAAGGAAAACAAATACTATTTCAGATCAATCGAAGTTTTAGAGTCTGGATTAGTGTCCAGTCGGTTCGTCTCTGGGCCTGGGCCTTGGTTATGAGGTCCAAGTTGACTCAAACCCAAGCCACCCATCATTAGGCCAAATCCCCCTTCATGATCAGGGTATATTTATTATGCTGTTTATTATTTAAGTTTTCTTTTCAATCTGGTGTCTTTAACCCAGATGATGCACTCTTTATATTTTACTTGGCCACCATTATGTACCCATTGTCCTGCCATCAGCATGTTTTGTGCTGGTTAGGTAAAATTATTGAAATTCAGATATACCTTTCCAGAACTTCATTATAATTAATAGGGTCAGCTTGAGGTTTAGGAGATAAGAAGTCAAGTCTGCTTAGGCCTTAGTCTTTGAAATGCAGCTAATTTATCATCTTGGAGTGCTTGGCTGGACCTTCTTTTTAATTAGTTATTGTGTCTGATCACTGATGCTAATGAGCATGGAGTCTCCTTCCACTTGGTTGCTATGAATGACTGTTGGCACTGGTTGTCCTTCCTGAAATAGTTATCTATCTTATTGGGGAGCATTTTCCTCACATTTTGCTTTTGAGTTAGACTTGAAACAATATACATGTGTCTGTGTGTTTATGTGTGTGTGTGTGTGTGCGCGCGCGCGTATATATGTGTGTGTGTGTGTGTGTGTATATATATATATATATATATATATATATATGTTGTTCAGTCACCAAGTCATGTCTGACTCTTTGTGACCCCATGGACTGCAGCATGCCAGGCTTCCCTGTCCTTCACCATCTCCTGAAGTCTGCCCAAGTCCATGTCCATTGAATCTGTGATGCCATCCAAACACCTCATCTCTTATATGTATGTTTCTCAAATGAAAAATACAATGACTCAAATGTGTATTAATACACTGTTATAATTAAAAATGATAAAAAAGATGTCCTATTTATTTGTTTTATATTACAAATTTCTTTTCATATGCTTTACAATCTCTTTTGTGTGCCATTATATAGTCATGGTCTTACAGAGGCTCACAATCTTTTGATTAGCTCTGACTATTATTCCTTTTTTGATCATCATATTGGGCAGTGGGACACCCCTAAACTGACTCCTTTGTTTTTCACCATGTTCACTTTCTAAGCAGTCATATGGTGATCCTGCCCAATTCTGATTTTATTCTCATCCCAAGATATGAAACCTCCATTTAAGGAGTAATGTAAGGAGCCCTCTCAATGAAAAATGGGTTTGGAGATCTGGGTTTTATGAATTCACCTTGGTAGTGAGCCAAATACTACATCTTGAACCATGTCTGTGAAAGGGCTTAAAAAGAGCCAGTTCTAAGGCTGACTAGTCAAACACCTTTCAGTTCTCTTGCTCTCTTTCTTTCTGTAGCTGCCTTGAAATCCTGTGTTCCCAATGGTATGGGTACCAGGAGGAAGAGGAATGTCTCACCTGAATGGGGTTAAATGTCTGTGAGAAATAAACTTTTACTGTGTTAACCTACAAAAAGAAAAAATGATACTTGTTTGCAAGCTTCTGAGTTCACATTGAATTTTCACAATTTAACGTACATGGCTTGATTTTTACATTTTATAATCTGAGATTTCAAAGTACCAGAATTTTCTATGACAGTGAAAATAGTGTTGCATATTCACTCTGCTGTCTTGAGCCAGAAAACCCTCTGTGTATAATTTTAAGTTTGCATTGTTGTGATCATTCTGAACAGAAACTCTCATCATTTTGTCATATTTTTTTCACTTTTACTATAAATCTCATATACGTGAGCATAATGGATATATAAGATTTTCTTGTTTAGAGGTACTGTGAAGTAAACATTTCTCTTTCATTTGATGTTAAAATATTACTCTCTGGGTCTTTTTTTTTTTTTTTTTTTACTGTTACAGATATCACATTGATAAACTTCTTTGTGGGTAATGGTCTTTTGTACTAAGCAGTATTTCCTGAAGAGAAATTCTTACTCTTTGACCCAGTAATTCAAATTGAATGAATATTTAAAAGACATCTCATGTGTCTTTTAAAACAAGGATGATAGTAACTCTAGTTTGTATGGTTGTTGTGAGGATGAAATGTCAGCGTGTAAAACACTTTGGTTGGTTTCTGGCACAGAGCAAGTATTCCATCAACGTTGCCTGTATTTACTGATGAACTTCTTTCCACAATGGTCCTAGCCATTTACACTCCTGTGAGCAGTGTTAGAGAGACCCAGCAAGGCCGCTTCTGAGCTTGGAAGCTTTCCAGGAAGTCTGGGGTTTCACTGTGAGCAAATATCTCCCCAGGTGGCCAGTGAAGATGGCCGCTACGGTGTTGGCTGCTCACCAAGAAGGGCTGAGAGAGTCTGAGTCACTCTCTAGGAGCCTGACTGAGCGGAGAGTGATGGGCGGGGATAGAAGTCAGCCTGGGGGCCGCAGGCAAGCCTCAGTGCAGCACACCGGGAGATTTCGTTTCCTGAATTTCCAGTGGACGGCTAAAATTGTGAGAGGCTGTGTGCTTTTGTAGGCAGACTCCGGTCCCCATCTCAAAGATTCTTCCCTCACAGCCTGAAAAGAGGAGGAAGAGTCGATTTTAGCCCTCCAGGTCCTGTGCTGAGGGATGTAGGAAGTTAAAAACAAAGACAAAAATATGCCCAACAAGACCAGTGCTTGCTCTCAAGGACTGGGTGATCCTCTAGACTTCTTAGTGTAAAAAAGATGGTCCATTGACTGTTTTGACTCTGCCCAGATTCTCCTTACCTTCTGAAGCCCTGCTTCCCTGGTAGCTGCAAGTGTTGTGGCTAATGGAATCTTCTCTGAAGGCTTGAACTTGGCTGAGTCCATCCCAAGAGGTTACCGTCCTCATTCTGCCCCCCTCCCCAGAGCAGCCTGTGACTGATACTCAAGGGGAAAACCCTCTATTGTGTAACTTATGCTTCAGATCACCTCCAGTTTTTCACATCCCTACCCCCACCCCTCTCTATCAATCCAAGGCTGAACTTCACCAGATACCACATTCCTGTTTAGTGACTTCCCTGCCCTATTCTACTTCCTTCCCTCACATCCGTCCCACCCCAGCCTCCAGCAGGCCCAGAATAAATCAGATGCACCTTGGTTTTTTATTTTCTCAGGACCATTCACATTTTATTTCACTTAATACCAGAGTGGGATGCCATTTCCTGTATGCAGGGCATGTGTGATCTTAGTTTCCTGACCAGGTATCAAACCTGTGCCCTTGTAGTGGAAGCATAGAATCTTAGCCACTGGACCTCCAGGGAAGTCCTCCTGTTGTTTTTGTTTTTGTGTTTTTGGGCCTAAGACTAGGGGATGTGATTGGTTAGCAAGGTGGGTTGTTTCTATACAGATGCAAGGGGAAGGAAAAGTGTGTTTTACACTTGGAGGAGGTGTCAACCTTTGAACTAGGTGTGTGTGTGTGTATTACGCATGTACTCAGTTGCTCAGTCATGTCTCACTCTTTTTGGGCCCATGAACTGTAGCCTGTCCGTGGAATTTTCCAGGCAGTACTGAAATGGGATGCCATTTCCTATACCAGAGCATCTTCCTGGCCCAGGGATCGAATCTGCATCTCTTGTGTCTCCTGCATTAGCAAATGGATTATAATATATATATTTATAACATAAAATGAGTACATTTATTAAAAATAAACATGAATATTTCATATAATAAGTGTTATTAAAAATCATAATGTGATGTAATAAAAAACTTTTTGGCTGTACTGGATCTTCATTGACCTTAACCCTCTGATTTGCTCAGCATGACCTACATAGCTCTGGCATTCTGGCTGGTATCCTGGTACTGATTGTATGATTGTGGCTACAATTCATTTAACAAATAGGTTCTGAGCATTTACTTTATGCTGGTCATTGCATTGTGCACTGGAATTAAAAAAGGGAGGTGTTAGTTTTGTTAGTTTTGAGTATTAATTGACTCATGGGTAAAAGGAGATAATAAAATCTCGCTATCTCAGAGAAGTCTGGTTCGTCTTTTACCCCTCCTCTCGGTCCTTCCCCAGAGATTTTCAGCACAAAGAGGAAATTTATTTAATGGCTTTATCTGCTCTCCTATTATTAAGGAAGAGAAAAGTCCCTAGTGTGAGGATTTCTGTAAAGCCTTAGCAATTTTATTATGACATAAAAGAGTTGTCATGTTTTGTCAAAGTCGTCCCACCTCTGTTACCTACATGTTAGAAGAGGGAATTGAAAACTCCAGAACTTCATGCTGTTTTCCCTCCTAGGACTGGAAAACCCATGGAAAAGCTATGAGAAATATTTCAAAACAAGTTACCTAGTGTTTGATGGATAATAAACCCAAAGCCCTGAGATATATAAAGTATACAATTCAATACAATTTGTTTTTTCAAAAGCAGCTGCAAGGGGGAAAAAAAAAAAACACCAGACAACAGTGATCTCAGAGCTGAGAATTCACTTCTTATTGTAGGGGAGGAAATCAATATGCATTTTCCAAGAACTGAAGGCCTCCCATTCCAGAAGATAGGAAGGATTGACTGTTGTGAGGTCAAGATGGCAGCCACAAAATATATTTGCTCAAAAATTAAGAAAAAAGTTCAGTCATATGTAACTGACAGGTTAAATGGGTGGGACTCAGAGAGCGCAATAATAAAAGCAAGCTTTATTTTGTGCAGTGTCTCTTATCTTCAGCCTCCTTTGCACCAGTGTACACAAACACACGTACATTCTCAGTGTCAGGAGACCTTTCCAGGTCCCTGGGCAATCAGGCAGGTCCTATAGCTTCTCTTTGTGCTCTTAGATTATAAAACAAATTCATTAGACCTTTTAGTTCCCCAAGAACTAAAAGAACTAAAGTTCAGCAGTTAATATATCATGTCCCCCAAAATAGGAAGGACTTGGAATCTCAAGGTTAACTTTTTCCCCCTCCTCCAGTCTGGCCTGGGCTGACAATTTCCAACAGGAAGGATGAATTTTGAAAGTGAGGGCCTGGTTGGCTTCTCAGTTTCTGTACTTTTTTCTTATTTTCTTACTCCCAACTGGAACCCTAACTGGCTAATTGAAGGGAGCTAGGTAGGGTAATAGTAAAAGGCAAGAATGGGTTCAGAAGACTGGCATTGGTTCCTGCTTTGTTCTGCCCCTGATGTGTGTGGGGTTGACTCTCTCTGGGGTTAGTGAACAATCACAGCTGACTCATTTTCTTGGGAGCTAGGTGGGGTTTTTGGAGACTCCACATACTGGTATCATTTGTGTTTCCTGTGAAGCTGGTGATGCTCTTTCATCTTTTATATCTCCTCCAGCATGGTTGGCTCTGGTCCCTAATATCTTCTCACCCTTCCAGACAGTGCTCTAGGCCAGGATTTAGAGAAAGCTGAAGTTCATTCTCTCCAGCTCCCCTGGTTCCTGTCCAGCATACTTGCCTCTTGCCTTTTGTGGGTGGGCAGTTAGATTCCAATGCAGATAGATCTCTCTCTGCCCTGCTACCTCAGGCTTATAGCCAAAGCCCTTGGATCCTTTAGTTGTGAGTGTGACACCGGTCCATGGTTTGTCCAGTCCTTCTGACAACTCCTATGAATCTCCGTTGGGGCACCAAGACAATGAGGGGAACCAGAAGGGATAAAGAAATGCCACAGAACCCTGACTTTTCATAGAAAACACTTTCTCCAATCTCCTACCTTTCCAGCTCAGTTGCTAACCACGGCATAAGTAGCTTAGTGTTGACATATGAATGAAGATGGGTCTCTTCTAAGCCAGGTCTGATGGTAGGAGATGCCATTTCAAGTTGGCCTCACTGACAATGGCAGTCGCAATGATAGAGTCCTTGAAACAATAGAAACTGGGTGGTGTAGTGTCATCATCAGAAGTCTGATGAATGCAGTGATCACAATGACTGTCAGGCTCAGTAGTGGTGAAGAGGATCTGACCCAGAGAGAATAGTATTATGCTTAGTGGAACACAGGGCACCTAGGGATAAATTAGATGAGTGCCAGCATGTGTACTACTCATTCAGCAAGGGCATCTTCAGCACACATTTCAGTAGACTGAGGACAGGTACCCTAATAAAAGTCTTGGTCATTTGACCAGTTTTCAAACTTGGTCCAGTTTTTGAGAATCCATTGACTGAAGAGGAGGAGGTTGAGTCTCCAGGTAAAAGGACCCTGTAAAACCATGGTTAAGTAAATATAAGAATGATTTCCTTAGTCTTTTCTCAGTGAGACCTCTGGACACTTATCCTGGTAGCTATGCACTGGGGAAAAGGTAATGCCAAACTTTGAGAACCATTGTACACAGGGCTTGACTTGACATCGATATCTGGGGGCATGATACCTAGTTTGATACCAAGAGACTGGGGGCAAATGGGATCCAGGTAACAAACAGAATCCTGGTAAGGCCCTTGACCAAGTCCTGGCCAAACAGAGGGTCCATTTGGCCAACAAAACCTCGTGATAGTCAATTTCTCTCTGTTCCTTAGCCTATGGGGCAAGAGGCATCATAGTGGGGAAGACCAAGAGAAAGCTTTGAAACGTAAGTCTGCCCTATCCCCAGCCAAAAATAGAGTAGATCAAAGACAATATTGCATTCCAGAATAGTGGTGGGGGGGGAGTGGCTGACATTAGTGCCATTTTAAAGCATTTACATAATGCTGGAGTGGTACTCAGAATATCTCAAATTAATTCTCAACTCTGATATCTTAAGAAACTTGAGTACCCTGAAAGATTAAAAAAATATTCCCCAAATCAACCACACAGAAGTCCTGATTGTGTCTGCTGTCACAGGTATGTTATCACTTCATGAGTAGATTAATATGACCTCAGCACGTGGCCAGTTGATTTGGCAAATACCCTCTTTTCTGTTCCAATCAGAAACAGTTTATATTTACATGCAGTGGTCAGCAATATACATTTACAGTTTTGCCTGAGAGCTGTGCTAACTCTCCTGCCCTCTGAAGCAATCTGAACCATCTGTACATCAAGCAGAATATCACATTAATCTATTGAAATGATTTTATTATGTTAATCAGGCCCACCAGAAGTGCTAGAGGGTTGGAGGAAAACACATGCTCTCAATAGGATGGGTGATAAACCCTGTAAGGATTCAGAGACCTGCGCATTAGTAAAATATTTAAGAGTCCAGTCATGGGGGCATTCCAGGCCATTCTCTCCAAAGTAAAAAACAAGTTATTGTATCTTGCACTTCATATTGCTAAGAAGGAAACTATGTCTGGCATGCCTCTTTGGGTCTGAAACAACCTACCCCACAGCTAAGATTATTGTTCCAGCCCATATATCAAATGATGCAAAAGGCTGCCAGCTTTTAGTGGAGCACAGACCTTTGAGAGTCTACAGCAAGCATAATATGCCTTTAAACACTTTTTGCAAAGCAACTCCTGTCATATTACTGCACCCTGGTAGTGACAGGCCATGGGTTACACCAGGATACCATGTGTCCCAAACTGCCCATCATTACCTGTCATTACCTGCTTACCGAGTAGGAAGAGGGAGAGGGCCCAGCAGTACCGGATGAGATGGAGGTGGTACATCTGGGACTGAGCACAAGTAGGACTAGTGAGTAAAGCAAACTTTATAAACAAGTAGCCCAGAAATCTATGTCATCTACCAGTGTTGCACCTTCCTCAGCTTATACCGCTGGCTGCATAGGATATCCTTTTATTTTCTTTTCTGGCCATGCTGTGTGGCATGAGTGATCTTAGTTCCCTGACCAGGGATCGAACCTGTGCTCCCTGCAGTGGAAGTGCAGAGCTCTAACCACTTAACTGCCAAGGAATTCTCTATGGGCTACCCTTTATGACTGACTGATAGAAGGGGGAAAAGCCACAGTTGGTTTATGGGTGGGTTGACAAGGTATGTGAGGGCAAGTTGAGAACGATGACAGCTACATTGCAATCTTGAGACTGGGCTTGAAAGACAGTGACAAGGAATAATTCTCTGAAAGGACAAAACTCTGGGCAGTGTACCTCATGGGCCATTTTATGTATAAGAAGTTGTCAGAAGTTAAAGTATATATGGACTTGGAAGCAGTAACAAATAGCCTGACATCCAGGGATAGGGGTCATGTATTTTTCTTGACTTTTTCCTTTATCCCTTCTTTCTCTTTTTCTTGTCTTTACTATAGTAGTTGGAACATATTAACACCTATTATTCATCCATTCATCTACTCATACCTCCTCTGCTGGGTATTGTTCTACGTACTGTGAGGAAGACTAAAGTGAAATATAAAGAAGCATAATTTGCTTACTCCCTCCCTACCCTCCTTCCTCCCTTTTTCTTTCAAGTATAGTTGATTTACAATGTTGTGCCAATCTCTGCTATACAAAGTGACTCGATAAAATACATATATACTTTCTTCCATAATCTTTTCCATTATGGTTCATTACAAGATATTGAAGATAGTTCCTTTTGCTATACTTTTTGTTGTTTATTTATTCTAAATGCAATAGTTGGTACCTACCAAACCCAAACTTTCCTTTTCTTTTTCTCTCCTCTTCTCTTCCTCATCACTCACATTTGTCACACGTTTCCTATGTGCCTGCCACTGTACTAAGTATTTTGTATGCACACAATCTTTAACCCTCAGGAAAATACCATGAAGGCTGTGGTGCTGTGAGGCAAGACTGACAAGGTTCTTAAATTACTTACATAAGGTTTTATGGTTAATAAGTGAGTTGCTTGTATTTGAAGGTGGGCAGATTCTTTGTTTTGACAAAAGAGCCAATGTCAACATCCCATGAGGTTTAACACGTGAATTGAAGTCAGCCATTAACACCATCACTACAAACAAAGCTAGTGGAGGTGATGAAATTCCAGTTGAGCTATTTCAAATCCGAAAAGGTTATACTGTGAAAGTGCTGCACTCAATATGCCAGCAAATTTGGAAAACTCAGCAATGGCCACAGGACTGGAAAAGGTCAGTTTTCATTCCAATCCCTAAGAAAGGCAATGCCAAAGAATGCTTAAACTACTGCACAATTGCACTCATCTCACACAATAGCAAAGTAATGCTCAAAATTCTCCAAGCCAGGCGTCAACAGTACATGAACCGTGAACTTCCAGATGTTCAAGCTGGTTTTAGAAAAGGCAGAGGAACCAGAGATCAAATTGCCAACATCTGATGGACCATTGAAAAAGCAAGAAAGTTCCAGGAAAACATCTACTTCTGCTTTATTGACTATGCCAAAGCCTTTGACTGTGTGGATCACAATAAACTGGAAAATTCTGAAAGAGATGGGAATACCAGACCACCTGACCTGCCTCTGGAGAAATCTGGATGCAGGTCATGAAGCAATGGTTAGAACTGGACATGTAACAACAAACTGGTTCCAAATAGGAAAAAGAGTACATCAAGGTTGTATATTGTCACCCTGCTTATTTAACTTATATGCAGAATACATCATAAGAAATGCTGGGCTGGATGAAGCACAAGCTGGAATCAAGATTGTCGGGAGAAATATCAATAACCTCAGATATGCAGATGACACCACCCATATGGCAGAAAGTGAAGAAGAACTAAAGAGCCTCTTGATGAAAGTGAAAGAGGAGAGTGAAAAAGTTGGCTTAAAACTCAACATTCAGAAAACTAAGATCATGGCATCTGGTCCCATCACTTCATGGCAAATAGATGGGGAAACAGTGACAGACTTTATTTTGGGGGACTCCAAAATCACTGCAGATGGTGACTGCAGCCATGAAATAAAAAAGATGCTTACTCCTTGGAAGAAAGTTTATGACCAACCTAGATGGCATATTGAAAAGCAGAGACATTACTTTGCCAACAAAGGTCCATCTAATCATCTAACCATCTAATCTAAGGCTATGGTTTTTCCAGTAGTCATGTATGGATGTAGGAGTTGGAGTATAAAGAAAGCTGAGCACTGAAGAAATGATGCTTTTGAACTGTGGTGTTGGAGAAGACTCTTGAGAGTCCTGTGGACTGCAAGGAGATCCAACCAGTTCATTCTAAAGAATATCAGTCCTGAATGTTCACTGGAAGGACTGATGCTGAAGCTGAAACTCCAGTACTTTGGCCACCTGATGTGAAGAACTGACTCATTGGTAAAGACCCTGATTCTGGGAAAGATTGAAGGCGGGAGGAGAAGGGGACGACAGAGGATGAGATGGTTGGATGGCATTGCTGACTCAATGGACAAAAGTTTGAGTCAACTCCAGGAGTTTGTGATGGACAGGGAGGCCTGGTGTGCTGCAGTCCATGGGGTCACAAAGAGACATGACTGAGCTATTGAACTGAACTAAACTGACTGATTAACACCACTGGGGCTTCCCAGGTGGCTCAATGGTAAAGAATCTGCCTGCCAAGCAAGAGATGCGGGTTTGATCCCTGAGTCGGGAAGATCCCTGGAGAAGAAAGTGGCGACCCACTCAAGGATTCTTGCCTAGGAAATGCCATGGACAGAGGAGCCTGGCGTGCTGTATAGTCCATGCATTGCAAGAAGAGTCAGAGAAGATTTAATGACTCTGACGAATGGATAAGAAAGCTGTGCTATATATATACACAATGGAATATTACTCAGCATTAAAAAAAAATTCATTTGAAGCAATTCTACTCAGATGGACGAAACTGGAGCCCATTATCCAGAGTGAAGTAAGCCAGAAGCAAAAACAACAATACAGTATATTAACACATATATATGGAATTTAGAAAGACAGTAATGAGAACCCAACATGGGAGACAACAAAAGGAACGCAGATGTATAGAATAGACTTGTGGACTTTGTGGATGAGGGTAAGGGTGGGATGAGATGGGAGAAGGGCATTGAAGCATGTTAATTGTCATGTGTCTAATCAATCGCCAGCCCAGGATTGATGCTCGGGACTGGTGCAGCGAGATTTCCCGGGGGGGAGGGAGGAGGCAGGGGGGACCCGGAGGGGAAGCATATGTAAACCCATGGTGATATCATGACAATGTATGGCAAAAACAATAATAAAAAAAATAAATAAATAAATAAAAAAAAAAACAATAAAATAAATGGCAACGGGACCATACTTATCAATAATTACCTTAAATGTAAACGGGCTGAATGCCCCAACCAAAAGACAAAGATTGGCCGACTGGATACAGAAACAAGATCCCTATATATGTTGTCTACAAGAGACCCACCTCACACCTAGAGACACATATAGACTGAAAGTTAAAGGCTGGAAAAAGATATTCCATGCGAATAAAGACCAAAAGAAAGCAGGAGTGGCAATACTCATATCAGATAAAGTAGACTTTAAAATAAAGGCAGTGAAAAGAGATAAAGATGGACATTACATAATGATCAAAGGATCAATCCAGGAAGAAGAAATAACAATTATAAATATTTATGCACCTAACATAGGAGCTCCACAATATGTAAGGCAAATGCTAACAAGTATGAAAGGGGAAATCAACAACAACACAATAATAGTGGGAGACTTTAATACACCACTCACACCAATGGATAGATCAACTAGACAGAAAAGTAACAAGGAAATTCAAACTTTAAATGATACAATAGATCAACTAGACCTAATTGATATCTATAGGTCATTCCACCCCAAAACAAGGAATTTCACCTTTTTCTCAAGTGCACACGGGACCTTCTCCAGAATAGATCACATCCTGGGCCATAAATCTAACCTTGATAAATTCAAAAATATTGAAATCATCCCAAGCATCTTTTCTGACCACAATGCAGTGAGATTAGATATCAATTATAGGAGAAAACCTTTCAAAACTTCCAACATATGGAGGCTCAACAACACACTGCTGAATAACCAACAAATCACAGAAGAAATCAAAACTGAAATTCAGTTATGCATGGAAACGAATGAAAATGAAAACACAACAGCCCAAAACCTATGGGACACT
>ML661892.1:1539769-1866326 GCA_007570785.1 Antilocapra americana | reverse complement strand
CATCTTCTCAATCCTTGCCTGCAGGTTATTGAACTGCAGCTCCAACTTATTTTCCAGGTTTTGGATCATATTCACTATCCTTATTCGGAATTCTTTGTCAGGTAGACATCCTATCTCTTCGTCTTTTGTTTGGTCTAGGGGGTATTTATCCTGTTCTTTTACTTGCTGGGTATTTCTCTGCTTTTTCATCTTGTTTATCTTGCTGTGTTGCCCCTTTATTGTGGGGGTTCCTCACTATGGGAGGGGTTAGATGTGTGGTTTGTAGAAGTTTCCTGGGTGGGAAAGCTTGTGTGGTGTTCTGGTGGGTGGATCTGGGTTTCCTCACTGTAACTAACAATGGAGTGTCCAGTAAAGAGATTTGAGGTGTCGGTGGACTTGGTTTGACCTTGGGCAACCTGTGTATTGAAGCTCCTGGCAGTGTTCCTACGTTGCTGGTGAATTTGCTTGGTATATCTTACTCTGGAGCTTGTTGGCCCTTGGGGGTTGATTAATTTCAGTTTTGGTATGGAGGAGGTTGATGGGTTCCTATTGATTAATTAACCCTTGGATCCAGGAGTTTTCTGGAATTCTCAGGGTCTGGGTTTAGTCTCCTGTCTTCCAGTAGCCTCAGGGCTCTTTTATCTCTGCACTGATGGTGGCAGAACCTCTAGTTTAGTGATGAGAAGTTTCTTCACAGTGAGGGACACCCTGTCAGGTACACAAAGTTACATGGCATGGACCAGAAGGAGAAGAGAGGAATCCGATGGTGAGGGAGTGAAGTGGCCAGTGATTGCTCCTCTGTGTGCCCTCCACAGCCTGGATCCCTTGGAGATGTTCACAGAGTTATATCAAAATGTGAAGAGTGTGGAAGGAGACAGAGTTGACCAGAGAGAGAAAGGAGAGAGTCAGATGGATAGAGAGAGATCCAGCCAGTGGTCAGTTATTTCAGTGTTCTTCACAGCTGGTAACTCTCAAGCAGAGTCCCAGAGTTGGGTAGAGAATATACAGAGGGAGAGGACGTTGAAGGTGTCTTGGCAGGAGAAGAAAAGAGAAAAGGAAAAGAAAAAAAAAGAAAAAAGGAGATACAAGAATGGGGAGAGAGCAGTCAAGCCACTGATCTCGCTTCAGGGTAACGATGAGTATTGGAGCTTGGGTCCTTAAAGGTACAAAGTTGATACCCAATACTAATAGGCAAAGATTAAAAATCTAGAGTAAAGACGGGATTCTCAAAATACTATTACAAAGAAAAAGATAGAAAGAAAGATAAGGAAGAGAAAGAAAAACAAAAACAAAAACAAAAACAAAAAAACAAAAAAAAAAAAAGAGGAGAAATAAGAATGGGGAGAGAGCAGTCAAGGCAATGATCTCACTCCCAGGTAGCAATGGGTACTGGAGCTTGGATCCTTAAAGGTACAAAGTTGATACCAAATACTAATAAGCAAAGATTAAAAATCTAGAGTAAAGACTGGATTCTCAAAAGTACTATTATGAAAAAAAGAAAGAAAGAATGATAAAGAAGAAAATACAACAACACCACCACCACCACCACCACCAAAAATCAGTAAAAAAAAAAAAAAAAAATTTTTTTAAAAAAGGGGAATAAAGTGGAGATATAAAAGGTAAGAAAGGAGATAGGACGGAGAATGCAATAAGGGAGAAAGAGGAGATTAAAAAAAGGGGAAATAAAAATAAAGGAAAAGAAAGGCAAAAAAAAAGAAAATAACAAGGTTATAGGGGACTTAAAAATTCTAAAAAAAAAAAAAATTTCTAAAAAAAAAAAGGGAATATAAAAATAAAAGAAACGAAAGAAAGAAAAGAAAAAGAAAATAACAAGGTTATAGGGGACTTAAAAATTCTTCTCTCGTCGGCAATGGGCCGTCCCTTCAGATGCCCGATGTCCTCTGCCAGCATTTAGGTCCTGTTTTATGGAGTTTGCGCGGTCTTTAAAAGTTCTTTTGGTGTATTTATTGGGGAGAGAGTGGTTTCCCCGTCCTATTCCTCCGCCATCTTAGTTCCCCCTCCTTCCCACATTTTTTGATTGGGTTGTTTTTTTGATATTGAGCTGCATGAACTCTTTGTGTATTTTGGAGATTAATCCCTTTTCAGTTGCTTTGTTTGCAAATATTTTCACCCATTCTGAGAGCTATCTTTTCATCTTGTTTATGGTTTCCTTTGCTATGCAAAAATTTTAGTTTAACTAGGTCCCATTGATTTATTTCTGTTTTTATTTTCAACTGTAGGAGGTGGGTCAAAAAAAAGATCTTGCTGAGATTTATGTCAGAGTGTTCTACCTATTTTTTTTTATTGTTATTGCCATACAATATCATGATATCGCCATGGGTTTACATATGTTCCCCCTCCAGAACCCCCCTCCCTCCTCCCTCCCCCCGGGAAATCTCGATGCACCAGCCCCGAGCATCAATCCTGGGCTGGCGATTGATTAGATATATGATAATTAACATGTTTCAACCTATGTTTTTATAGATAGATTTTTATAGTTGTTGGCTGAACGTTTATATCTTTAATCCATTTTGAGTTTATTTTTATATGTGGTGTTAGGGAGTATTCTAATTTCATTCTTTTTTATGTAGTTGTCCAGTTTTCCCAGTGTCACTTATTGAAGAAGCTCTCTTTTCTCTATTGTATATTCTTACCTCCTTTGTCATAGATCAGTTGCCCATAGGAGCATAGATTTATCTCTGGGTTTTCTGTTCTGTACCACTGATCTGTATTTTTTTGTGTGCCAGTACTATACTGTTTTGATTATTGTAGCTTTGTAGTATAGCCTGAAGTCAGAGAGTCTGATTTCTCCAGTCCCATTTTACTTAAGATTGCTATGGATATTTGAGGTATTTTGTGTTTCCATGCAAATTGTAAAATTCTTTGCTGTAATTCTGTGGGAAATGCCATTGGTAATTTGATAGCAGTTGCATTGACTCTGTAGATTGCTTTGGGTAATATGTCATTTTCACAACATTGTATGTGGTATGTTATTCATGGTTCTCGACATTTGAGAAATGGCCTTCCGTAGGAGACATCCCATGTATCCCAACAGTGCACTCCTCTGTGTTACCCAAAGGCCAGGGGCCAGCTTGTTTTGGTGTAGAGTCTAGTCGGTGTTTATGAACTCTGCAGGCTGTGGAATCTTGCTTCTGTCATCTGCTTCCTGGTGGGTGAGCCTGGCCTAGAGGCTTGTGCAGGTTTTCTGGCAGGAGTGGCTGGTGTCTGTCCATTGGTGGGTAGAGCTGGCCCTCCGATGAGCAGGAGCATGTTTAGGCATCTGTTGAGAGGCAGCTGTGGGCCTTAGGCAGCCTGTCTGCTGCTCATGGCTAAGGCTCTGTTCCACACAGTTAGTTGTTTGGCCTGAGACATCCCTGCACTGGAGCCTACAGGCTGTTGGATGGGGCCGTGTCTCGGTGCCAGGGATCCAGTAAGTTGACTGCCAGGAGAGTTCGTGCCAATGAATACTCCCTGATACCTCTGCCATAAGTGTCTTTGTCCCCATGGTAAGCTACCACTCCTCCCACCCCTACCTTTTCAGG
This sequence comes from Antilocapra americana, assembly GCA_007570785.1. Taxonomy (NCBI): domain Eukaryota; kingdom Metazoa; phylum Chordata; class Mammalia; order Artiodactyla; family Antilocapridae; genus Antilocapra; species Antilocapra americana. The sequence continues at coordinate 1,862,805 of ML661892.1, read as the reverse complement.
AGACCCTCCAAGACCAGCAGTTAGGTCAGGTTCAGGATCCTATGAAATTATTGCTTTTTCTCTTGGTCCCAGTGCATTTGAGATTTTGTGTGCATCCTTTAAGAATAGAGTCTCAAAAGGAACGCAGATGTATAGAACAGACTTGTGGACGCTGTGGAAGAGGGCAAGGGTGGGATGATATGGGAGAATGGCATTGAAACATGTTAATTACCATATGTGAAATCAATTGCCAGCCCAGGGTTGATGCTCGGGGCTGGTGCACCGAGATGACCCAGGGGGAGGGAATCGGGAGGGAGGAGGGAGGGGGGTTCTGGAGGGGGAGCATATGTAAACCCATGGCGGTTTCATGTCATTGTATGGCAAAACCAACACAATAAAGTAAAGAAAATTAAAAAAAAAAAAGAATAGAGTCTCTATTTCCCCTAGTCCTGTGGGGGAAGTGCATTTAAGATATACTGGCCTTCAGAGCCAAGCTCTGGGGGCTTGTCTTCATGATGCTGGGCTAAGGCTCAGAACTCTCATTCCTGTGGGAGAACCTCTGAAATATAATTATTCTCTAGTTTGTGGGTCGCCCACCTCGGGAGTATGGAATTTGATTATATTGCAGGCCATTCCTACCCACTTTGTTGTGGTTCCCTCTTTATGTCTTTAGTTGTAGAATGTCTTTTCTGGTAAGTTCCAGTCCTTTTTGCTGATGCTTGTTCTGCAGTTAGTTGTGATTTTGGTGTGGTTGTGAGAAGAGTTGAGCTCAGGGTCCTTTTACTTTGCCATCTTGGCCACTCTCATATTCTAAGATTCTTAACTGATATTAGGGCATGATACCATGGTGAGGACTCATCCATCTAATAATGCAGAAAAATTCAATCCATACCATCTAAGTGCCTCACAGTGGGCTAAATGCTAGAGAAAGGAAGATCAGAAGCAGAGGAAGATCACAAGCACGATCATAAGCTCACACACAAGACAGTAGGAAGGCAGACAGGTGGCTTGTAGTAGATTACAGAAGGAACATTACAGGAAAATGCCTAAGTCACCTAGGCTCAGTCCACATTTTTGCGGAACATCTAGAGAGAGAGAAGGCTAAAGAGGAAATTTTCAGGTGGAGAAATAAGGATGGGGACTTTCTAGCTTAGGGAAATGTGTGTGTGTGTATACCTGGATGTGTTTTTCTTTCCTTTCCCCATAGACTAACATATGGAGGGCAATGGATGCTAAGAATAGAAAGGGGCCTTTAAAAATTGAACTTGAGGGTTAAAGTAGAGAAAGTGATTCTTTAGTATAGAAGAAATTCTTTAAATATAGGAGTTACACTACACAGTGTTAATCTTTGCAGCATAAAGTTTTGATTGTTTTTAAAATAACACACACAGAGGGCAGACTCCTTCTCACCTTGAGTGTCTCTGTGACCTTTCTTTGCCCTCACCATCTCAAAGCTCTCCCCATCCCAATGGAGGGAATTATGGCCCCATCTTGGCTACACGTGGGACATAACAAGCAGCAGGACCCGGACAAGGTAGAGAGGGGTGTGTGTGTACCTGTATAATCATACATAGCAAAATGTAATGAGAGAGTGTAGCTTGCGTTATTAGAGATGTATATGCTAGAATAAAGGATTTTGCTTGTAATGGAAAGGAATACTGCCAGCACTGGGGAAAAACAGGTTGTGAGATGTGATCTGATTGGCTCAAAGAACTAGAAAGTATAGGCTGGGCTAACTGTATAAATGCTTAAGTTGCATGAAGAAGAATTATAAACCTATTTCTTTGTATTGGGAAAGTTCTCTTGGTGGTGGTTAAATTTTATAATATTGGATGTCCGCCAAAACTCAAAAACTCATTTGAGTTTTTTTAAACTATCTTATGGAAAAACCTGAATGAACTTTTTTGGCCAACCCAATATATTGGTTATTTGGTTGACTGTATTAATACTACATCAGCAAACAACCCTTGTAGTAGCACTGTAGGAAGAGATGCTATAAATAAAGTGGAGGAACAAACTGGGGAGAGGGGGACTCTAATGCTGTCATATTGGGTTGTTAATGACTGTGATCCAGTTGGGTTCTTGTGTAGCAGTTAACTAGCTAACACTTCAGCCTCTTGTCAGAAAACAGTCTCAGACCAAAAAGAAACCCTCTCCCAGCAATACCTCTGTTTCAGGTTCCCTCTTGGGAGTGCCTCTCCATGCGGAGCTGATGCTGAGGTGAAAAATAAACTCTACATACATTCGGAGTCTTCAGAGTCTGGGAATCATTTGGGAACTCCCTCAGTTTGTTTGCTTGTTTGTTTCTGAGAGTATTTGAGGTTGATGAGTTCTGGTGACTGTGACCTGAAGCTTTCCAGGTCAAAAAGGGAGACAACAGAAGCAGATGTTCACTCCCTGTCTTCCCTCCTCTTGTTTTCACAAAGGACATAGTCTTTGCTAAAGGTCAGGTGGTATTTGGAAATCCTCTGATTGTATTTTTCTTCCCTCTGGGAGCCCACTCTGGGCAAGTCAGGTACTGTTGTTCAGATTGTCTCCTGGACTCCCGGTATTATTTCTTTCCTTTTGTCCTGCCCTGAGAAAGGAGAATTTTCCAGCAGTGATAATGAGCCTGATTCTGTGCTGTGTGAACAAATCCTCTCAAAGACTAGCATTGGCATCCAGCTACAAACTGTATTTGTTCAAATACAAAGCAACAGTAAATTATATCTATATTTTCTTCCTGTCATGGCCTGAAAGTTATAATCAACTAAGTCAAGGAGAGTACAGAAGCTTTATCTTCTGGGCCAACTGTAATCAATTGCTGCTTGGAGTACTATATTGAAAAGGGTACTGAGATTGTTTCTAAACTCATTGAGGACTTCTATGATCAGTTTGGCATGTCTGATAGGTATAGGAAATGGGAGTAAAGACGCATGTTCCAGGAATTTGCACCACGTTGATTTTACTTTCTAAACTTTCCCTTTTGCAACTGTAAGAGCTCTTTTCACTTTTTCTAAACCTTACCTCCAGGTTTCATGTGTTGCTGTCTTATAGATTTAGGTATATTTTTGGATCATAGAGAATGTCTTCCCCAGTTGGGAACTCTATAATCAATAGCCCTCATTAGTGTTTAGCCCTTACAGTAGCAATGGAAGGTTTGCCAGTCTTAAACCAGAGTACTATGTTTGCCAATCTATTTGGAAAGCATTTTGAAAATTATATTAGCCAGTGTTAGTGAAACATAGGATAAAATGGGCACTGAAATACGTTGCTAGTAGGAATGCAGCTTGGTAAATTTTTTGGAGGACAACTCAAAAGTGTATATATTAAAAGCCTTAAAAATGTGAAAATATCTGTAGACTTAGACACAATATCTCTTGGCATTGAACTATAATTATTAAAAATAATTATGAATGAACAGAGATTTACATTCAGGGCTATGTATCAATATTAAAGAGCTTATCTGTTAGATTGGTGCAAAAGCAATAGCAATTTTGGACCCTGAATCATTATAACTAGGCTCAAACACATCTTTATGAATCAAAATAGGAACCATTACAATCAATACATTTTTGCTAACAAGGAATGAGTTTGTTTATTCCTGTATCATAAAAATCCATGCTTTGGATTTTTCAACAAACTCTTTGAAAGCATTTTCTATGTAGTGCTGGTTATGGATGCATTTTCCCTGTATCAAGTTGTCAAGATGCTTGAAGAAGTGGTAGTCAATTGGCGAGAGGTCAGGTGAATATGGCAGATAGAGACAAAACTTCGTAGCCCGATTCATTGAATTTTGAAGCATTGATTGTACCATGTGTGATCAAGTGTTGTCATGGAGGAGAATTGAGCCCTTTCCATTGACCAAGGCTGATTGCAGGCATTGCAGTTTTCAGGGCATCTCATTTATTTGCTGAGCATACTACTCAGATGTAATGGTTTTGCTGGAATTTAGAAAGGGCTTCCCTTGTGACTCAGCTTGTAAAAAATCTGCCTGCAATGCGAGAGACCTGGGTTCAATCCCTGGGTTGGGAAGACCCCCCTGGAGAAGGGAAAGGCTACCCATTCCTGCATTCTGGCCTAGAGAATTCCGTGGACTATATAGTCCATGGGGTCGCAAAGAGTCAGACACGACTGAATGGCTTTCGCTTTTCTTTTTCACTAGAAAGCTCTTGTGTGCAAGACCAGCAGCAGACCACCTAACAGTGACCATGACCCTTTTTATGGTGCAAGCTTGGCTTTGGAAAGTGCTTTGGAGCTTCTTCTCAGTCCAAACACTGCATTAGTTGTCCTATAAAATGCACTTTTTGTTGCACATAACAATCCAATTGAGAAATGCTTTTTTGTTGTTGCGTAGAATAAGAATCGTTCAAAACAACGATTTTTAAAATTTGCAGTCAGCTCATGAGTCACCCACTTATTGAGCTTTTTCACCTTTCCAATTTGCTTCAAATGCCAAACAACCATAGAATGGTTGACATTGAATTCTTGGGCAAATTCTTATGTAATTGTAAAAGGATAAACTTCGATAATGCTCTCAACTGGTCATTGTCAACATCTCATGGCCAGCCACTACGCTCATCTTCAAGGCTCTCATCTCCTTTGCAAAACTTCTTGAACCACCACTGCATTATATGTTCATTAGCAGTTTCTGGGCCAAATGCGTTGCTGATGTTGTGAGCTGTCTCTGCTGCTTTATGACCCATTTTGAACTTGAATAAGAAAATTACTCAAATTTACTTTTTGTCTAACATCATTTACATAGTCTAAAATACATATAAATAGCAAGTAATAATTTATTAGCAAAAAACACCGAGCAAGAAATGTGCATTAAAATGATGTATAACATAACCACATTTACTTCCAAATGTATTCCAATATCAAATGACCAAGTTCAACAATGCAAAACTGCAATTACTTTTGCACCAATCTAATATAATAGAAGTGGAAAACACATAGTAGCTTCCTCTTACTGATCACTTATATGACATGAATTGTATGTATTTTGGCTTATTAACTCATGTTAGATAAGGAAACCCAGGCCGAGAAAGACTAAAGGATTTCCAGTCCTACTAAGATGTGTGCATTAGTTAACTACAAATCTTCTGTTACAAAACACCTGGAGAAAATGTAACAATGCTTAAACAATATATTTAAGTGCATAGCTGCCCTTGTAAGAATGTAAGAGAAATCGGTAGGGGACAAAACTGAAGAAGCTATTGAAACAAAGAATCTCAAGCAGAAGCATTGAAGGCCCTAGGATGTGGCTGGAAGTGGGGATATTTGGTCTCTGTAACCACTGTGCTTAGGTTTTAGTATCCATATGTGGTAGAAGAATAAGTTACATTCTAGGTGGGGTGTAGTATACTTTGAATAAAATTGGATTCCAGTTAATGGGTGGACCAGGAAAAATGTTCTTATATCGTCAAAGTATAGTTTATATCACTCTAAGTATTGGCTAGAAAATAAAACAGGGCTTCCTGGTGGCTCAGATGGTAAAGCGTCTGCCTGCAATGCGGGAGACCCAAGTTTGATGCCTGGGTCGGGAAGATCCCTTGGAGGAGGAAATGGCAACCCACTCCAGTACTTTTGCCTGGAAAATTCCATAGACAGAGGAGCCTGGTAGGCTACAATCCATGGGGTTGCAAAGAGTCAGACACGACTGTCTGACTTCACTTTCAGAAAATAAAATATTTCTAAGAGATACCATAATTACTGGTCTGCTCAATTTGGAATGAGGGTTTGAATATCAACTATCTGGAAGATATAGGAATTCATAGGCTTAAAGTCATTTTGAGCTGGTAATATTTTGGAGTCACCTGGCAGAAATAATTGCAAAACTACTTTGAAGGAACATATGAAAAATCTAGGTTATACAGTGTTTCTATAGATCAAGTTCATTGTATAAAGTATTATATAAAGATCCAACCAGTCAATCCTAAAGGAAATCGGTCCTGAATATTCACTGAAAGGACTGATGCTAAAGCTGAAACTACAGTACTTTGGCCACCTGATGTGAAGAACTAACTTATTGGAAAAGACTCTGATACTGGGAAAGATTGAAGGTGGGAGAAGGGGATGACAGAAGATGAGATGGTTAGATGGCATTACTGACTTGATGGATGTGAGTTTGAGTACGCTCCGGGTATTGATGATGCTCAGGGAAGCCTGGCATACTGCAGTCCATGGGGTCACAAAGAGTCAGATATGACTGAGCGACTGAACTGACTGATGTACAAAATATTTGCAAATGTGTGTGTGTATATATATATATATATATATATATATATACACACACATATATACACATACACCAAAAGCTATAAGGTAAACAGAAAAGGAAAATTTGTCATGAGAAAGAAAGAGCAGAAACACAAATGGGAAAATCAGATCTTGAAGTATATCAATAAGATTATCAAATAGAGACTATAAAACAAGCATGGCAACACCAAAAGAGATGATCCATGAAATAAATAATTGATTAACTGAATGTCATTAAAATTAAAACTTCTGTAAAAAACAATAAAATCGTATCAAGATAATTAGTAACTGAGCCATAGATTGGGAGAAAATATTTGCAAGTCATATCTGATAAAGGACTGTTAGCCAAAATATAGAAAGAACTCTTAAAACTCAACAATGAGGAAATAACCAGCTTAAAAAATGGGCCAAAATCTTTAACAAACACCTTTTCAATGACTATATGCAGGTGACAAATAAACATATGAAGATTCTCCATGTCTTATGTCATCAGGAAAATAAAAATTAAAACGAGATACTATTACTGCTGCTGCTGCTACTGCTAAGTCACTTCAGTCGTGTCCTGCACATCTATTGGAATGACCAAAATCTGGAAAACTAATCACACCAAATACTGGTGAGAATATGGAGCAATAGGAACTCTCATACGTTGCTGCCTAGAATACAAAATGTTAAGGCTACTTTGGAAGTTAATTTGGTAGTTTCTTACAAAACTAAACCTGCAGTTACTATATGTTCCAGAAAATAGAAAAGGAAAATTATGAGAAAAGAATTATGAAATGCCATAAGTAAAAATCACACACATCAGTACAACATGACTAAAATTGGCTTTCATAGTCAGCTTTGACTTGCCAAATATACAAAACAAAAAGGGAAATGCAATCAGGTACACAATACACAGTATCCATAAGATGAAAAGCCCCTATGTTTTGTAGAAGTAAGCATGGTTTTAACAGAGGATCTAGCAATTTTGTTTCTTGTTATTTACCCAAAGGAACTTGACACCTAGGCTGAGAACCTGACACTAATGCTGAATTTTATTCAGCCCACCAGGAACCTGCACATGTATGTTAAAAGCAGTTTTATTTGTATTTGGCAAAACTTGGAAGCAACTATGATGTCACCTAGTAGGTGAATAAACTATGGAAAGATGGAAGGCAGAAGGAGAAGAGGGTGACAGAGGATGAGATGGCTGGATGGCATCACTGATGCAATGAACGTGAACTTGGGCAAACTCCGGGAGATGATGAGGGATAGGGAAGCCTAGCATGCTGCAGTCTGTGGGGTTGCAAAGAATCGGACACGACTTGGTGCCTGAACAACAACAGCAACAAACTGTGGTTAGTTTAGACAATGGAATATTATTCAGTGTTAAAAAGAAATGAACCACCAAGCTCATGAAGAAACACAGAAGGATCTTAAATGCATACTGCTAAGTGAAATAAGCCAATCTGAAAAAGGTTACATACTGTACAGTTCCAACTCTATGACACTCTGGAAAAGGTATAAGTATGGAGATGGCCGCATGATCATTGGTTGCCAGGTGTGGGGGATGGGGATGAGAGGGAAGGATGAACAGGCAAAGTACTGAGAACCATTAGGGCAGTGAAACTACTTTTTATGATATTATAATAATGGATACGTCTTTAGATATTTGTTCAAAACCACTGAATGTCCAGCACTATGAGTGAGCCCTTAGGTAAACTATGGATTTGGGGTGATTATGAAGTATAAATGCTAGGGTCATCTTTGGTATATAAAAAAAATCTATTCTGAATGATATTCATAATGAGGGAGGCTGCCCCTATGTGTGTGGCAGGGAATATATGGAGAATCTCTGTATCTTCCTCTCGCTTTTATTTTATTAGATTTATTTAATCTAAAGGAACTTCTCTAGACAGAAAGGAAACAGTAAAGGAAGAAACTTGGGATATCAGAAAGGAAAAAAGAAGACAGTGAAACTAAATCTAAATTTAAAACTGTTTTAATGAGGTGGGAGGTAGGAGGGAGGTTCAAGAGGGAGGGGTTATACATATACCAATGGCTGATTCATGTTGATATATGGCAGAAACCAAGACAATATTGTAAAGCAATTATCCTCCAATTAAAAATAAATAAAACTGCTCTAAACAATAGTCTATAATAAGTAAATAAATAAAACTATGTACTCCCTACTTCCCCTGCTCGTGCATGTGTGCTAAGCTTCAGTCGCGGCCGACTCTGTGACCCCGTAGATTGGGTAGCCTGCCAGGCTTCTCTGTCCATGAGGTTCTCCAGGCAAGAATAGTGGAGTGGGTTGCCATGCCCTCCTCCCGGAGATCTTCCCGATCCAGGGACTGAACCCGCATCTCTAATATTCTCTATAGCTTGCTTACCTCATCTTCTGTGGATGTCTAGCTTGCTCTGTAATACCCAGTGACTTTGAGATTAGGTTGCTCAGGAAGAGAAGAGAAAGTGGGAGGAGAAGTGATCGCAGCAGGATTTTCTCTTTTGGGGAAGAGGGCTTGTCAAGCTAATTCTAGAAGACATACAGAAACACAACAGAATAAGAATATTGAAAACAATTTCAAGGATGAACAAAATTGTAGGCTTTAGTTTATATCAGAACTTATAATGAAATACCGGATTACCTTAAAATGAGAAATTATTGCTTAGCTGAAGACCTTATTAGAGTGAAAAGAGAGAATGGCTAAAGATATTTCCAATAAATATCACCAAATGGCCTGGAGTTTAAGATATATATATATATATACATATATATATATACACTCCTTAGAAATCACAAAGAAAAAGACAACCAAATTTAGGAAAGTGGGCAAGATAATTAACAAACGTAACCATGATGAGATACAACAGAAAGGCTTAGAAAAAAGATGGACATTAGCAAGTGTTGACAAAGATGTGCAACACAAGAAAGCTTATGCACTGTTGATGAGAGTGTAAATGGGTGCAACCTATTATATTGTATTTACACAACATTACAGTCTAGTAGTGTCATTCTCTTATCAGTTTGAGAAAAGTATAGAAAACTTACTTCCTTGTATGTTCTTTTGTCATTCTCTCTATATAATATCCTCTCAAATACTTTCTGTACATACTTTTAGGAATACATTGGAGTGTTTAGAATTTTGCTTCAACTGTTAAACATAATTGAGAAAATTCAAGAGAATAAAGAAGAACTAATGTATTTATCCCTAATTTTGCTCACTGTCTTCTTTTTTCCTTTCTGATATCCCAAGTTTCTTCCTTTACTGTTTCCTTTCTGTCTAGAGAAGTTCATTTAGATTAAAAACAATTAATTAATTTTTTTTAGGGCAAGTGTTCTGGCAATAAATACTATTGATTTCCCTTTTATTACTAAAGAATATTTTTACTGGACATAGGATTCTGAATTGACAAAGAATTTCTTTTAGCACTTTAAATATTTGCTACTTCCTTCTGGCCTCCATGATTTCTTATTAGTTATCTTCCATCATTTGAATTATTTTTCTCCTCTACGTAAGTGGCATTTCTCTCCTGATGCTTTAAAGATGTTTTTGTTTGTCTTGAATTTTCAGAAGTTTAACTATGATGTGTCATGGTTTGGATTTCTTTGAATTTATCTTGGTTAGGATTTGTTTAGGTTATTGAATTTTAGGTCTATGTCTTTTGCCATACTTAGAGATTTTAGTCATTATTTCTTAAAATACTTTTTCAGATTTGCCTTCTTTCTCTACTCCTTCCCAGACTCCTATTTTAACAGAAGTTACATTTTTTCTTATAGTCCCATAGGTCCTTGAGGTACTGCTCATTTTTTGAGGGGCTGGGCTCTTTTTTTTGTTATTAAGACTACATAATTTCTTTTTTGTTGTTTTTTTTTTAAAATTTTCTTTACTTTATTGTGTTGGTTTTGCCATACATTAACATGAAACCACCATGGGTTTACATATGCTCCCCCTCCAGAATCCCCCTCCCTCCTCCCTCCCCCGGGTCATCTCGGTGCACCAGCCCCAAGCATCAACTCTGGGCTGGTGATTGATTTCACTCAGGTGGACGGAACTGGAGCCTATTATCCAGAGTAAAGTAAGCCAGAAGGAAAAACAACAATACAGTATACTAACGCATATATATGGAATTTAGAAAGATGGTAACGAGAACCCTGCATGCGAGACAGCAAGAGAAACGCAGATGTATAGAACAGACTCGTGAACTCTGTGGAAGAAGGCAAGTGTGGGATGTTATGGGAGAATGGCATTGAAGCATGTTAATTATCATATGTGAAATCAATTGCCAGCCCAGGATTGATGCTCGGGGCTGGTGCACCGAAATGACTCAGGGGGAGGGAATCAGGAGGGAGGAAGGAGGGGGGTTCTGGAGGGGGAGCATATGTAAACCCATGGAGGTTTCATGTCAATGTATGGCAAAACCAACACAGTAAAGTAAAGAAAATTAAAAAAACAAAATCCTCAACCAGCTGAGAAACCCACTTTCAGCTGTACTAGCTTAGGTACATATATACATAGGTACCTATGACCCAAAATAGTGGAGAAACAGAGTTCTAAGCATCACAAAGTCTGTTTCCGGTACCATGTTATTGTTCAGTTGCTCAGTCGTGTCTGACTCTGTGCTACCCCACTGACTGTAGCCCACCAGGTTCCTTTGTCCACGGGATTTCCCAGGCAGGAATACTGGAGTGGGTGGCCATTTCCTTTTCCAGGACATCTTCCTGACCCAGGGATAGAACCCAGGTCTTCTGCATTGGCAGGTGGATTCTGTACCACTGAGCCACCTTGGAAGGCTTCCAGTACCATATTCCTCTGCTAAAAGATGTCACATGTAAACAGTGATCCATCTTTAAGCAAGCATTGCATAAAGGGCCCAGGTGGAATGTTGCTTGTGTTAAGACTATATTATGGCTGAGGGACCCAAGAAGGCATGATTCCTGTTTTGTTGATCACCACTTTCACTGCAGAATTATAGAAGGGACCTCACATACCAGAGGCAAAAAAAAAATGGGAGTCAAAAGTACTCCCACTTGAGCTAATGCATGGTACTCCCATGGGAACTGTCTTGTACAGCTTAGTTGGAGCAGTTAGTTCAAGCTTAAGGCCAAACCTACTCAAGGCCTCTTTCCCTCCTCCTAATCTTGTTAACTGGCTGTTGGAGATAGAAGTACCCTGCATTTCAGGTGAAGAAGAGACGAGAATACAGGGAGCAAGATGGTTGAGATTGTTTTTAGCACCATATTCTCTACGTATGGTTCATAGACCGGCAACATCAGGATTACCTAAAAGTTTGTAAGAAATACAGAATCTGGGACTCCATATAAAACCTACTCAATCAGAATCTACATTTAAACAAGATCTCCATGTAATTTGTATGCATGTTCATGCTTGAGAAGCCCTGTCCTAGAAGACAGGCCTCACATTTGGCTCACTCATTTGTGGTTATATCTCTGACTTTGGTAAACAGTGACCCTGCCCTCTACTAATCAGGGACCAGTCTCTACCTAAAATCTGAATAATCGTATTAGCATTCTTTACTGTTGCGGAGCACTGAGGAATGAGGGTATGGCAAAAATTGCTGAGACCTCCCAACTGCATGTGGAAAATGCTGGTTCTAATAAAGGTTAATTGATTTCTTGGCTGAAGGATTTTCTCAGCATGTTTTTCTTAGTCTGCTCAGGCTGCCATGACAAAATACCATAGACTGAGTGGCTTAAATAATAGACATTTATCTTATCACAGTCCTGGAGGCTACAAGTGCAAGATCAGGAAGCCAGAAGATCTGGTTTCTAGTGAGAGCTCTCTCCCTGGGTTGCAGATCACATTCTTGCTGTGTCCCCCCATGATGGACAGATGGATGGAGGCTAGACTCCCTGGTGTCTGTCTCTTCATGTAAGGACACTAATCCCATTACTAAGGCTCCATTCTGATGACCTCATCAAAACCAAATCATGTAAGGCCCTGTCTCCACATACATAATGTTTGGGGTTAGGGCTTTGACATGTGGAGTTGTGGGGAGACACAATTCAGTCCATAGCAATGCTAATGACTTTTAAGAGAATGTAAGAGCCAATATCTGCCAAACTTTAAAAATTGCGGATCCCTGTTTTGAAGTAGCCCTTATCAACAATGAATGTCTTGGGAATTCCTTGGTGGTCCAGTGGTTTGGACTTAGCACTCTCACTGCCTAGGGCTCAGGTTCAATCCCTGGTCAGGGAACTAAGATCCTACAAGCTATGGGAAGTGCCATTCTAGGAGGAATCATTGAAACAGGTAGAATAAAGTTTCCCATCCCCACCCCTAGATGAGATTGACTTTGTTTAATTGCCTGCACCGTGAATCTGTAGTTTTTCCAAGGGTTCATACAATGTTCGGTGAAGTTACATTTTATATGAGGATTAGAAACCAGATAAGCACCTAAGGCAAAAATTGCATTTAAGTCAAAATTTTCTTTGGAAACCACTTTGGGACATTGTCAGATGTGCAGATAGACCTGCTATCACTCAAGAAGTCCAGTGTAGCTTGTGTTACCTCCAGGACTGGCACTTGTCACTGTTTCTGCACTGATTCATAGTGCAGGCAATTAAACACTGTTTCTGCAGGCGAGTGTCAGTTCAAATTTCTGGATGCCATTTGGTTTGAAGAGCATGTACCTTTAAACACTAGAATCACACTCAACATGATGAGATGTTTGCATTTTAAGATGAGAATGAGAATGAGGACTGAAAGAGTGAACAGCGCCTTCATGTCTCCTATCCTAGATGTGGAGGGTGAGTGTGTTTAGTAGAATGCCCATGGATATAGCCATACTATGGAAATAGTTGTCTCTTTCTTGCTCTCAGCTCATGTTACTGAACTTATGTACATTAAATTGTCAAAGTCTCTGCAAACAATTTCAGAGAAGGTTTTTACCAGAAGACAAGATGTCTGGATTCAAAGGAGTTACAAAGTAGCCCTCAGTGAAATTAATGCAGCTGTTATATAGACTGGAACCCAAGTGTCAGCAGATCACTGTAATTTTCCCATAGATAGTCTGTATGGGAAGTCAAGGGAGTTCTTAAATATTCAGTGTGAAATGAAACTGATAAGCTCATTTGCTGAAAGATTTTGGTGAATGGAAGGGTTAACTCATTTTTCTTGACCAAGTGAATCATTGTGTTGACTTGTATTTAGGGAAGGATCTGTGAGTTTAGCAATTGGGGAACTGAGTAGACCAATGGTGGACCAATTACTTTCACATCTGCTAAATTCACCTTTCCCTCACATGTTCACAGGGAGCTGAATTTATGTGGTTTCCAGGCAGAACATAATAGGGTTCAAGGCCCAACATTATTATGGTTTTCCCCTTATGTTTCTTTGATATAAAAAGAGGAGGGCCTTTGTTACATTACCTGACTCACTTTGTTGGCCAAGTCTGTGATCTAAAGAGGAAATTAACAGCCTAAGAGCCACCATCTGACAGCTACCACTAAGACTTTGAATGGCATTTTCTTTTAGAGTGTTTCTTTTGCCAGCACGGAGGACCAAGCAGTTCAGTAAGCACACCAAATGGCTCTATCCTTTTTTGAGAGACACATACCACCCATGTAGAGAAATGGTATTCAACTGTCGAGATTAAGCATGCCATGCCATTTTTCTCTCTCTCCTCCTCTTAACGTTTAGTCCTCTCTTCTCCTCTCCTCTCCCTGGAAGTATGGAACTTTGATCATATGGATATTTCTTCATATTCTTGTTTCTTTTTAAAAATTATTTATTTGGCTGCTCCAGGTCTTAGTTGCAGCATGTGGGATCTAGCTCCCCTGACCAGGCATCGAACCTGGGCCCCCTCCCTTGGAAGCGTGGAATCTTAGCTACTGGACCACCAGGGAAGTCCCCACATTCTTACTGCTGGAGTGAACTAAGTGTGGTCTAAAGCAGGAGTTGGCAAAATTTTTCTGTACAGGGCCGGACAGTAAATATTTTTGGCTTTGTGGGCCACGCAGTCTCTGCCAGTTCCTCAGCTTTGACAATTATGTGTTATCAACAACAGACAATACATAAGTGAATGATGGTGGCTGGGCTCAAATAAACTTACAGGCACCAAATTTGAGTTTATATAATTTTTATGTATTACAAAGTATACTTTTGATCTTTTCATCCGTTAAAAATAAAAAATCATCCTTAGCTTGTGATCTACAAAAACAAAACAAAAAACCCAAAACAGATGGTGGACTGTGGTTGGCTGATCCTTGCCCTAAGGAATTGAGTAGTTTTCCCACCTGGGCCACTCTTTTCTCCTTCTGGCTTGGCGACAGGAAAAACAGGACACATTATTTAATGTGTTTTCCCATGGTATAGAGAGATGAGATTGTTTAGCAGTTACACGCATGGGTTTTTAAATCAGACACAACTACATTCAAATCTTAGTTTTAATTCACAGTAGAGCATATTGGTGCTCAGAAAGGTTATACAGTTTCCGTATCCATAAAATTAATAGTTTTTTTTTATCTCATGGTGTGAAAATGATACAATATATGTGAAACATGTGACATAGTGTCTAACACACAGTATTAATGCAATGTATAGTAACTATGATTATCATTATTTTATTATCAAAGAGCCTGTACTTTCCACTTCTGATTGTTCTACCTGCTTTTACTTGAGGCATGTCGGTCTTTCTGAGCCTCAGCTTTTAAATGATGGGGCTTTGGAAATTATAGTTAATCCCAGTCTGAAAATATCTGTAGTTCTTTCTGTTTATAACATAATCTTCTGCGTTACATATAACATAATTTTGCATTATTAAGGAGGATTACTATTTTAAAAATTTGTGTTCTGAGAGTAGACAGGGTTTTGGAAGATAACCCTGAATTTATGAGAAGTGGGGCAGGAAAGACACAGCAGTTTTTATTCTGATGATTTGTGTTTCACAGAAGCATTGACCCCTTCCTCACTTCTTCCTGGGCCAGTTGACAACACCAAAGTACAATTCTTTTGGATTTCCAGGGGATATTTGTTATTATCTGGAAAAGAATTTGGTGCTCACTGAGCCACTTGGTACCTCAGCTGTGATACTGTGATGTTTATGAAACTCAATTTAAAGAGCCCAGGTGAAAAAAGACCCACAAAATGAAAAAAAAGCCTGCAAATGCAGATAGCATATCTTCCCCAGCTAAACGATCTGTGCCATCCAATTGTTTCCAATTACAATTACGTTTCTTTCTTTAATGTTTTCTATGCTGATATCCAAGTTGCTAATGAAGCAGGCCCCTCTTTATGATCCCCATTGTTGCGACTTGCTGGGCTTAATTGCTTTGTCTCCATAACAGACAGACATTCTGAACAATTAGACAATAATAAGGAAGCAAGATGGGGAAATAGCTTAGATTCTTTCATTTTAATTACGCTGATAGTGCACCCTACAGTTCTGAATCAATGCTGAAGTGCTATTTTTGATAGCTCTAGTTGGATGTTATTGAATGCTAATAAATTTATATCTCTAATACAAAAGAATCCTTTCCTCTGTCTCAACTGATTGTTGTTTCTTTTTTTTTTTTGCAGAACAGTAATAATTTCTGTGAACATGGCATCTTTCACCTTCAGTTTCCTTCACAACAATTCTGTTATTCTGTGTTGCTCTTGTTCTATATAGAGTGAAAAAGGAGTGTCTAAACTGGCAAGTCCTTATAGAATCTTGTGCATGTAATATTTCCAAGAATGCCCCTTGAAATTCAAGCTTGCTAGAATACCTTTCAAAGATGAGAAAAATGTAAATATGAGGCCCAGATTTCGGTCTACTCTTGAGTGTTGAGAATATAAAACCCTGCATGATCTCCTGTATGCCTACTGTCTATAACTACCCTAGTGTTTCAATACCACAGAGAGCCTAAGCTCAGGCTTGCCTGATGGCCTTGGTCTGTCTTTGCCTGGCTGGTTCATTTCCACCCTTTAGTTTCAGCTCAAATGCCTCTGCCCCAGAGAAGCCTTCCCTGATTCCTTCCTGTGCTCACCCCCACCCCTTACACCCTTCTTTTCATTACTCTCTTTCATTAAATGTAGCTTGTTTCTTATTCAGTACAAATTGTATCACATATTTCTTCTATTTGTTAACTGCCTAATCACTATCAGGACAGGAATTACATCTGTTTTGTTAACTACTAGTAAACTGGGAAATTAAACAGTGCTTGAAACTAGTAAGTATTCAATAAATATTTCTTGAGTGAATCAGTGACTAAGAAATGGATGCATTCTTTTTCTTTCTTACTATTAATATTTAGTCTCAGGGTAGCTGTAGTCTACTCACATCCCAGTAAGCTTTCCATTTGGAACACTATAAACTATCCTTCCTCGGAAGATTGTGGAGCCCTTGAGGGAAGAAATTTTGGCTTGCAGATACTAGATCCCTGATGTCTAACATATACTTGTGAATCAGCAAATGTTAGTGAAAGATTAAAAAAAAGTTTTTTTTTGAAAGCACATGAAACTTGCAATCTGTTCAGTAATGATAGTGGTTTGTAAGAAATTGATATGCTTTTAAAAAGAGCTGCTTATTCCTTTGAGGGGAGTGGGAACATAGTCTCACCTATTTGTTTAAAATAAACTCAGACTAATTTTCTCTCTCTAACTTGAGATTAACAATACTTAAATGTTTATATATACATTTATCTTATTTTGCTTTTATAAGAAATACAGTATCAATGTAGAAAATGTTAAAACTCAGAAAAAGATGTAAAAAGGAAGAAAAAAATGACCTATAATTGTACAACCTGAAAATAACACTGTTAACCTTGTGGTGTATTTCCTTATAAACTTTCAAATACACACATGCACACACAATGCTTATTTCATTACAAATAATAAAAATGAAATTAAATACTTTTGTGTCCTATTTACTATTCATTTACTGTTATATCAAGACCATTGTCAGTTCATTGCAGTTCTTTGAAGATATAATTTTTGGTGACTGTAAAAGTACCATTAAAATACAAATCATAAGGTATTAATGTAATGATATTTTTCTCATATTAAATATCAAGTTTTTCATGCTAGTTTTGACTCTAATAACTAATTGTACTATGAACATTAATTTTTACAAGCGTCTGTTTATATTTCTGAATATTTGCTCCAAAGAGATGCGTATGTATGTATGTGTTAGTTCAAAGAGTTGGAATAACTTAAGACTTCTCCAGACACCCAAATTTCTTTCCAAGAGATGGTGCCACATCATATTCCCACCAGAAGGGTCTGATAATGTTTGATTTTCCCTTCCTCACTAGCGTTGAGTGTTTTATATCCTTCTTCTCCCATGAGTTGTTTATTTACGTAGCCCTCTTTTCTATAATAGTGTTTTTTTAATGGACTGATGTGACCTTTTATATACTAAAATTTTTTACTGTTGTATTCATGGAAAAATCTCCCTCTCTGGCACCATGTTTGTTGACCTTTAAAACTTTAGCTTTATTGAAATATAATTTACCTAAAATAATATTCAGTAATTTTAAGTGTGCAACTTAATGAGTCTTGACAAATGTATTGTTATATAACCACCATGCAATCAAGGGGCTTCCCTGGTAGCTCAGCTGGTAAAGAATCTTCCTGTAATGCAGGAGACCCTGGTTTGATTCCTAGGTTAGGAAGATCCCCTGGAGAAGGCAAAGGCTACCCACTCCAGTATTCTTGCCTGGAGGATTCCATGAACTGTGTAGTCCACAGGGTCGCAAAGAGTCAGACACGGCTGAGCGACTTTCACTTTCATGCAGTCAAGATATAAAACATTTTCCTCATCCCCAAAGTTTTCTTGTGCCTATTGCAGCCAATCCATTCCCCCTACCCTTAATACCTGACAACCACTTCTCTGCTTTGTCATTGTATGTTTTCCTTTTTTGTATAAATAAAATCCTATTTATTTGTGTATCTAGTTTCTAGAGTTTGTGTATCTAGTTTCTTCCAGTTAGTATGGTGCTTTCATCTATATTTTGTATATATCAGAAGTTTGTTCTTTTATCACTGATTACATGTCAGTACTACAATTTGCTTATCTTTTCACCAGTTAATAGTCATTGACCTTTTTTCCAGATTTTTATAATAAGAATTTTTGCTTATTAAGTGGGTGCTGGGGGCTTCCACTTCTGGACAGCATAGAGTGACAGAAACTAGATTCACTCTCCTACCTGAAATAAGCAAACAAACAAAAAAATAGGCAAATATATAAAACAGTGGTTTTTAAGAATATTAGACATGGGATAATGAAAGATGGCGATTCCTGGAGTGATGGAAAAAGAGAACAAAGAACAGGTGGTACAAACAGAAAACTATCTACTGTCTAAAAATATCACATCAAATTTAAATAGTCTAAATATCCCACTTAAAAGGTAGAAATAGAGTAGACTAAAACATAAGAATTATGAATTGTTTTTTTCAAGAAACCTACTTTAAGTATAAAGCCATAAGGAGATTAAAACTGAAAAAGATTAAGGGATATACTATTCTACACCAATGGAAAGAAAGCTATAGTGACTAAGTTAGTATCAGATAAAGTAGACTTCAGAGCAAAGAATATTACCGGGGATAAAGATAATTTGATAAGGGGTCATTTCATTAAGAGGACATAACAGTCTAAAAATATATATTATAATTGTAATTTGAGATGCACATACTTTGTTAATACTTAATAGAAAAGTAAACAGAAATCAGTAAGACTCCAGGTCTTAACATTCTCAATCATCTTGTCCTAACTGATAATTACAGAGTGTTCCATCCAACAATACAAGATCCACATTTTTTTTCCCCTAGGGCATATAGAACACTTACCAAGTTAGTATCCCTTATTCTGGGATACTAAATAAGTGCTAATACATTTAATAGGATTAAAATTGTACAAAATATGTTCTTTAACTACAAGATAATTAAACTAGAAACCGATAATGGAAATCTGGAAAATTCCCATATATATGAAGACAATATAACATACTTCTAAATAACTCATGGGACAAAGAAATCCTTTAGAGATGAAAAATTGAAAGCACTGTGTATCAAAGTATGTAGGATGGTGCTGAAGCATATTTAGAAATTCATAGCACTAAATGATTTTTTTTTTGGAAATAAAGAGGTCTTAAATCACTTACTCAGCTTCCACCTGACTAGGTAAATAAAACCTAATAAAGTCTCAAGTGAGCAGAAGAAAGAAAATCATAAAGAGCAGAGAAAAAAATGAGTAAAATAGAAAAACAGAGAAAATCAAAGAAATCAATAGTTCTTTGAGATATCTGGTTGTTTGAGAAAAGTTGGGGGAAATCCCTCATTTTATGAGAGTTTTTAAAAAATATTATGAATGGATGTTAAATTTTGTCTTTTCCACATTATCATTTTCCTTTTTATGGTGAAATATATTGATTGAATTTCAAATGTCAAAAAATCTTATTTCTTATGAATTCTCTAACAGTCTTTGTTTAAGTATTTAATCTTGATTTTAAAAAGATATCTTCATTTGGTAATTTGAACTTGACAAAAGTGATTTTCTACTGTGTTTAATCCACTATTAATACTAGTTCCTTTTTTTTAAAAAATACATCTTTCTTTTCTTCCGTATGTTCAAGTGTTCATCTTCCTTCTTGAACATATGGACAGCATTTATTATACCTATTTTATTCTCCTTGTTAGCTATTCCATTATCTGTCACTTTGGAATCTGTTTCTTTGAACTAATTATTCTCCTGCTTATGGATTATATGCTGCTTTGATGGCTTGGAAATTTTTAATTGGGTAGCAAACATAATGAATTTTGTGTTATTGATCACTGAAATTTAAGTCTGATGTACATCTCCTCAAATGAATGGGGCCGCCATACTCTGTGAGATTTTATTCCTCTTCCTTGTACTGTAGCTTAGAAATTGCTTTACAGGCAGTAAACATTATTGTAGGGTTCACCTTGTTTGTTATCTCAGAGATCACAGTCCTCCATTGCCTGTTGTTCAATGTCTGAAAGCTGTTGTTTCATATGCTGGTTCCAATTTTCTAATTGTTTAGGGTGAAAGGGGAAATCTTGACCCTGTTATTTCATTTTGACTAGAAATAGAATTTTCAGCCTTTTAATTTTGATGTACATGATCTACAAGTTTATTTTATGCTTGTTAAGTCTAGATATTTCCTTTTGTGGTTCTATAAATTGAGTTTGTTTAGAAAGTTGTTTTCCTTTTATATCTTTGATAAATACCTATATTTTTCTAGATTAGAAATATTGCATTTCATTTTAATAGGTCTGAAATTTCATTTGGCATCTGCCCTGAACTGATGTCCTAATAGATTTCAAAGCTACTGACCATTGATCCACGTTTGTATTCACTGTTTTTTTTTTAAGATAGTTTTATTTATCGACTTATCTCTGGCTGTGCTGGGTCTTTGTCCCCGCATGTGGGTTTCTCTCTAGTTTCAGTGAGCAGGGGCCCCTCTTCGTTGCAGTGCGTGGGCTCCTCATTGTGGTGGCGTCTTTTGTTATGGAGCATGGGCTCTAGGGCGTGTGGGCTTCAGCCGCTGTGGCATGTGGGCTCAGGAGCTGCAGGCCCCAGGCTCTAGGGCACAAGCTCAGTAGTTGTGACATACAGGCTTAGTTGCTCCATGGCGTGTAGAATCTTCCTGAGCAGGGATTGAACCTGTGTCTCCTGCATCAGCGGCAGATTCTCTACCACTGAAGCCCTTATTCATTGTTTTAATCATACTTTCTTCACTACCTATTTTCTGTATGCTCTATTTTTTCTCATTATGATTGTTCATAGGTAGTTTCTTGTTTATTTGATTACTCTATGAATTGAATACTTTAAAAATTCTATTAAACTTTACATTAGAGCTATTAATTTTAAATATTTATCAAGTATCCATACGCTTTCCTAAACTTAAATCTGATAGTTTGTTCTCTCACGTGTTGTAGGTTGACAATTAAATCATCATCATATTATTGTTTTCTTTCCCTGCGTCCTGCTTTATGGTGTTTACATATTTTTCACTCTCTAAAATTATATCTGATTATGTTTTATTATTTATTTAACACTTTACAGTGTATGCTTGCTTATTTACTTATCGATACTTTTGGCCAGAACAATACTGAACACAGAACTTTTTTTCCCTTCTCTAATTCTTCACAGGATGAACCTTAGTGATAAGTATGATTTCTCCATTTTCCCCTGTTGTGATCATGGGTTTTCCCAGAGTCATTCTTAACAGCTCCATCTCTTTGTTACTTGGCCTGGTGAATTTTAAACTAACACAGCTATAAAAGTTACTTAAACAACTTAATTTGACCAGTTTAATTTATAAATGAAGGAAGTAAGATTCAGCATGATGGGATGGTGCTGGTATGAGAAATGACTAGGCCCAGTCACATAGCCAAATAGACAAGGAGTTGGAATAAGGATTCTGGTCTACTAATTCTCCATCTGTTGCTGTCAATGAATCATCTGTATATATGTATTGTAAATACACTATTAATTTGATTGATAACTACCTCATAAACATGAAATAATAATAATGAACTGAAACACTGCAGAAGAGCCTTTATTAAAAAAATATATAAGAATAATCATGACACTGAACTTTCACAGAGTGATATCAGCAAGCCAAGTTAAACAAACCTTAAAAATGTAATTTGAATGGAATTACCAAAGTTTTCCTATTTGTAAAAATTCTGGAAAAATAAACAAGAAGAAGATTGAAATACTAGAATGAAGATCTTAGAGAAGTACAAGTATAGGTGATTTTTCTTCTGTTTTCTTTGGAAGTCTTTTCTAAAATATCAACAATAGTATGACACTTTTAATATGATTTAAAAAAATGTTAGTTTTATAAGTTATACTGATGGCTTTGAAGTGTCTAGATACCAGAGGATAAAACTAGAGGACCACAATGTATGGCTTTATTATATCAAAGAAGTGCATTATATCCATCTTAAATATACCATGAGAAAGAAATATAATTCCTTTGTTTATCTCTTAGAAGTGAAAACTGATTTTTTTCTTTTGATCTCGTTTGAGGTTAAAATGTGCCCATTGATTAATAGTTTTAAAGAACATGGTATGAACAAAGCTCTTCTTAAAGGTAGAGGTTTCTTCAATCTAGCTGTCCATTGGCAGATTAATGGATAAAAAAGCTGTGGTCCATACACACAATGGAATATTACTCAGCTATCAAAAAGAATGCATTTTAATCAGTTCTAATGAGGTGGATGAAACTGGAGCCTATTATACAGAGCGAAGTAAGTCAGAAAGAAAAACACCGATACAGTATGAAAGTGAAAGTGAAATCACTCAATCGTGTCCGACTCTTTGTGACCCCATGCACTGTAGCCTACCAGGCTCCTCTGTCCATAGGATTTTCCAGGCAAGAGTACTGTATATTAATGCATATATAAAGAATTTAGAAAGATGGTAACAATGACCCTATATATGAGACAGCAAAAGAGACATAGATATAAAGAACAGATTTTTGGACTTTGTGGGAGAAGTTGGGGGTGGGATGATTTGAGAGAATAGCTTTGAAACATGTCTGTTACTATATGTGAAATAGATCACCAGTCCAAGTTCAATGCATGAAACAAGGCACTCAAAGCCAGTGCACTGGGACAACCCTGAGGGATGGGATGGGGAGGGAGGTGGGAGGGGGGTTGAGGATGGGGGATACATATATACCCATGACTGTGTATACACCCAGTGGACACATACACACCCATGACATGGCTGATTCATGTCAATGTAGGTCAAAAACCACTACAATATTGTAATTAGCCTCCAATTAAAATAAAGAAGAAAAACATAGAGGCTTCTTTATGTCACAGATACTCAGTTTAGACTGGGAAGCCTCTCAGAAGTAATCATTTTAAAATAAACTCATAACATGATGGTAATTCCAGGCAAATCTTTTAAGTTGGGTGGAAGCAGCAAGGTTGACTTGTTAATTTTTCTTATAACCCAGAGAAGTGTCATTTCAAAGTGTTCCTGAGACCATGAATTGTGAGGGACATTTAGACCTTCAGGAACATATTTGAGATTTTAGGGAAAGGTGCTGGTAACTGATCTCTGTGATCAGTAGTTGAATGCTTTTCAGTAGTGTCTACCTTCTGGTTTTTGGTCTGAACTGATTTGTCCTTTCAGTCACCTCCTTCACCATGTGAAAGCGTAAGTCTATGACTCTGATGGCTGTGCTTTCTTCAAAATGTGTTTAGAATGTCCAGTTCTTCAGTTCGCTCCCTCTGCTAGAGCAATGCTGTGCTGTGCTGCTGTAAGTCACTTCAGCCGTGTCTGACTCTGTGCGACTGTATGTACTCTAGCCTTCAGGATTCCTCTGTCTGTGGGCTCCTCCAGGCAAGAATACTGGGGTGGGTTGCCATTTCCTCTTCCAGGAGATCTTCCCCTCACAGGAATCGAACCTCCAACTCCTGCGCTTCATGCCTTCCAGGTAGATTCTCTACTGCTGAGCCATCAGGAAGAACATAGCAATGCCACTTGGCTTTTAAATCTGCTCCTACATTCCACAGTAACATTCTTTGACTTGCTTATCTTTGAACCACTCTTTCTGATGTTCTCTGCTGCCATCCCTATGTCTTGTGCATGGCTGTGCTCTAGAGACTTTGCTCTTCATCTCTATAGCTTTCATTTCCTTTTCTCTTACTCCCAGTTACTATGTTATCTTCCTTGAGTATTTTTCCAAGTTCAGGATTGCCTCCCTAAGTGTGAATTTAACTGTCTAGAATTATACCTGTGTTTTTTTCTGACAGTTCTGTAGACCACTGTTTTATTGATGCATGGACATATAGACCAGTTTTGCAAAAGTTCTTCATGGTCTCACAGTACTCTATACCTTTACATAATTATCACAGTGTTTACTTCTTTTTTTAAAAAAACATATGGTTCTCTATGAAAGGAGAAGAAAGAAGTGATTGTCTTCTGTTCTGTTTTTTAACAAGGTAAAATCGCTTCATCACTTTTTTTTTTTGTTATGACAACACATAATCAATCATGTAGTTTCTGGCTTTAAGAAAATCAATTTCAGACCATGGAATAGTTCTTAAAATTATAACAGTTTAAGATTTTTTTTAAAACTTTGGTTGCTATAACTTTATTTTTAAATTTTGGAAAGATTAGCAATTTCTTCTTTAAAAATTAAAATTTGTGGTTCTGATGCTATAAAAATTGGGGTTAGGGTGGTTATTGGAAGCCATTTACGTAACATGAGGTTTCACTTTACAGATCCTAGTGGTAGGATAGTTGATCTCTAAATGAAGATTATAGAATTACTAAATCTTAAGTCATTTTACTAAGAAGCCACATAAAAAAACTGAAGAATCCTAAGCACTAATCTTGGAATGTGACTTTCCAGACAATGATAACATGAGGAATTATTAAGAATAATAATACAAAGAAGACACCGAACCTTGGGCCAATCTGGAAACATGAAATATAGTCTCTCCAAGTTTGAAGGAACAGTGTGCTCTTTTGAAAAAAGTATTGTAAGAGCATGTACATGGCTTTATTTAATGTTTTAAATGAAAAGGAAAACTTTTTAGCAACTGCACAGAACAAGATGTTCTATTTTGTTAAGAAAGAAAAACACTTTTCTAATTAATTCAAGAACAGCAGGAGTTCACATTATATTCTTTCTCTTCAACTTTGACTTTTATTAGCTTGAGAAGTTTGTTGTGGTCTTTCCCACATACTCAAAAGAGTAGTCATCTATCCTGGAACTTAAGAGTTTTCACCTGTAGGAGGTACGGGATAGAATGTGTGTAGGACAGAATGACTGTGTGCCTCCTGGGCTGTTGACCACCTGAGGTTTTGATTGTAGAACAGGTATCTTGACATCAGAAGCTATGTGAGCATTCTGGAAATGCTAGAGAGGGGCACTGCCGCTTGTTTGGAAATTCATGGCAATGCAACCAACTGGGATGTGAGCAGAAACATGCTCGCTTCTTCCTTGGCTGGGTTGTTACAGGTGAAACTGCACCTCTTGGGTCTTAGGTGCCGTCAGAGGTAGGAGGTGCTCACCTCCAATGCAATGGGCAAAACATACCACCAGGAGTCCAGAGATCTGAGTTAATTTAAGGTCTTGACACTGTCATTACTGACATGATTCAGATGAGTGATAGACTCAACCCATCCAAGCCTCACCTTTCTCCCCGGTGAACTGGGGTTTTTAAATTATCTTAATCACAAAGAATTGTTTGGAAGACCAAATTTTCTGTCTATAATGTGATGCAACATAGTGACCACAAGCACAGCTCTTGTAGTTAAGTCTTTATTTGTTTAATTAATAAATATTAATTGACAGCTACTATGTGTTAAGTGCTCTGCTAGTTAAAAGTTCCCCTTGTCGAATTTATTCCATAGTAGAGGAGACAGAAAATAAATACTTACACAAGCAGATGAATGTATCATTCATGCATGGGGAATATATTGAAATAAACAAGATATGATGAAAGAGTACTTAGAGGAAGAACCTACTTTAGACTGGATTGTCAGGCGGTCTTAGAGAAGTATGCTGGCTTTATTTCTTCCTAAGTCTGGGAACCTTAGCATAGTAAAAAACTTATTTTCAAAATTAGTTGGAGAATGGCAATGAAACTCATAAGAAAATGTATCTGAAGTAGGTGGACATCTCCATTGATCAACATATATGTTCAAGAGACATAACACTCTCGAGTTTTTTGGTAAATGAATTCAGTTTGTGTTACTGGGGCAAAGGGAGTGAAGTTTTTTTTTTTTTATTGTTTTTGCCATACAATGTCATGATATCACCATGGGTTTACATATGCTTCCCCTCCATACCCCCCCTCCCTCCTCCCTCCCCCCCGGGAAATCTCGCTGCACCAGCCCCGAGCATCACTCCTGGGCTGGCGATTGATTAGACATATGATAATTAACATGTTTCAATGCCCTTCTCCCATATCATCCCACCCTTTCCCTCATCCACAGAGTCCACGAGTCTGTTCTATACATCTGCGTTCCTTTTGCTGTCTCGCATGCTGGGTTCTCGTTACCGTCTTTCTAAATTCAGGGTCTCTCCTTTTTCCGGTTTCAGGGTCTCTCCTTTTTCCGTAGTGTCACCCTGTATGTATATTGTATATTGTATAAGGCTGTATATTGTCACCGTTTATTAAACTTATATGCATAGTACACCAAGAGAAACTCTGGGCTGGATGAAGCATAACCTGGAACAAGATTGCTAGAAGAAATATCAATAACCTCAGATATGAAGATGACACCACCCTTATGGCAGAAAGTTAAGAAGAATTAAAGAGCCTCTTGATGAAAATGAAAGAGGAGAGTAAAAAAGTTGGCTTAAAGCTCAACATTCAGAAAACTAAGATCGTGGCCTCTGATCCCATCACTTCATGGGAAATAGATGGGGAAACAGTGACAGACTTTATATTTTGGGGCTCCAAAATCTCTGCAGATGGTGACCATAGCCATGAAATTAAAAGACGCTTACTCCTTGGAAGAAAAGATATGACCAACATAGACAGCATATTAAAAAGCAGAGACATTACTTTGCCAACAAAGGTCTGTCTAGACAAAGCTATGGTTTTTCCAGTAGTCATATATAGCTGTTGGACTATAAAGAAAGAGAGTTGGATTATAAAGAAAGCTGAGCACAGAAGAACTGATGCTTTTGAACTGTGGTGTTGGAGAAGACTCCTGAGAGTCCCTTGGACTGCAAGAAGATCCAACCAGTCCATCCTAAAGGAGATCAGTCCTGGGTGTTCATTGGAAGGACTGATGTTGAAGCTGAAACTCCAATACTCTGGCCACCTGATGCAAAGAGCTGACTCATTGGGAAAGACCCTGATGCTGGGAAAGATTGAAGGCAGGAGGAGAAGGGGACAACAGAGGATGAGGTGGCTGGATGGCATCACCGACTCAATGACCATGGGTTTGGGTAGGCTCCGGGAGTTGGTGATGGACAGGGAGGCCTGGCGTTCTGCAGTCTGTGGGGTCGCAAAGAGTCGAACGCGACTAAACTGACATGCCTTGTACACCTTTTGATCTTGAGTTCCTCCTTTATTCTAGTCACAAAGCTGCTTCAGGGTCACACACTCAAATGGCTCATATTACTGTGATTTTTTGGTGCTTATTGGGATGGAAGGAATCTCCTTCCCAGTGGAACTATGGAACACTCTGTTTCCATGTTTATGAACCCCTAATTCTCTCCTGTACCCTGTGATCCTTCCTGTTTACATTCTGCCTGGGCTGCGGTAGAGGGCAGGAGGAAGCACAGGTAAAGTGAGGAGCCTGGGGTACTGCGTGTCTAAATTCCCTTGGCTTCATCACCGTTACCTGTGTGATCTTTACCTAGTCTTAGGCTCTAGGGAAGCTTTTGCTGTTGTGTATCCCATTCTTCCAAATATTCTTTATATAACCAGCCTAGTCTTTGAAGACTTGAGAACCAAAAAACAAGAGCATTTTTTTCTGTTCTGTTATTCCCTCCTCTGTAGCAATGAATGCCCTCAATGTTTGATGGTGGAGAAAGGTGTTACCTACACAATAGCCATTTCCCATTCTTTCTTACTGAAAGAGCCCCGATTTCTTCTTCTATAGCAACTCAAAGCCTAAGCCACATCCAAGCCAATTGTGCCCCCAATCCTCTTACTAGTGACTAGTTTAAGTGTAGACAGTTGAAGCAATTCCAACCAAGTAGACATAGAAGGACACTGACTAGAGGGGTCTGGATGCTGTTTCCTTATTTAAGATGGAAAAGAGTTTGGGTCCTTAATGATGCTGATGAGCTGCTCTGTTAATCAATCCTAAAACATCCTAATTCCAGCTTCTTATTAAAATTAATATGAGATAAGAAAATTCTCATTGTTTAATTTGGGCTACTTGAGGTTTGCTATTATCTTGGAGTCAAAACATTCTAACTGATAAAGTGAGAAGAGAGCACAGTTTACAGAGAATGCAGGGGAAAGAAATCTGCTAATACTGTCTCTGCTTTCTCCCTGAAGGAGGGAGAAAAGCATCTGGGAAAGGAGGGGCAGGACCCAGTATCTGGACAGAAATACCACGGGCTCACCAAGTGAGCCTGTTTTCAAACACGAGCGTGCGCTTTTTTCTCTTTGCACGTGACAGGCCTATATGGGGTCTGCATACATTTTTTTCTTTTTCCTTTATTCTCATTCAAATATTTATTAAGAATTTACTGTATTGTAGCCAGTGAATGTATACAGTCATATTAATTATACTTAGACCTATGTTCTATAGCCCTATTGTCTTGAAAACAATTGTTCTAAAAACTTGTCAGTGTAGTGAGTCACTATAGTGACCTTGCTCAGAGAGAAACTTAAGAGGTAGGAGAAGGTCTCCACCGTAGAATAGAGGATGAGCAGAATATGTCACCCCAAAACATATCACTTTGGATTCAGGATTATTTTCAGCTTCATGCATTGGAGAAGGAAATAGCAACCCACTCCAGTATTCTTGCCTGGAGAATCCCAGGGACGGGGAAGCCTGGTGGGCTGCCGTCTGTGGGGTGGCACAGAGTCGGACACGACTGAAGCGACTTAGCAGCAGCAGCAGCAGCAAAGGCAATTAGGAAAAAGTGGATATCAGAAAAGCTCTTTGCCATTCCCTGCATTTCCCCCAAAGCAGCGCATAAATGTGTAAAGATGTCCTCCCTTCCCTCTGTCCCAGAAAGGACTGCAAGTGTGGCCTCACATCCAGATTCAGATTCCCACCGATAGGAATCTGCAAGACAAAGGGAATATGACTGGCTTTCCTGCACTAATCCTCTAGGACCAAAGGCAGAAATAAGGTCCAGATCCAAGGAAGGCAGTAAAGGAGGGCTGACAAAGTGTGCAGCCTGGCGGTATACTCTGCAACCAGACAGAATGAAGCTGCTGCTGAGAATGGCATCTGGATCCTCTGAAGTTTGTTCCCAAGGTTCTCAACCATTCAGAGATAAGCCACCAAGACACTGATGTGTTCAGTAAAAATTAACTGTATCTTCATCTTGAGCCTTTTTTGTTTATTTGTTCTGGTGTTGTTTTTTTTTTCTTTCTTTTGCATTTTCATTGAGAAGTCAATAAATTTTCAGTCATCCCTAGGCCCAGATTTGTTGCAGTGGCCTGAAACCCTGGAAATCGATTACATTCTTTTATTCCTCCCCCTGCATGACATGTTTGGATACAGTCATACTGCTCTTTAGGACAAGCAGGGTCACCACATGATAGTCACTCTTGGCTGAATCTGAAGGGAACACATTTGTAAGTGGCAGACACCTGACATGGTGAAGGCCCAGTGGAGCTGGGGTTCTCACTTGCCAGCAGCCCTTTGCCCATTTGGCCAGCCTGCCCTGGAGAGGTGACTGCATCCTCTCTGGATTCTGTCCTGCCTGCCAATGGCCTGGGCAGGGGAACAAGGGTTGTTCCATGGGCAAGAATCCACAGTCTGGCTGGAGAGCATCCTCTAGTCATTTATTTCTCCATTCCTTAATGGCTCAGGCATTGGAAAGCCAATGTGGAAACTGGATGTATTGGGATTCAAAGCATATCCTGTATCTTCCTCTCTGCTATCTCAGGTCTGCCTTGAAGCAGCCTCAACATCACCCTGAGAAGCAGCATCCAGACCTGTGATGCGACCTCTAAGTACCATCTGCCCTTGTTTTGACTGCACATCTCCAGCTCTTTATGCAAGTGTGGCCTCACGTCCAGGTTCAGAGAGTTTGGAGAATTGTCCTGAGAACCTGTTTATTTTATAGTGAGCTGCTGTTTGGATCTTGGAGGTGGGTGGGCAACTGCAAATTGTACGTGGCTATCATGTGTTCTTTGTCAGGAGGCCCTGGAGATGTTTTGTGCCTCCACATACTCCCAAGGAACACAATTTGTCAGAAAGATTGTGTTTCAGTAGGTTAAAGCATTTCAAGTTGGGAATCTTATTATTACCTATTTTTTTTCTCCCTTTTATTGTTTTTGCCATACAATGCCATGATATTACTATGGGTTTACATATGCTCCCCTTCCAGAAACCCCTCCCTCCCCCCTCCCTCCTCCCTCCCCCCCGGGAAATCTCGATGCACCAGCCCCGAGAATCAATCCTGGGCTGGCGATTGATTAGACATATGATAATTAACATGTTTCGATGCCATTTTCCCATATCATCCCACCCTTTCCCTCATCCACAGAGTCCACGAGTCTATTCTATACATCTGCGTTCCTTTTGCTGTCTCGCATGCAGGGTTCTCGTTACTGTCTTTCTAAATTCCATATATATGTGTTAATATACTGTATTGTTGCTTTTGCTTCTGGCTTACTTCACTCTGGATAATGGGCTCCAGTTCGGTCCATCTGAGTAGAACTGATTCAAATGAATTTTTTTTTAATGCTGAGTAATATTCCATTGTGTATATGTACCACAGCTTTCTTATCCATTCGTCAGTTGATGGGCATCTAGGTTGCTTCCATGTCCTGGCTATTGTAAACAATGCAGCGATGAACATTGGGGTACACGTGTCTCTTTCAATTCTGGTTTCCTCGGTGTATATGCCCAGCAGTGGGATTGCTGGGTCATATGGCAGGACTATTTGTCCAGCTCTCACTGATTGTTTTTCTCTTTCTGAGTCTGTGTCATGCCATCTAGTCCTTGGTCATTTGCTTGTGTTGCTTTCTATATTTTAAGTGTATGTAAGTAGTGTTGTTTGGACAAGGCAATAAAGTCTTTGAGGGTAAGAAATATAATTTTTATGCCTCTTAAAACATAGCTGCATGAATCTGGGCTGATAAAAGCAATTGATTGGAATTGTTAATTTAATAGTTTCCTATGTAATAATTCAGTAATTCTGAACCTCTTATGGGATAAACATAGTCAAATCTCAATTTTCCAGATTAATAACAATGGTAATACCTACAAGGCAACAGCTTTTGACAGTTTCCAAAGAATTTTCCCACTTATTACTTCATTTTAACCTCTTAAAAACTCTGTGAAGTAGATAAATGGTACCTACATGGTTATCTCCATTCTATAGTTGATAACATTTACTTAATATCACATAGCGATTTAGTAAAAGGTATAGGTCTGGTGTTGAAGTACGCTAATCTCAGGTTCACTGTTCTTTCTGTTGTATTATACTTCAGTTGCTTTGGTTTCTTCGGAAAGAGAAAGGGCAATTATATAATGGTAATTAAGTGGACTAAAATAAAGAATATGGAAGGGAGGGGGTCAGTATAGGTTTACGGTTGAGGATTCAGAGTCTGGTTGCTTATTAAAGATTTGGGATTAAATCTTCAGTCTGGATGTCACCATTTGCTGGATGTGTGACCTTGGGCGATTTAATTAAACTATCTAGCTCTGAGTTTCTCATCCTTAAAATGATTATAATAATACCTACTCCAAGGAATTCTGAGCATTATAGAATGCACATGAAGAGCTCCAGTGGCCTGGCGCATAGTGCTGCTTCATGGCCATTAACTGTCATGGGTCTCACTGCATGACGTTAGATCGTTATGTGGAGCAGTGGTGGACAATTATAGTTATGAAAGAGACTGGTTCTCCTTTTGCCACCAGTATTTTTATTCTTTGACTTATTTTAAGTTCACCGAATCAAGTTCTTATAGAACTTCTTTTACCGATGAATACAGCTAACTGTGAAGCACAGATTCATGAAGAGGCTAGGAGAAGAACTAATGGAAGACATTCCTGCTGAATTCTTTTTTAGACTTGTCTATCCCAGTGTTTCCCAAACTACCTGCAGCGAAGGACCAGATTTTTCTTCTTTTGCCATACCACATGGCATGTGAGATCTTAGTTTCCTGACAAGGGATTGAACCGATGCTTCCCACATTGGAAGTGAAAGGTTGTTGTGGAACCACGAAAAGATGCCGAGATTCTTGGCCTCTGGAGGAGAAGAATTCAATCTGGGGCTAGAGATGAGGCTTGATCTCTCTGAGCTTTTGTGTAATAAAGTTTTATTAAAGTATAAAGGAGACAGAGAAAGCTTCTAACATAGGCATCAGAAGGGGGCAGAAAGAGTACCCCCTTGCTAGTGTTAGCAATGGAGTTATATACTCTCTAATTAGTTATTACACTGAATCAAAAGAATGTCTGGAGGTTGTTGAGACTTCACCAGACCTACTCCCATAATTTACATTTTAAGATAACAGGATTAGCATTTGACAATAGAAAGATCCTCCAGACCCACTCCCATAATATACATTTTAAGATATCAGGATTAGTCAGAAGGTTTTCAGGAAGGAGAAACTGTCCTCCAGTGAATGCACTGTTGTTGTATAATCCCCAGTCGAGAATTTAAACTGAGTTGTGTAATTGACTAAGACTAAGGAACGCAGAGAAAAAAAAAAAAAGTTTGTCCTTTTCTCCTCCTTGAGAATTCCATACCCCTCTCTCCTTGGGGACCCCTAGACTTATCAACTTGCCTAGGAAATGACTCTCTCAAAAGCATGGAATCTTAATCACTGGACCATTAGGGAAGTTCTTGAAGGATCAGATTTTTAAAAAATAATTTCCAGTTTTTATGGACTAGTGTTTTAAAAAATATAATACGAAGTATTTCAGCAATGTTAACTTGCTATAAATGTTTCTGAGGGCTTAGCCTTAGTTTCTGTTTTGATGTCACTGTAGATGAATCCATGGATCACATCTGGAGAGGTTTTTGTCTCTCCCGGGTCCTTTCAAGCCAGCCTTTGCATGGCCAAAATGTAGCTGGTCTATCAGAGTGCTCCTCGAACCCAGAAGCCAAGTTGGCAGTATACCTTTGAATTGCTATTTTGTCTAGCTGAAACATGTTCTCCCAAGATGCTGCTTTTCTGATAAAGCTTTGTGCTCAGGTTTGGAAGTTTAATTACCTGAGAGTGAGATAAAAGATTTCAATCAATTAATGTAGTACAATTCATCCAGTAAAATCCCTATATAAGTAGGGGATAGAGGATGAAGATGAGAACTCAGAGTTGGATTAGACTGTGGTAATTTTCTGAAGGATGAGCTGTCCCAGAAAGCTTTGAGCTTGATTACTTAGTCTCTAAGTTGGAAAGTGGAGGTGATAAGAAATTAGTGAAATGGTGGGAGACCCATTAATGAGAAGCCAGATGAGGCCAGTGGTACTAGGAACAAGAAGGGATCAGCATCAGTCTCAGAAGGGCTTTAGTAGGAGGATACGCAGGTGGTCTTTCTCCTATATCCTGTGACATCAAGAAGCTCTTATTTATTCATTCATATGACAAATATTTACACATTTGTGTAAAATATTACACAAGTATTTACACACAAATATTTACATTCATTTGACAAATATTTGACAAATATAGTGCCTTCCTAGCTTTTATTATGCATCAAAGATACAGCAATAAAGAAAGCACTCAATTTTAGCCTATTAGGGAAACTGTCAATTAAAAGTGCACTTACAGTCAGAAGTGATGCTATGGTAGTATACACTACAGAAGTCTAACCTGGTCTCTGAGGTCAGAGAAAGGTTTCCTTTAGAGGTAGTCTTACCTATCCAGGTATAAATAAAGTTTCTAGGCAGAGGAAACAGCATATGCAGAGACCCTCTTTGTGTGCGAGAACTTTGTGCATTTAAAACTCTAAAAGATGCCCAGAGTAGCTGGAAAGTTAAGAGGATGGATGACTTTAAGATGAGGCAGAAGATGCAGAGAGGATTCATGCAGTCTTCATGAAACACAGGCTTGGCTCATTATCCTCAGCACAAAAGGTGTCCAGTACAGCACTTTGAGCAGAAGCAAAGAGTGATACAAGAGATTTGCATTTGTGGAAATACTGTTTTGGCTTCTGTATGGAAAACTGATGGAACCTTGAGAGTCTTATCAGGTGATAGACCACTGATGAGATCTGAGCTAAGGTGTTCTGAGCTTTGGTGGTAGCCATAGAAGTGAAGAGAAAGGGATTAAAGATGAATGGGCAGGACTTTGCATTTTGGGGATGTGGGGCATGAGAGAGGTGAAGTGGAAGATAGCTTTCAGACTTGCATGGTGGCTCAGATGGTAAAGAATTTGCCTCAGTGTAGGAGAACCAGATTTGATTGCTGGGTCAGGAAGATCCCCTGGAGGAGGAAATGGCAACCCACTCCAGTATTCTTGCTTAGAGAATCCCATGAACAGAGGAGTCTGGGGGCTACAGTCGATGTGGTCATAAAGAGATAGACACGGCTGAGCAACTGACCCTTTACTTTTCTTTTTGCATTTTGGGGATGTGGGGCATGAAAGAGATGGAGCAATGAAAGATAGCTTTCAGGTTTCTCGTTTGGGTAATGGATGAATGATGCTGCCTTTCCCAGGAAGGGACTAGAGTAGAGGATGGAGGTGGAGATTTGGTTGGAAGGTAAGTTCTACTTTTGACATGTTCCCTCTCAGGTTCTTATGGGAAATCTAAGGGGAAATGTCCGGAAGACACTTAGATGTGTGGACTCAGGAACTCAAGAAATACTTGATCTTCTATTTGGGGTATAATTTGAGATATAATATTAAGCCACCTCCTCCTAACTCTGAGGCAGGGCTGGTATAACCTTCCAAGCAACTCTTTCTTATTATGCTGTTCTCCTTCACCCTACGGGTTTATGGCATTCACATTGCCACAAGTAGAGCCCTCATCTGCCCTTCCTCTCTTGACAGCATCACATGTTATGGGCTTCTCATCAAAACTTAACCTGTCCTATGCATGGTAGGTGATAGGTGAGTTCAGTTTAATTCGTTCAGTGGCATATGGTCTGTTGAACAAGATGTCCTGTGTTTTTTGAAGATACTATGTTTGAAAGTGTTAAATGGTTACTTCTCCTGCTCCCCACTACCCGTGCCTACTGAGTATATTTGCATTGGAGCAGGGCAATTCTCTAAGGGATCTTTTCCTCAAACATTGTTCTTCTGCCTTTAAAATAGCATGCATTACTACTTCTTACCTCTGTTTATTATCATATGCTACCTTTTATTTTGGCTTCCCTGGGGGCTCAGTGGTAAAGAATCCACCTGCCAATCATGAGACATGGTTCAGTCTCTGGATTGAGACCATCCCTTGGAGAAGGAAATGGAAACCTGCTCCAGTATTATTGCCTGGGAAATTCCATGGACAGAGGAGCCTGATGGGCTACAGTCCGTGAGGTTGCAAAGAGGCTGACACAACTTAGCGACTGAGTGCGAACACCTTTTATAATAGATTTCCCCCCCCTTTTTCTGGTGTATTCATTTGTCTTCCTCAATAAATGATAAGTTCCCTGAGAATAGAAGCTTTATTTTTTATTTTCTTTACCCTGAGCAATGTCTAGTGTAGTGCCAGCTGAATTCATTTGTTGAAAAACAGATATGTAGCATCAGATGCGTGTGTATCTCTAAAGGGGTAGGCAGGTATTTATGCAGACCACAGAGGTCACGGAGGTATTCTGACGTAGAAGGTGGGTGGGTCATAGAGAAATGTGGTGTGAGAGCAACACATAGGTGATTGTGTGTTTACTGCCAAGGTTGACTTTGTCAAGCTCTTACACACATGGATACAGAAGGCATGGTTGCCAGCACTTAACAGTACCAAAGAGTCAGGTTGATTCCTGTGGTTGAACCATCAGTCTAGTAAGGTCCATCTCTTTTCATGGGTGACTTTCTTCTCATAGACGTGTGGTACTCTGAGTGAGTTTCATTGACCTCACTTGCTTGTGAGCCAATCCTGTCAACTTCATTGTGGTCAGAACTTGACTTGGAGCCCTGGCTCAGAAGATGGCCAGAGGGCCAAAGATGAGAGACATCTTTGTGCTGGTGGCTGATCTCCTGCCTTGCCTAACAGCTGCCTTCCATGGAGCCTCCTTGGTCCTACCGTGGACTAGCAGAGCAGTTTATGATTGCCCAGGCTTCCAAACACTGCTGCTTGCAAATCAGTTCCTGACTAAGGGATTTCAGCCATTATTTGCATTTAATGTATGAAACAACAAAGAGGGGGCACACACAGCCTCATAAGTAGAGACAGAAGAAACTGAGACAGACAGGCAGATCAATGCCGGATAGGAGGATCTGTTGGAGGGCTGAGGAACTTATGTACAGTTGCAGAATCT
Source organism: Antilocapra americana (assembly GCA_007570785.1). Taxonomy (NCBI): domain Eukaryota; kingdom Metazoa; phylum Chordata; class Mammalia; order Artiodactyla; family Antilocapridae; genus Antilocapra; species Antilocapra americana. The sequence goes on along the minus strand of ML661892.1, from coordinate 1,826,591 downwards.
GACCCAAGTTGGCCAAACTAATGGAATGTCTATCGTTTCTCTTCATTCTTCATTGATGTCCTCTTTCTTCCCTAGAAATTTATTGTTCTGGATCATTTTTACTTATTTCTTCTCTCCCCTGTTCTCCAGAATGAGCTTTCTTCCTCTTCTCTGTCAGAACCCGGTTGTCCTGTGTTCCGATCATTCAGTGTTATGCCCTTGTATCACAAACCACTTCAAGGGCAGGAGGAGAAGGGGACGACAGAGGATGAGATGGCTGCATGGCATCACTGACTCGATGGACATGAGTTTGGGTAGACTCCGGGAGTTGGTGATGGACAGGGAGGCCTGGCGTGCTGCGATTCACGGGGCTGCAAAGATTTGGACACGACTGAGCGACTGAACTGAACTGAACTGAATAATGAGCTGTGTTGAGTATTTTTTCATGTGTTTGTTGGCCATCTGTATGTCTTCTTTGGAGAAATGTCTGTTTAGTTCTTCTGCCCCTCTTTTGATTGGGCTTTTTGTTTTTCTGATTTTGAGCTGTATCATCTGCTTATATATTTTGAATATTAATCCTTTGTCAGCTGCTTCCTTTGCAATTATTTTCCCCCATTCTGAGGGTTGTCTTTTAATTGTGTTTATTTTTTCCTTTGCTGTACAAAAGCATTTACGTTTAGTTGGGTCTCATTTGTGTATTTTTGTTTTTATTTCCATCACTCTAGGAGGTAGATCAAAGAGGATCTTGCTGTGATTTATGTCAAATAGTGTATGTACTGCCTATGTTTTCCTCTAAGAACTTCATAGTTCCTGGCCTTACATTTAAGTCTTTAATCCATTTTGAATTTATTTTTGTGTATGGTGTAAGGTAGTGTTTTAGTTTCCTTCTTTTACATGTAGCTGTCCAGTTTTCCCAGTACCACTTATTAAAGAGGCTGTCTTTTCTTCATTGTATAGTCTTGGCTCCTTTGTCAAAGATAATGTGCCCATAGGTGTGTGGGTTTTCTTCTTGTTCCGTTGATCTATATTTCTGTTTTTGTGCCAGTACCGTACTGTCTTGATGACTGTAACTTCATAGTATAATCTAAAGTCAGGAAGGTTGATTCTTCCAGCTTCATTTTTTTTTTCCCAAGATTGCTTTGGTTATTAGGGTTTTCTTGTGTTTGAATACAAATTGTAAAATTTTTGTTCTAGTTCTATGAAAAAATACCATTGGTAGTTTGGTAGGAATTGCATTGAATCTGTAGATTGCTTTAGGTAATATAGTCATTTGACAATATTGATTCTTCCAGTCCAAGAGCATGGTGTGTGTGTGTGTGTGTGTGTGTATACACGTACATATAGCTCCATCTGTTTGATTTCTTTCATCAGTGTCTTACAGTTTTCTGCATACAGCATTTTTGTCTCATTAGTTAGGTTTATTCCTAGGTATATTATCCTTTTTGTTGCAATGGTGAATGAAACTATTTCTTTAATTTCTGTTTCTGGTTTTTCATTGTTAGTGAATAGGAATTCAAGGGATTTCTGTGTATTAATTTTATATCCTGTGATGTTACTATATTCATTGATTAGTCCTAGCAGTTTTCTGGTGCCATCTTAGGGTTTTCTGTGTATAGTATCTTGTCATCTGCAAACAGTGGGAGTTTTACTTCTTCTTTTCCAATCTAGATTGCTTTTATTACTTTTTCTTTTTCTGATTGCCATGGCTAGGACTTCCAAGCTTTATTGAATAATAGTGGAGAGAGTGGATACCCTTGCCTTGTTCCTGATCTTAGAGGAAATGCTTTCAGTTTTTGACTGTTGAGAATAATGTTTCCTGTGGATTTGTCATATATGGCCTTTTTTATGTTGAGGTAGATTCTTTCTATGCCTACTTTCTGGACCAGTTTTATGATAAATGGGTATTGAATTTTGTTGAAAGTTTCTCTGTGTCTATTGAGATGACCATATGGTTTTATTCTTTCAATTTGTTAATATGGTGTATCACATTGATTAATTTGCATATATTGAAGAATCTTTGTATCCCTGGGGTAAATCCCTCTTGATCATGGTGTATGATCCTTTTAATGTGTTGCTGAATTCTGTTTGATACAATCTTTGCATCTATGTTCATCAGTGCTATTGGCCTGTAGTTTTCTTTTTTGGTGATATCTTTGCTTGGTTTTGGTACCAGGGTGATGGTTGCCTTGTAGAATGAGTTTGGGAGTTTGCCTTCCTTTGCAATTTTCTGGAGGAGTTTTAGGAGGATAGATGTTAGCACTTCTCTAAATGTTTGGTAGAACTCACCTGTGAAGCCATCTGGCCCTAGATTTTTGTTTGTTGGGAGATTTTGATTACAGTTTTGATTTCCATGCTTGTGATCAGTCTGTTCATATTTTCTATTTTTCCCTGGTTCAGTCTTGGAAGGTTATACTTTTCTAAGAATTTTTCTATTTCTTCCAGGTTGTCCATTTTATTGGCATATAGTTGCTGGTAGTAGTCTCTTATGATCCTTTGTATTTATGTGCTGTCTGCTGTAACTTCTCCTTATTTGTTTCTAATTTTATTGATTTCAGTCTTCTCCCTTTTTTCCTTGATGAGTCTGCTTAATGGTTTATTACTCTGACTATAATTTTGTATTTTTTAGTTGCATTTTAGAAATAGCTTTACTGAGGTATGATTAACATACAAAAGGTTACAATATTTAATACATACAACCTGATTAAGTTTTGAGATAAATATACATCTGCCATAAACATATTCATCACATCCCAAAGTGTAATTTTTGGAGGTTTAATATGGTTATTGTCAAACTATAACTGATTTTTTTTGTCTGCCTATTTTTATTTAGTGTTTTAAGTAATATTTCCCAAGGTTCTTGAAGAATATAATATTTAATAATACTTGTCATATAAGGTAGAAAGTTCTGTTGGACTTAATTTAACTTAAAATTCTTCAACTGGACCTTTGGATGATTATTTGTTATGAGTATTTCCAGTTTTCCTTGAGAAATAACACTGCAATGAACAATCTTTAAAGAATAGGTATATATTAATTTTTACTAATAGTTTTTTACTCGTAAAAAAGTAGTATTACCTGAAATTCTGATGTGATATTTTCTCCAAGTCTTTACAAAGTTCTGTAACACAAAAATTCTTCTTTACTTTCTCTTCCTGAAGAAATGCTCCTTCAGATGCCCTCATTTGTGAAGCTTTCCTAGGTCTTATAAGATTGATAACTCCCTCCTCTAGACTCACACAGGCCTTTGTTTAGCCACAAATCACAGAATCACATTGTGATGACTTAGCCCAAAACTCACTTATTGGAGATCCCCATGATCTCTTTGTCTAAATCTAGATAAGTGACTTTGCTCAATGTTCATACAGTGGCTCTAGACTTACCTTATGTGGCATGCACTATAATTACAGTTTAATAGCTAGTTGCTGCTGCTGGGTGAGCCTTTATTTAGGCTTACCTACTTTACTGGAATGTAAGTGGACTGTTTCCCTCCTTGTTCATGCTCTATCCTTAGAGCTTCACACCAGTGCTCAGGAAATAGCTGCTAAATGAATGAAAGGATTGGAAGGAAGGACTTTCCAAAACCTTTAAAACAAGAAGTTAACATATGACCCTGCAATTCCACTTCTGGGTATATATCTGGAGAAAACTCTAATTCAAAAAGATGCATGCACCTCTGTGTTCATTACAGCACTATTTATGATAGCCAACACATGTTCAGTTCAGTTGCTCAGTTGTGTCCAACTCTTTGCGACCCCATGGACTGCTGCATCCAGGCTTCCCTGTCCATCACCAACTCCCGAAGCTTGCTGAAACTCATGTGCATCAAGTCGGTGATGCCATTCAACCATCTCATCCTCTGTCATCCCCTTCTTGTTCTACCTTCAATCTTTCCCAGCATCAGGGTCTTTTCAAATGAGTCAGTTCTTCGCATCAGGTGGCCAAAGTATTGGAGTTTCAGCTTCAGCATCAGTCCTTCCAGTGAATATTCAGGACTAATTTCCTTTAGGATGGACTGGTTGGATCTCCTTGCAGTCCAAGGGACTCTCAAGATTCTTCTCCAACACCACAGTTCAAAAGCATCACTTCTTCCATTCTCAGCTTTCTTTGTAGTCCAACTCTCACATCCATACATGACCACTGGAAAAATCATAGCCTTGACTAGATGGACCTTTTTGGAAAAGTAAGGGACCTTTTCTCTCCTCATATCCTCTTGCTTGGTGGAACTAGATCTCTGTCTTGGGCCCTGGGAAATGGGCTGGTCCTCCTTCATCCTAGCTCTCCCCACACACAGATTTACCCCTGCTGAAATATCCCGTGTGTTCAGTCACTTCAGTCATGTCCAACTCTTTGCAATCCTGTGGGCTATAGCCCTCCAGGCTCCTTAATCCATGGGATTCTCCAGACAAGCATACTGGCATGGGCTGCTATGCCCTCCTTCAGGGGATCTTCTCCACCCAGGGATCGAACCCGCATTTCCTGCATCTCTTACATTTAGGATATTCTTTTCCACTGAGCCACTGGGGAAGCCCAAAATATCCCCATCTCCAGGCATAATCGTTTCCATTCCTCCAGCCATTCCAATTGGGCTACAGCATAAGATTTCCTACCCTTGTTTGATGCTTTTATTTTCAGTTGAGCACTTTACTTTGCTGTGGAGAATCAGTCAATTCCTGTATCTGGAGGCAAGTAAGGTGATTAGCAGAGAAAGAAAGAATAAAAGAAAAAAAATGTGATATCTTAAGAGAGAAATAAAGATTAAGGCCATCAACTCTGGAGGCAGACCATTTAGGCTTAAATCTAAGCTCTGCCTCTTCCTGGCTGTGTGAGCTAGGACAGACAGTTAAACAAGTTCTAATCAGCTGATCAGATTCTTGGGTAACTGAGTTGAGTGCACGACAGCAAGTAGATTGTATGCCACCCTCAAGCCAGCATCTTTTTTAAAAAAATTATATTTAGTTTTAATTGATTGATGATCCCTTTACAATATTGGTTTGATTTCTGCCATACATCAGCATGAATTAGCCATACGTGTATTTTTGTCCCCTCCCTCTTGCCCTCTTCTTGCAACCGAGAGAGGCTGTTATCTTCCACCATGCTATAGATGTTTACTGAGCAACTTTCTAAGTCCCCATTCCTGTTAAAAGCACTTTGCCTGTAGTGACTTGTCTGATCCTCATAGCGATGTATGAAGTGGATTGTGCTATTATCCCCACATCACAGATGGAGCTGGAATTGTCTTGCTCAACCTCACACAACTGGCAAGTGGAGGAACAGGTGGTCCAGCTGCAGAGACTGTGTTCCTAACCATGCTACCTTTCTGCCTCAACTTCATAAACTTATCTTCAGGGCCATTCACAGCCTGCATGCATGGACAACTCACCTTATGTTCCTCCACTTTGAGACATTTGATTCCTCTGGCAAAGTCTTATCTCCTGGCCAGTGTTGGCTGTCCTTGCCTGCCCTCTCTTATGAGGGTTGTTAAAATGTGAGCATGGCTCACAGTGATTGATGGCCTGAATGCTGAGCATTCCCTACCACTCCAGGCTCACAGTAAATATTTACTTTTTGTTACACAGGAACAATGAGGTTTCATATAGGAGATGGATGTCTGGTGTATATATAATATTATGCTTGTCTGACTCCTTTGAACAGCCAGCTCTCATTTTCCAGGCTTACTCAGGCAAGAGAAGGAGACATTGCAGGGTGAGCTGTTTGACTTTTCAGAGGACGCTCTGAAAGTTTGCAAGCTGGATGGATTTTTTGGTCTTTTTTTTTCTTTACTGAAGGTCTAGGAAACATGATCTCTCTCAGTAATCTGGTCAGGAGCTACTGGCTATCCATGTATCAATAATTCCATTTGACCCAATATTGTCCATCATGTTGATTCACATTTTTAAATGTTAATTTCATTTCTTACTATTTTATTATTTTTATTTCTACATTTTTTGGGGAATGCTCTGTCTTCATTGCTGTGCGTGGGCTTTCTCTTGTTGCAGTGAGTGGGGGCTGCTCTCTGCTGCACATGGGCTTCTCACTGAGGTGGCCTCGCTTGTTGAGGAGCTTGGGCTCCAGGGTGGGCAGGCTTCACCAGTTTTGGTGCATGGGCTTGGCTGCTCTGTAGCATGTGGAATCTCCCTGGCGCAGGGATAGAACCCTTGTCCCCTGCACTGATAGGAGGATTCTTAACCACTGGACCACCAGGGAAGTCCTTTAACATAGATAACGTAACTTAGCTCTACTCAAAGCCATGATGTCCCCCAAATCATGGATGCCCTGTGGTGATTTTCCTGATACTTATTGCAGGATGTATGTAAGTGTGAGAATGCAAAATGCTCCCTCATGTCCTTGTGACTGTGTTGCTAGGACTAGTTGACAGGTCACTTGTATGCAGCTCTCAGCACTGCCACGTCCTCGCTCAGTGACCCTAGGCAAGTCACAGCTCTTTTGGGGACCCTTTCTCTCCATCTGCAAAATGAGGCAGGCTCTTAACATTCTGTCTTTCTACTCTTGTGTTTTGTCTTTACAGCTCAGAGTAATGTTTATAACAGAGAAAAGAGTCCATATTGGCAGACAGGCTAATCTAAAAATTGTTCTCACTTACATAAAGGCAATTTCCAATCTTTACCTTGGGAGTAGGTTGGTAGTTCTTGTCATTCAGCTATTATTGCTACTCAGGAAATACATGAGGAGGGATGAAGCTGTTGAAAGATTCTGTAATGCAGTTAGAAGGGAATCTAAGTTGAGGGGAACAGAGCAAAGGAGCAGCTCTGAGTGAGCTAGGAAATTGCAAACTCTACTTTTTAATGGTGTTACCCCACCTTTGAGTGGATTCTCTCCTTGTATTTTCTTTCTCCTTCTTGTCCCTCTCCTCCCTTCCATCTTTGGATCTCCTTCCCCTTTCTGTCTCCTTTCCCTCCCTTTGTTTCTCAAATGATTTTCCATTACTTCTGACTATGTGAAAACATACATTTCTCTCCACATTGGAAGCTTCTGGCTCTCACAGCCTGGCTCTGGTGCTCCAGTCTCTGCAAAGCTTACCTCTTATCTGGCCTGCTGTTCTGCCATAGCTGGAAGGGCCTTGGAAATCATCTCAACCACACCCCCTATTTTATAGGAGGGGAAACTGACCTAAGGGATAAACTTGCCTTGGATTCCTGTACCTTCACTTAAAGGCAGGAATGGGACTAAACTTTTTTTTTTCAGTATAAACATATATTTTTTTAAAACAGAAAACAATTTATAAGAACTTCCAAGTAAAATGCACAAGACTCATAATTTTTTCTGAGAGTCTTACCAGATCTTTAAAGGTCAGAGAGTAAAATGCTGAGACTCACAGAACCTGATTCCTGCTACTCATGGCTTTTACCCAATAATTCCTGTGTCAGGTAATGCAATCCTTATGGATCCCAGTTAGGATCATGGTCTTGTATATGCTAATAACCCCAGGTAATTCTCCCTCAAGAATTCTCACACTTATATTTAGTTAATGCATTGTTAAGAGATTGTATTTAATGTTTGCATTTCCTGTTAATTTTGAAGCATCAAGAAGACAAGTATCTGTCTGTTTTTCATAGATTATCCTCAGTTCCCGTGACATAGCAATAATAACAGTAAATCTTAGTGGGCACTTACTTTGAGCCTGCCTCTGTTTAACACTCAAATGAGAGGTGCTGTGGTTATCACTCTCCTTTGACAAATAGGAAACTAAAGTGTGAGGAGGCTAATTAACTTGCTGAAGTCACGCAGCAAGTAAGTGGCAGAGCTGGGGTTTGAGCTCAGACAGCCTCACACCAGGGCACCCGGCTTACCCACTGCCTGCACACAACAGGTATGCAACACCTGTGTACTGACTCTGACCTTTTTCTTAACTATGCTGCCAGCTACTTCACTGCCACTGTGAGACTCTTATGGAGGAGGAGAGACAGATTTATTTTATTTTATTTTTTTTGCTAAGTGTGCTGCTACTATTCATAGAATACTTTATTTATTTATTTTTTTGAGATGAAATTATTGATTTATTTTTTTTAATTTTCTTTACTTTATTGTGTTGGTTTTGCCATACAATGACATGAAACCGCCATGGGTTTACATATGCTCCCCCTCCAGAACCCCCCTCCCTCCTCCCTCCCGATTCCCTCCCCCTGGGTCATCTCGGTGCACCAGCCCCGAGCATCAACCCTGGCCTGGCGATTGATTTCACATATGATAATTAACATGTTTCAATGCCATTCTCCCATATCATCCCACCCTTGCCCTCTTCCACAGAGTCCACGAGTCTGTTCTGTACATCTGCGTTCCTTTTGCTTTCTCACATGCAGGGTTCTCGTTACCATCTTTCTAAATTCCATATATATACAATTAGTATACTGTATTGTTGTTTTTCCTTCTGGCTTACTTCACTCTGGATAATAGGCTCCAGTTCCGTCCACCTGAGTAAAACTGATTCAAATGAATTTTTTTTAATGCTGAGTAATATTCCATTGTGTATACGTTTGAATCACAGATCTCTAGCATTAGGGAGCTAGTGAGTTGTCTAGGGTTCTTGGTAATGCAGACTCTTTGGCCCTATCTCAGACCTATGACCTGGATCACTGGTGGCAGGGCCAGGAATCTGAATTGTTAACTGCCATCCAGATGATGTCAATGCAGTTGGCCTGGGGATGACCCTTTTGAGAGGTATCCTTTTAAAAAGTCTTCCTTAAGGTCAACTTGAACAATGGCCTGACACTTGGTAGAAATGTGAAGCTTCTACAATAACTTTTACCATTTCTCTTTTCTTTAATTTTTTAAAAAATATTTATTTATTTAATTGGCTGCATTGGGTCTTAGTTGCAGCATCTCCATTGAATCATACGGCATCTTTTGTTGAGGTGCACATGCTTTTTAACTGCAGTGTGCAGGCTTAGTTGCTCCACAGTATTTCGGTTCTTAGTTCCCTGACCAGGGACAGAACCCAAATCCCCTGCTTTGCAAAAAAGCCTAGTGCACAGGATCTCTAGTGTGGGGGTAGCAGAGAACCAGCAGGGTAGCAGTCTCTGGTTGAATGATTGCCAACTAAACCTGAACTGGAGCCATTGCATTAGAGGGTGTAATTAGCCCTCACTTTGATGTTAAAGCAGTGGGGTGACTTCTTCTCTTGGGAACACTTCAATACTGAGTCTGATTGTCAGAGGATCAATGCCGTTCTGAGATCTATATGTTACCAAGTCCAAGCCTGTACTGCTCGCTGCACAATAGGCCAATAAATCAAGAGACAAGTTGTTGGGGCAAGAAACAGCGACTTAATTCAGAAAGCCATCAACTTGAGAGGATAGTGCAACTAGGGTCCCAAAAAACCATCTCCCTGGGGAAGAATCCAGGCTCCTTTTATACATAAGGGGGAGCAGTGTAGTTGGTTGTTGCAAAAGGGGGAGCAGTGTAGTTGGTTGTTGCAAACTTCTTGGTTCCAGTGTCCTTTGTCGTTTGAGCTGTCCACATAGGTCTGGCCATAGCGTTCTTATAAACCTCCAACAAGGCAAATAGTTCTTTTCTCTCCTGCAGTTTTTTACCTCTTTATGAATGGAAGTGTTATACCTTTAATGGTCAGAGCCTTGAGAATGGAGGCAGACATCTTCTCCTATCTAAAAACATATAACGAAGTCATTTGAATGCTAGTCCCTTGTTCTGTGTGAGCGGGGGAGTCCTGTTGCTTTGGTCTACACATATTGTCTACTGTCCATGTAAACCATTCACAGAAAACTCAAAATGGATCTCCTACTTCTCCTACTCATGATACGAATTTCTTCTCTCACTTACCCACGCATGCATCCATCCATCCAACTATCAAACACTTGTCAAATACCTGCAGTATTCTAGACTCTGTTTCAGGTGCTAGAGCTTAGTGATGAATATACAGAGAGGCTGCTCTCATAGAGTTTTCTTTGTAACACAGCTTCATGGTCCTTTGGGTTTCCTGTCACCTGTTTCCCAATCATTTCTCCATGACTGGTTAATATTTTATTGTCCCATTCAGTTATTTTTTTGCAAGATAAATAGGTCAGTATCCCACTCTTGCTCAGATATTTTCTATATACATATGTGTATATGTAATAGAAGTGTACATATCTATACATGTATACACATACATATATATAGACACATGTACATACATTGGTACAACACACACTTATATAGTAAATGTATAAACTTAGCAAGCAAAGGTTGATTCTCAAAGGTCAGAGCCATATTTTACCCTTTCAACAAACATTTAGGTGCTACTATGTGCTAGTCACTGAGTAAAGCCAGTTTTGTGTTCAAAGAACCTTTACCCAGTTCTCAGTATGAGGTCTGTTCCTCATTTTCAGGGCAGGTGCATGAGAAAGAACTGCCAGGTGAATGCCTACCTGTTTCTCTTTATTTGCGTCGTTTATTAGAAAGAGTCATAGAGAAAAGATCCCATTATGCTTTCAACTGAAAAAAGAGAAAATTAACCCCACTGGAAAATCATGTTCTGTGTAAATGTCAATAAATTGTTTCATGTTAGAAGGTCCAAAAAACCAACAAGGTAAACCCCAGATGCCATCTTGATGCTGAAATGGAAATTCTTCCCATATCCTCCAATGTCCCCAGTTGCAAATCACAGCCTTTAGGGAGATTTATTGGCAACAAATTAGCTTAAATTTATTGCAGATTATTGATTTCTACATTCAAAGGTTAATGAGGTTTGTGCCTTCATTCAACACTTCTGCTCTGGGGAGAGTAATGAGATTGCCTGAAGACACAAACTGTTCAATTAAAATAAACAGAAGCCTGTAATGTGCATCCTGGCTATATCCTGGTGCTTTTCCCACTTGTCTTTTCTTTCTCAACGTATTTCTAAGGTGATTTTCATTTTTGCATGTCAGGAGATGATTAAGATGATCCCAGGCAGCACTCTTACCAATTATAGATGATTCCCTCATGGACCCTTACATGGAGAAGTAGAGCTAATCTATACAGTCTATCAAGGTTTCTTTCCTCTGATAATCAAGCCTATACACATTTCAGTGTCTCAGCGGTAGAAATGCAAATTGATTGATGCTCAATTAGAAACCTCAGACTGACAGGAAGATCCAACTATTGGGCTGGTAACAAGTTCATTGAGTCTTTCCACAAGATGTTACAGGAAAACCTGAATGAGCTTTTTGGCCAAGCCAGTACATTATTTGAAGCAGGAGGTATTGAGTCCCTAGATACTGGCTAATAGCCTTTTAGCCAATATGATGCTGGGCTTGAGTAATTTCAAAGTATTGTTTCTCTGACCATTACAGATTTTCTGGCTTAATAATTTAACTGTAAGTAGTTTTGGTTCCATCTTTATCTGCATGCTAGCACAGACGTTTTACAAATCACTAACTTAGTTCATTTATTTAACACTAGATGAGACTGTAAACTTTGCAGAGAGCTTAGGGTCTGTATTCTTTTCAAGGGCTTTTGTGAAGCACACCACAGTCTGAGTTAACTAGGAAGAACTTCTCTATTGTCTGTATCTGATCCAAAGCCTTAATGAAATGAAAACCTGGCTCTCTTGGAGAGCCACTTATGAAGAACACAGGAAATTGTTCTCTCAACAATAACTTTATGTCTATCCAAAGACAAATTACATCTTTGCTTCTGTATTCCTTTGATAGTTTCTCTTTGATTTAGTTCTCTGGGGGCACAGATGGAAGGAAGTTACTAGTCCTAGTTCACATTTAAGTCATGAAATGTAAGGACTGAGAGGAAGCCTTAAGTTCATTTGTATCCTTTCCCTCATTTGTCACTGGGGAAATAAAGCCCAGAAGACAGCGCTCAGGTCCAAGGTTGTGCAAAGCCAGCTCTCTGATTCTTACCACCAGAAAATCCAGACATTCCTGTCTCATCCTCATAAGAATGGCCCTCAAAGCCCTGAGGCTGTCTTCATACCTAGATTGATTTCTTGGGGACATAGGGATATAGGATACCCTGTAGCTCCTTCTTCTGCCAGTCAGACACAGTTCTTGTGAAACTACTCAGAATACATTTTGATTACAATGCCATGCACTGACTTATTGACAAAGGTCAGCTTAAACATTCTTTTTAAAAATGTAAGTAATGAGTGAAACTAAAATTTGTAAAATGTTAAAGAACCTATTGGATCCTTGGGAATCTTACACTTGGAAAACTTCCTAGAAATAACCTAACTTTACCTTTAACATACCTCAATCCACTTTATAATAGGAACATTTGGAAATGACCAAATACACAAAATCCAGTAAAGTACATTTCCCAAGTTTTTAGTGTTGGGCGACCTTCTGTAATGATTTTCCTTTCCTGGGATTTTCCCCCTATTCTCTGTCTTTAAAATGGCATTTGGGAGACAAGCTTGTTACCGACAGAGCTTACACTAATGTAACATAGTCACCAAAAACTTGCCTTATTTGGAGTAAACTTTAAGCAATGTCTTAAAAAAATTTTGGACATGACCCCCAGCCATACTGCCATTCTTGTCCACCAGAGATTGGAGTTTGGAGTGCAACCTCAGAAAGCGTTGAACCACAATGATCTGGCTTTTCCTATGTTCTTTCAGAGAGAAAGTTGGGGGATGTGCTAAGATTTTAAAAATCTGGGTGCAGTGGTGTCAGAAACTTTTAAAATAAGCATTTTATGCAGATGAATGAAACATTGACTTGAAACAAATTGTAGCTTTTTGAATAGAGAGCTAAATCTCAAGGGGGAGTATGGTAGGTGGCCCTGATTTTCCTTCAGGAATGAGGGCATCTTCCTCTAGCTATTAGGAGCTCTGCAGGCTGCCAGTTCTTATAGGAATTTTCCCAGTTGAAAACCTCCTCCTTGCTCAGGGTCATGCCCCCTTCTTGGGAGAGACCCTAACCACAGACCAGAAGGTATGGGGTATGTATAAAGGTTTGCCCCCTACTTGCAACCTGGTACAACTCTGAGGAGTCATTGACTGAGACTTTAATTGGGAACGCATTGTCTTGAGCTTCCTGCTTTGTCCAGTCTTGCTTCCTGCCTTTCCAAAGGTGTTGACCAATGAAAACTCACCTTACTAAACCCCTTACAGGCCAATTTCTATCTCAGAATCTACTGCCAAGGGAACTCAACCTATTCCGAGAGATGGCTCTTCAGGATCTCTCCAGAATGGGGATCAGCAAATTCTGGCTCACTAAAATAATGTCGCTCACTGTCTGTTTTATCAATAAAGTTTTATTTGCACACAGCCACAGCTATGTATTCGCATGTCTTCTATACTGCCTTCTTGTAGAGTTGAGTAGTTGTTAAAGAGACCACATGGCCCTCAAAATCTAAAGCATTTATTACCTGATCTTTTACAGAAAAAGTTTGCCAATTGCTGCTATTGAATACTGGAAGAAACGCAGGTAGTAGATGATAGAGAAATCCAGGACAGTAGTCTATCAGAACATGATGCATTCTGCATAGAGTTTTAAGCACCTGTTTTATGTCTTCGAGCTGTTCCTTTCCAGTCATATTCATGTCTGAACTTTGCTCTCCCTACTGGGTTGATACAGAGAAAGTAAAGAACATGAATTTATGATCTGGAGTTTGAGTTTTAGCATAATAAAATGAACTTATTTTCTCTTGTGCTTTAGTGTTTACAAAAACATTTTTACACACACCTGTTTATCTAGAGGTGTACAGAGCATGGTCTGCCACCTTCATTTGATAAAGAAACTGAGGTCCAAGCAAGTTAAGTTGTTGCCTATTATCATGTTTTTAAAATCCAGGAGTATGGTCTCATATTTCACTTATTTTTCTATTTCTTATCAAAATAAATGGAAAGGCATGAAAGAATCATCACTGGGCAGTGAAGTAGTAAGCAAAGAAAGAAGAAGCTGTAGTGGTTTTTTTTACTACAAAAATGCAGGAGGAAAATATCCTTCTCTAATGATTGTTTATATATTAATCCACCAAATGTTTACTGAAGCACACTGCGTTGGCATATGGAAAAAACCTGATATCTCGAAAGAGTCCTACAGATGGTTTTAATGTGAATTCATAGTTTGGAGCCAGAGGTCATGCCCTGATTGTTAATGCTTAGTGATAGTGCCTTTCAGTGGGCCTTGTGTTTATAAAGGAGGCAAATTTATTTTTCTTTTTTTAAAAAAATTGTTAATGTAAAATTTACATGCAGTGAAATGCATAGAACTTAAGTGTATAATTTGAAGAGTTTTGACAATTCACATAAATCTAACCCACATCGTTTTCAAGATAGAATTTTTCCTTCCTACCGTACAATTCCTTCTTATCCCTTGTCAGTCAACACTCTTAAGGAGGCAACTTGAACACTCCAAAATAATACTTTAATGCTTTTCTTCTTTTAATTATTAATTTCTTTCTTTACCCAATAAGTAATTATTAAGTACCTATCATGTACTAGACAGTGTATGAGAGCATAGATGATGAAAAAGCTAAATGTGGTTCCTGTTTATGTGGAGCACATCAGGGAGAGACACAATTAAGCCAGTGATAAATACAGAGGGCTCAAAGAGGGGCAGTACAGAGTGCTGTGTATATATCTATCTGGCATAGGCGGGATCCTGTAAAGAAGTGACATTTAAATAAGACCCAAAATATGAGTAAGAATCAGCCAGGTGGAGAAGCTGAGGCATGTTTTAAAGGAAGAGAAGAGAATAGTCAAAGGCCCAAGAATGAGAGAGAACATGATGGAGTAGAGGCAGTGACAGGGGCTCATTCTGATTATAGAACAGGGGAGAAATTTGGTGAGAGATGAAGCTGAAGGTACACAATACGGAGGGCAGTTCATGAGAGCTTGCCTGCAGGCCACAGGACACAATTTCAACTTTATTCCAAGGGTATCAGGAGTCATTGAAGGGGATTAAACAACAGAAGGGAACTAAGTTTTCCATCAAAACATAACCATTAGCTAGAATCAGGTAGCTGTCTTCCACACAGGAGCCAAAGGTACATGGAGCCTGAACAGAGAAGCCAAAGTTAGAGGCTTACAAACATGATCTGTGTTTGTAAACAAAATGGGAACTCTTCTCTTTCTGGGTGCAGTCTGTTTTCTTTGACTGCATCTAGACCCTCTCAGTCTAGGCAGGAATGAACGATTCAAGTCCTACCTGCCCTGCAGTTGTCAGAACAATTCAAGTCCTACCTCGGTAACCACCGCAGTCCTGTTTTCTGAGGCTCTTCTCCTTGAATTCTGAGACCCGAGTGAAAAGGGCATTGCTGTCTGCGCTCTTTTTCTGGCCAGCAGCGTTTTGATTAAAGTCATTTAGAGGTCCTTAGCTTTGAAGGAAACAGATTGAAGTCTTGACTAACCAGGCCCAGTCTTTAAGGGGTACGAGTGAATCATTTCTGCTAGATTCATGCATTACTCCTTGACTCTGAAAAAGGGCAAGATGCAATTTTCTGATAAAATTACACTTGATTGCAGATCATCACGGTGCTGCCCATTGGACCCACTTCTCCCTTACTTATGCACCTTAAAGTTGTGTGTCATCAGGATGTAGTAGATAGCCAAAGAAAAGGGCAGGTTTACCTTTGATGCCTAAAGTCTCAGTTGAGTAAGTTGAAGATCCTACATTACTTATGAATTGCAAGCATAACTCAGGCAGAGGCTAAAGCTCTGGGGGTTCATAAGTAGCCTCTAATTTCCATAAAATGAGAGGGTCAGAACAAGTTTTTCAAGTCAGAGGTGTAATTTCACTTTTGTGTGCTTTCACTTATTTTTATTTCTTTTCCTTAGATCTTGAAAGACAAATACATGGGTAAGTGATGGACAGGACAATTTTATTATCAACAATCTACTGAAGTGATGTAAGCAAAGCGTCTTAGGAGAGGATTTAGAGAATCCTTAATTTTCCCATGTTTTAAGATTTTCCTATTGTTTTTCTGTTATTGATTTCCAATTTGATTATATTTTGTTCAAAAAAAATAACCATATGATTTAAATTCTCCTAAGTTTAAGACTTGTTTTGTGACTTAGGATGTGGTCTATTTTGGAGAATATTCCATGAGTGTATATTCTTGAAAAGAGTGTATATTACATTGTTAGGAATAATATTCTATTCAACATTTTTGTCAGTTAGATACTGACAAAATATGGTGTTATCAAATTGTATATCCTTGCTGATTTTTTTTTGGCTTCCCTGGTAGCTCAATGGTAAAGTATTCGCCTACAATGTAGGGGACACTGGTTTGATCCTGGGCTGGGAAGATCCCCTGGAGGAGGAAATGGTAACCCACTTCAGTATTCGTACTGGGAAATTCCATGAAGAGAGGGGCCTGGTGGGATACAATCCATAGAGTTGCAGAGTCACATGTGACTGAGCACACACACTAATTTTCTGTTTAATACTTCTGCTAATTGCTGAAGGTAGGGTATAGAAGTCTCCAACAATAATTAAAATTTTGCCTATTTATCTTTTTAGCTCTATCAGTTTTTGCTTCAGATTTTTTTTTTTTGCAACTATTGTTTGTTATATCCATATTTAGCATTGCTATGTATTCTTACTGGATCAACCTTTTAATCATCATATAAATGTCCTCTCTGTCTCTTATAATTTTCTGAGCCCTGAGGTCTACTTTGTCTTTTATCAATATAACCATTCCTGCATTTATAAAAATGCAAATCAAAACCACAATGAGGTACCACTTTACACCAGTCAGAATGGCTGCCATCCAAAAGTCTACAAGCAATAAATGCTGGAGAGGATGTGGAGAAAAGGGAACCCTCTTACACTGTTGGTGGGAATGCAAACTAGTACAGCCACTATGGAAAACAGTGTGGAGATTCCTTAAAAAACTGAAAATAGACCTGCCATATGACCCAGCAATCCCACTGCTGGGCATACACACCGAGGAAACCAGAATTGAAAGAGCCACGTGTACCCCAATGTTCATCGCCGCATTGTTTACAATAGCCAGGACATGGAAGCAACCTAGATGCCCATCAACTGACGAATGGATAAGAAAGCTGTGGTACATATACACAATGGAATATTACTCAGCATTAAAAAAAAATTCATTTGAATCAGTTCTACTCAGGTGGACGGAACTGGAGCCTATTATCCAGAGTGAAGTAAGCCAGAAGGAAAAACAACAATACAGTATACTAACGCATATATATGGAATTTAGAAAGATGGTAATGGGAACCCTGCATGCGAGACAGCAAAAGGAACGCAGATGTATAGAACAGACTCGTGGACTCTGTGGAAGAGGGCAAGGGTGGGATGATATGGGAGAATGGCATTGAAACATGTTAAGTATCATATGTGAAATCAATCGCCAGCCCAGGATTGATGCTTGGGGCTGGTGCACCAAGATGACCCAGGGGGAGGGAGGAGGGAGGGAGGAGGGAGGGGGGTTCTGGAGGGGGAGCATATGTAAACCCATGGCGGTTTCATGTCATTGTATGGTAAAACCAACACCATAAAGTAAAGACAATTAAAAAAAAAACTACAAAAAAAATCAACATTTGCACAATTTTTTTCAATAATTTGCATCTATCTTTTTCTCATCCTTTTGCCTGTTATGTATGAAGTGAGTTTCTTATGGATGACATAATTTGGTCATAATTTTTTATTCATTCAGTTTTTATTCATACAGACAAGTAAATTTCTGTCTTTTAATTAGTGTATTCAAACCATTTACAGTTAAAGTGATTACTGATGTGTTAGGGCTCCCACTATTGTCTGTTTTCTCCTTTTGTTTTGTTCCTCTGTTTCTCTCTTCCTCACTGAATATTGGCAGTCAGGAAGAGAAACTAGATGACTCACATATTGCTGATGGGAATGTAAAATGGTACCATTGCTTTAGAAAACAGTTTGGCAGTTTCCCTAAAACTAAAAATTGATTTACCATATGATTCCGTGATGACAGTTGTGAATATTTATCCCCAAGAAATTAAAACTATGTTTATAAAGGAAATTGTACATGAATGTTCACAGCAGCTTTATTCAGTCCCAAACTGAAAACTACCCAAATGTCTTTCAAAGAGTAAATGATTAAACAAACTACATTTTATCTAACCTCAAAAGACTACTCAGAAATAAAAAGAAATGAACTATTGATATATAGATATAGCAACTCAGTATGTCTTGGATAAACCTCAAGAAAATTGTGCTGAGTGAAAAAAGGCAATTACAAAAGGCTACATACTTTATGATTCCATTTATATAATATCCTTAAAAGAACAAAATTGTAGATAAACAATTAGTGCTTTCCAAGAGTGAAGGATGGGAGGGGATACAGCTACAAAGGTGTCGCACAATGGAGCTTTGGGTTGATTTTGTCTTGATTGTAGTGTTAGTTACAGGAAGCTACACATGTGACAGAACTGCATAGAACCACACACACACACACATACCCTAGCAAGTTCATATATTTGATTAAGGTCAACCACCTAATTTTGATATAGTACTATAGTTACACAAAATGTTAACACTGGGGGAGACTGGGTAAAGTTTGCACTGATGCTCCCTGTACATTTCTTTGCAACTTCTTGTGACTCTATAATTACTTCAACCTAAGAAGTTAAAGAAGATATTTATTTATGAATATGTATTCACACACATGTATGTGAAAACCCAGCAGTTTGTTTTATTCTTCCCAGTTCATTATTCTTATCAGACCAATTGGGGTTACATATGGGTTCTAGGAGCTAAAATAAGGGGAGATTATCCCTTTCAGAGTGGTCATGCATCCATTATTAAGGATATGGCAAGCAGAGAGATTTTAACAAACTGAGGCAATAGGTTTGAGACAATTTATGGAAAGAGTGCAGTTTGGTGACCTTCTGAAATATTAAAGTGCATTGAGGGGAAACTTAATGGACCCCACTCAGAGAGATTCTAATCTCAGTCTTTGTAGGGTATGTATCAGAAGCCTGTGTTTTAAATAAACACAGGTAATTCTGAGGTTTGTGGTTCTTTGACCACATTTAGAACCACATGGATGACTGGATTAAAATTCTACACTTGCCCTTATTTACTGAGTGAACTTCAGCGAATTACAAGTTTTATTTTCCTTATCTATATAAAAAAAAGGATTGACCTCCTGGGATTAGAAAGGGCTGGTGCTCGGGAAATAATTGGGATGTCATTGTCATCAGCATCGTCATAATTGTTATGTTGTTAATGATAGTGCCGCATAGTAGATCCCAGTGATGCCTTGCTTGTAATGCTGCACGAAGATGCATCTCATGTTGTTTAGTACCACCAGGGCTTTGACTAATTGCATTTTATGCAAGCTGGTCCAGTGGTTAGGAATCTGCCTGCCAGGGGCTGTCCTGGTGGCTCAGTGATAGAGTCCCCCTGTCAGTGCAGACGACACAAGTGTGATCCCTGGTCTAAGAAGATCCCACATGCTGCGGAGCAACTAAGCTTGGGCGCCAACTATTGGGCCTGTGAGCTAGAGCCTGGGAGCCGAAACTACCGAGCTCACGGCCACAACTGCTGAAGCCTGAGCGCCTTAGAGCCAGGGCTTCACAGGAGAAGCCACAGCAATGAGTAGCCCACACGCAAGTAAGAGTAGTCCCCACTCTTGGCAACTAGGGCTTTCTTTGACCTTATTATTTCTGTTGTTAATCATAAGGGCAGTTAGGAGTCTTTGAGGGTTTAAGGTGATGGAATGAGTCGAGGAGGTTTTCATTTTAGGTTTTTAAAATTCACTTCTTGGGGACTGTATCCTTATGATGGACTAAGATGTGAAAAGGCGAGGAATTCAGTTGCTTCTCTGCTTTCCAAGAGTATTGTAGCAGGATCCTGAGGTGAAGTTCGTCCCTACTTCTTCTTGGTGCTGACATTCCAAGTCCAGGAAGCCTAATATAAATCCTGCCAGTGACCTTTAGTAAAGTACCCCCTCTTCCCTCACTCCTTTATCTCCCTAGGATAGCTCCTGATGTACAGAGTTTCTACTTGATCCTTCCCACTGAGGGAAGAAATTCACAAGTGTATTTCCCTGCCAATATGTGGAATAAAAGACTTGGGCCAATTTGTAAATAAGTGAACTTACTCTTCACTTGATGTTACCTGAAATTGACCATGGGCCATATACTGTGTACCCAGGGTGTTCTTCAGGGAAGCAGCTAACTAACCCTCCACCCTCACCCCCAACCTCCCTACCTAGTTCCTTATAGCAGTCATACTTGCAGCTCCTATTGTATATGACTAGATGGTATCCAGGGCCTAGAAGACACAATCATATATAACATTATGCCCATCTGGCATGCTGCTGTCTGAGCTTTGCTCTATATCAGAGACAGTGGGTCTAAAACCCCATGAATTCTGATAAAACAGGTGATGTATGTAATAAGTCAGGAGGGACCATCATCCTAATAAGTCAAGAGTGCCTTCTACACTAGGAATTATATCTTCTGGATATGGTAAGCTATAGGTATCCCAAGGTATGTCTAATTGGAAAATAGAACAACTATTGTTAATTGGAAAATGAAACAACTACTAGGGCAAATACAGAAAAATACTATAGAAAGAAAAACAGAAAAAATTTAAAGGTGTGAGTATAAATATGAATATTGTGGATTTTATTCCAAAAACAAGAAGACAAACTTGCTTGCATTAAACCAAGCTAAAGCATAATCCAGAGAAACCCAAATATTTCTTTGAAATATGTGACATCCAAACCACAAAGCAAACAATGCTGTTAAAGAAGGAAGGCAGAAGATGGCAGAGGATTAGATGGAATGGAGTACATGTCTCTCTATGCATACATTAGGAAAACACCTTTAGACACAGATGTGCATGCAGAACACCAGCTGAGAGCAGACAAGAGTACCTAACCAGGGGAAAAGAATATATAGAAACATGTAAAACTCAGTAGGACAAAGGAACTAGGGGGAAAAACCAGAATATTAGTAGGACTGGACCAGCCCTCATTGGGTGGGAACTAAGGCAGGGGTCTGATCCCCACAATGGGGCAATTGTCTGTGTCAGAGGAGAAACATTTAAGGCTAAGAGTGAAACAGCTGATCTGTGGCAGCCTAAATGGAATGAGAATCAGACAGTCCTTGCCGCAGCCATACATACCCCAGACAGGAACGCAGGTCCCCTGGAAGGCTCAGTGGCTAGGAGCTGGAGTTTAGGGATTGTGGAGCAATCCCAAGGTGAGGGCTGCTGTTGACTGTGGAGAGCTGTATCGAGGTTATATGAGGGAGGAGATTGTGGTGGGAAATGCCTGTGGAGGAAAACCAGGCAGCCATGGAAGCAAGACATTACTACTGACTCATGCATAGGGGGTGGAGCCATCACCATAGTTTTTCTCTCCACAAGCCAGTATAGGCAGCTGAACAATAGAGAGGCTGGCCCATCAAACACCTAGCACGCTGAACTACAGAGTAGGACCCCACCCATGGTGCTCGTTTAAGTGCCTGATGCGCTGATGTACAGAATAGGACCCCAGTCAGGGGGCCCCTTCTATGTGTCTGATGTGCCAAACAACAGAGGACTCTAGGTAAGGGAGCCCTCCAAGTGCCTGAACAGGCAGAGCTATGGAGAAAGACTGGCCAAAGAGGCCTTCTGATCGCCAGTTACAAGAGGCTCAAAAAAAGACTCTGATAGGGCCATAACTCCTTCAGTGGAGGCAGTCAGTGTCCCTGCATGCTTGGTGCCACCACGGTCCCCACAACCAAGCAGCTGTGCCACCTTCATGCTCAACTCTCACTGGGGCAGAGCTGCCACAGGCAAAGAAAGTCTTGCGTCTATGCCCACAGGGTCACTTCGGTCGCGTCCAACTCCTTGCGGTCCTGTAGACTGTGGCCTGCCAGGCTTCTCTGTCAGGGGGGGTTCTCCAGGCAAGAATACTGGAGCATATTGGCCAATATTAGTTCCCATACCCTTCTAGAGCACTATATTTCCTGCTGCCCTCGCTGCCAACTCCCCTGAGTACCTGGTGCTGCCAGAACCCCTGCAGACCAAGCAGCTGTACCACCTCCACACCTGGCCCTCACAGGGGCAAACCCAAGCCCTCTAGTAGCCTCAAGAGCAAACCCCAGTGGACGACCCACACGCAAAGGTGGAAGTAAAACCACAATTGAAACCCAGGGGCAGTGTGGTTAAGGAAGAAGACCCAAAACCTTCCCACCAGTTGTACAAGCTGCAGATTAAATCCACATCATCAACTAGGCAGACTCTGTGTCTATGGAATGTATAAAAGGACATTGAGAGCTCCCACAAAAGAAAACACACTAGTTCTGATAACTGTGGACATTGGAGGCAAGAGCACAGGAGTGGGAGCATATTAGAATCTGAGGTGCCCCCACAGCAGGTCCAGAGATCAGCACAGTCTTGGAGGGCATCCTAGGGAGGTGAGGTGGACTGTGCCTCCAAGAGGGGGAGAAGACTCTGACAGCAGTGACTCAAGAAAAACATCTATTAAGTTTTGACTTGTTCTGTAGATTGTTTTGGATGTTCCCCTCCCTGCCCCACCTCGTTGTACTTGTCAATTTTATTGGCACTATGAAATCTAATTAAGCTTTTGAGCTTTTTTTTCCTTTTTTTTCTCAGTCACAATTTTTTTTATTGTTGTTATAAACCTCTGCCTTTACATTGGGCTTTTACAGTTCTGTGGAGTTTCCCTTCTTTTTTTTTTTTCTCTTCTTTTAATTTTAATTTTTCAAACCTATTATTTTTTTCTACACTTATTCCTTTGTTTGCTTTTCCCTCTGTTCTTTTCCCTTGCAGTTAATCTTTAATGTAGATAAATCTTCTTTATCTACCTCTGTTTAACTTTGCATATCTATTTTCTTTCTTTTCTCTTTCCTTTCCTCTCAACAAATTTGTTAGTTTTGTTTTCACTGCTTTATTCCCCACTTGGGACCTTGCTTTATTTTTGTTTTCCAGTTTGTGCTTTACTTAGTTTTATTGTTAACTGGTAGATATAATTTTTGGTTTCCTTTGTTTGCCAGGTCAATCTGTTGTACCTTATTTTTGTTGGACTGTTTGATTTTGTTTATACGGGTATATTCAGTCACACATTTTATTATTGTCATGAACCTCTGCCTCTATGTTGGGCTTTTGCAGTTCTGTGGAGTTTTCCATTTTTTCTTTCTTCTTTCTTCTTTTTTCCTCTTTTTTATAATTTTAATTTTTAATTTTTTAAACCTATTATATTTTTTTCTACATTTATGCCTTGTTTGCCTTGCCTGTGGTTCTCTTCCCTTGCAGTTAACCTAATGTATATAAATCTTCATCTATGTGTATTTAACTTTGCATAACTATTCTTTCTTTCCTTTCCTCTCAGCATATTTGTTAGTTTTGTTTTCATTGCTTTATTCCCAACTTGGCACCTTGCTTTAGTTTTGTTTTCCAGTTTCTGCTTTAGTTAGCTTTGTTCTCAACTGGTAAATATATTTTTTGATTTCCTTTGTTCACCAGATCAATCTACTGTACTTTATTTTTGTTGGACTGTTTTGACTTTGCTTACGGGTGTATATGTATATGTGTATATTCCATTATTTTAGTTATTATTTGCCTGATTTTGTAACTGCCATTTGTCTGGGGTTTATCTTTGGTTTCTTATTTTTGGATATTTGTTTTAATCTCACTTAATGCCATAACAAACCACTTGTGGAATCTTCATTCCTGACCAGAGATCAAGCCCTGAGACTTTGGAGTGGGAGTAGTGACTCCAAGACCCTAGACTACCAGAGAACTAACCCTAGGGAGTATCCAATAGTAAGAACTCACACAAAGGAAACCACCTGAATACAAGATCCAGCATCACCCAACCATTAGTAGAACACTGTGCAGGACGCCTCATCTAAACAACAAGCAAAGCTAAAATTTAAGCCCAGTCATCAGCAGACAGGATTACCACCTCACTCAGCCTTGTCTATCAGAGGAAAAACAAACAAACAACACCAACAGCAAAAAACTCAGCACAAATCCTACCCTATACGAAGCTTACATATACCACTGGACCACCCTTAGGAGAGCAGAAACCAAAAGGAAGAAAGAATTTTCTCCTGGGAAAAGCATACCTCAAGCACAATAAGTTAAAAAAAATAATGAAAAGGCAGAGAAATACTACACAAATGAAGGAAAAAAACTAGAAACACAGAAATCCAAATAAATGAAGGGAAAATAGGAAACTACCTGAAAAAGAATTCAGAATAATGCTAGTAAAGATGATTAAAAAAACCTTGAAAACAAAATGAAGAAAATGCGAGAATCAGTTAACAAAGACCTATAAGAATTAAAGAATAAACATACAGAGACAAACAACACAATTACTGAAATTAAAAATACTCTAGAAGTCAATAGCAGAATATCTGAAGCAGAAAAACAAATCAGTGAGCTGGAAGATAAAATGATGGAAATAACTTCTGAAGAGCAGAATAAAGTAAAAAGAATGAAAAGAACTGAGGATATTCTCAGAGACCTCTGGGAGGATATCAGATGCACCAACATTATAGGGGTCCCAGAAGAAGAAGAGAAAAAGAAAGGGTATGAGAAAATTTTTGAAGAGATTATACATGATAATTTCCTCAACATGGAAAAGGAAATAGTCAAGTCTAGGAGGTGCAAAGAGCCCCATACAGGATAAACCCAAGGAGAAACACGCCAAGACACATATTAATTAAGCTGACAAAGATTAAACACAAAGAAAGAATATTAGAAGCAGCAAGGAAAAACAACAAGTAACATATAAGGGAAACCACATACGTTTAATATCTGGTCTTTCAGCAGAAACTCTGCAGGCCTGAAGGGGATGGCAGGATGAATTTAAAGTACTGAAAGAGAAAAATCCACAACCAAGATTACTGTACCTGGCAAGGATCTCATTCAAAATTGATGGAGAAATAAAAAGCTTTTCAGACAAGCAAAAGTTAAGAGAATTCAGTACTAGCTTTACAACAAATGTTAAATGAGCTTCTATAGTTAAGAAATACAAGAGAAGAAAAAAGATCTATAAAATCAACTCCAAACAATTAAGAAAATGTCAATAGGAACATGTATATCAGTAATTGCTTTAAATGTAAATTGGTTAAATGTGCCAACCAAAAGACACAAACTGGCTGAATGGATAGAAAAACAAGACCCATATATATGCCCTCTACAAGAAACCCACTTCAGACCTCAAGACACATATAGACTGAAAGTGGGAGGGTTGAAAAGTATATTCCCTGCAAATGGAAAGCAAAAGAAAGCTGGAGTAGCAATCCTCATATCAGACAAAATAGACTTTAAAATAAAAAAGATTGCAAGAAATGAGGAAGGACACTACAAAATGATCAAGGGATCAATCCAAGAAGAAGACATAACAATTATAAATATCTATGCACCCAGTATAGGAGCACCTCAATACATAAGACAAACACTAACAGACATAAAAGGAGAAATTGACAGTAACACAATAATAGTATGAGACTTTAACACCCACTCACACCAATGGACAGATCATCAAAACATAAAATTAATAAGGAAACATAAGTCTTAAATGATACATTAGATGGGCTGGATCTCATTGATATCTTCAGGACATTCCATCCAAATGCAGAAGAACACACTTTCTCAAGTGCACATGGAACATTCTCCAGGAGAGACCACATCTTGGATCACAAATCAAACCTAGTAAATTTAAGAAAATTGGAATCATATCAGGCATTTTCTCTGACCACAACATTATGAGACTAGATATCAATTACAAGGAAAAACACTGTCAGAAACACAAGCACATGGAGATTAAACAACACATTTCTAAATAAGCAACAGGTTACTGAAGAAATCAAAAGGGAAATCAAAAAGTTTCTAGAAACAAATGACAATGAAAACATGAAAACTCAAAACCTATGGGATGCAGCAAAAGCAGTTCTAAGAGGAAAGTTAATAGCAACACAATCCTACCTCAAGAAATAAGAAAAACATCGAATAGACAACCTAACTTTATACCTAGAACTGGAAAAAGAAGAACAAAAACCCCAAATTAGTAGAAGTAAAGAAATCATAAAGATCTGAGTAGAAATAAATGAAAAAGAAATGAAAGAAACAACAGTAAAGATTAATAAAACTAAAAACTGATTTTTTGAGAAAATGCAAACCTTTGGCCAGACTAATCAAGAAAAAAAGAATCAAATCAATAAAATTAGAAATGAAGGAGAGGTTACAACAGACAATGCAGAAATACAAAGGATTATAAGAGACTATTATGAACAACTCTATGGCAAGAAAATGAAAAACCTGGAAGAAATGGACAGATTCTTAGAAAAGTTCAACCTTCCAAGACTGAACCAGGAAGAAATAGAAATTATGAACAACCCAATTATAAGGACTGAAATGGAAGCTGTGATCAAAAATATCCCAGAAAACAAAAGCCCAGGACCAGATGACTTCACAGGAGAATTCTATCAAACATTTAGAGAAGAGCTAATGCCTATCCTTCTAAAACTCTTTCAAAAAATCGCAGAGGAAGGAACACTTTCAAACTCATTCTATGAAGCCACGATCACCCTAATACCAAAACAGACAAAGACAACACACAAAAAGAAAACTATAGGCCAATATCACTGATGAACATAGATGTAAAAATCCTCAACAAAATTTTAGCAAATAGAACTCAGCAACACATCAAAAAGCTTATACACCATGATCAAGTTGGGTTTATTCCAGGGATGCAAGGATTCTTCAATAAACACAAATCAATCAGTGTGATACACCATATTATCAAATTGAAAGATAAAAATAATATGATCATCTCAATAGATGCAGAAAATGTCTTTGAAAAATTTCAGCACTGTTTATGATTAAAAGTCTTCAAAAAATGGGCATAGAAGGAACCTACCTCAACATAGTAAAGGCCATATATGATAAGCCTACGTCAAACACTATTCTCAATGGTGAAAAACTGAAAACATTCCCCCTAAGATCAGGAGCAAGACAAGGGTGTCCACTTTTACCACTATTATTCAACGTAGTTCTGGAAGTCCTAGCTACAGCAATCAGAGAAGAAGAAATAAAAGGAACCCAGATGGGAAAAGAAGTAAAGCTCTCACTATTTGCAGATGACATGATACTGTACATAGAAAACCCTAAAGATAGTATCAGAAAATTACTAGAGCTAATCAGTGAATTTAGCAAAGTTGCAGGATACAAAATCAGTAAACAGAAATCACTTGCATTTCTATATACTAACAATGAAAAATCAGAAAGAGCAATTAAGGAATCAATCCCATTCACCGTTGCAACAAAAAGAATTAAATATCGAGGAATAAACTTACCTAAGGAGACAAAAGAACTGTACACAGAAAATTATAAGGCACTGATGAAAGAAATCAAAGACAACATATACAGATGGAGAGATATCCCTTGTTCCTGGGTAGGAAGAATCAATATTGTGAAAATGACTGTACTTCCAAATGCAATCTACAGATTTAATGTGATCCCTGTCAAATTACCAATGGCATTTTTCACAGAATAAGAACAAAAATTTTCACAATTCATATGGAAACACAAAAGACACCAAAGAGCCTAAGCAGTCTTGAGAAAGAAGTATGGAGCTGGAAGAATCAACCTTCCTGACTTCAGATTATACTACAAAGCTACAGTTATCCAGACAGTCAGTATGGTACTGGCACAAAAACAGAAATATAGACCAATGGAACAATATAGAAAGACTAGAAATAAACCCATACATCTATGGGTACCTTATTTTTGACAAAGGAGGCAAGAATATACAATAGGGCAAAGACAGCCTCTTCAATAAGTGGTGCTGGGAAAACTGGTAAGCTACATGTAAAAGAATGAAATTAGAACACTTCATAACACCATACACAAAGATAAGGTCAAAATGGATTAAAGACCTAAATGTAAGACCAGAAACTATAAAACTTTTATGGGAAAATATAGACAGAACATTCAGTGACATAAATCAAAGCAAGATCCTCTATGACCCACCTCCTAGAGTAATGGAAATAAAAACTAAACAAGTGGGACCTGATTAAACTTAAAAGCTTTTGCACAGCAAAGGAAACTATGAACAAGGTGATAAGACAGCCCTCAGAATGGGAGAAAATGAAACAACTGACAAAGGATTAATTTCCAAAATATACCGGCAGCTCATACAACTCAATACCAGAAAAACAAACAACCCAATCAACAAGTGGGGAAAAGACCTAAACAGACATTTCTTCAAGGAAGACATACAGGTGGCTAAGAAACACATGAAAAGATGCTCAATATCGCTCATTATTAGAGAAGTGCAAATCAAAACTACAATAAGATATCACCTCACATTGGTCAGAATGGCTATCATCAAAAAGTCTATAAACAATAAATGCTGGAGAGGGTGTGGAGAAAAGGGAATACTCTTACACTGTTGGTGGAAATGTAAATTGATACAGCCACTGTGGAAAATGGTATGGAGACTCCTTTAAAAACTAGGAATAAAACCACCATATGACCCAGCAATTCCACTCCATGAACTGCAGCACGCCAAGTCTCCCTGTCCATCACCAACTCCCAGAGTTTACCCAAACCCACGTTCATCAAGTCAGTGATGCCATCCAACCATCGCATCCTCTGTTGTTCCTTTCTCCTCCTGCCCTCAATCTTTCCCAGCATCAGGGTCTTTTCAAATGAGTCAGCTCTTCGCATCAGGTGGCCAAAGTCTTGGAGTTTCATCTTCAACATCGGTCCTTCTAATGAACACCCAGGACTGATCTCCTTTAGGATGGACTGGTTGGATGGACTTGTCTAAGGGACTCTCAAGAGTCTTCTCCAACACCACAGTTCAAAAGCATCAATTCTTCAGCACTCAGCTTTCTTTATAGTCCAACTCTCACATCCATACATGACTACTGGAAAAACCATAGCCTCGACTAGATGGACCTTTGTTGACAAAGTATTGTCTCTGCTTTTTAATATGCTGTCATAACTTTCCTTTCATGGAGTAAACGTCTTTTAATTTCATGGCTGCAGTCACCATCTGCAGTGATTTTGGAGCCCCAAAATAAGTCAGCCCCTGTTTCCACTCTTTCCCCATCTATTTGCCATAAAGTGATGGAACCGGATGCCATGATCTTAGTTTTCTGAGTGTTGAGCTTTAAGCCAACTTCTTCACTCTCCTCTTTCACTTTCATCAAGAGGCTCTTTAGTTCCTCTTCACTTTAGCAGGAGCAAATGTGGCCAGACTGGCTTCTGCTGCGCTTCCAAGCTGAACTGTAGCAGCATGTAAAACTCCTTAGAGAATGAGCTTGTGCTAGGGCAAGAGAGTTTGGTTCATCCTAGAGATTAGCAGTTATTGTTCTTTTCTCAGATAGGTGAATCTGCCAGATTCCACACAAGGAGATAAAGGTGTTACCTCCATCGATCCATAAAATGGTGATAATTAATTTTACGTGTCAACTTGCCTGGGACAGTGTTCAGATATTTGGTCAAACAGTATTCTGGATATTTCTGGGAAGATTTTTCTGTTATTGTTATTGTTGTTTGTTTGGCTGAGTTATTTTGAATGAGTTTAACATTTAGTGTGGTGGGCCTTGAGTAAAACAGGTTACTTTTCATAATGTGGCTTTATGCAATCCAGTTGAAAATTTTAATAGAATAACGACTGACCTTCTTCAGTCAAGAAGGAATTCTGTCAGCAGCCCACTTTTGGACTTGAACTGCAACTCTTCCTTGAATTTCCAACCTGCTGACTTCCCTATCAGTCTGTGGATTCATTTGATAAGAGTTCCTCAGGGGTTAAGAGTCCTTGTGGTATGGCCCATGAGGTAAGGACACGGGCTTTGGAGACAGGTAGGCTGAGTTTTGATCCCAGTTCCACCATTTACTATGTGCATGATCTTGTACAACTGAACATTTTTTAGTATCTTGTTTCATAAAAGACAGAGATAGTAATAGAATCCACTTATATTCATTAAGACTATATCAGCTCCAAGTGAAAAAATGCAACTCAGAAGGGCTGAAGGTCGTGTTCCTAATACTTTAATGGGCATACAGATCATCTAGAAATCTTGTTGAAATGGAGATTCTGATTCAGTAGGTTTGAGGTCTAAGGGAAAAAATAAAAGTGGAGAGGTGTTTTTTTTATTTTGGGGAGAGGAGAGGGATGTCTGTGTACTTGGAAAGTGCAGTAGTAGAGCTTGCTTCAAGTACAGCTGGATCAAGTGTTTAAAGCACATTTTCAATAATTTGTCACTTGGAGTTTCTGACTGTGCTCACCTTTTTGATGGTATTCCATGCTTCTAAAAACTCCAGAATTACAACTTACCAGCTTGAAAGCTGGAGCATCTTCCTTAATAGTTCCAGAAAAGTCATTTCATTTGTTTGGATTTATTTGCTTTCATTTAGATCATGGTTCACTTTTGAGTCAGTCACAGTCATCAGGTGAACACAGTACCTCAGGCCAGAGATGCTGATCTTTGTTAGACTCCAAACTCTAATCCTGAGGAATTTAGCCATCCTTGGCCAACATGACCTAGGCTTTGAAAAAAACATGTTGGATGTTTGAAGCCCTAACTTTGGGTCTAGTCTGCACAGTGAGATATTTTACTTATTGAGGAGTTCCCATTAATGAAGTGTTTCTTGGGAGGTGTCCAGAACTGTTTTTTTTTTTCTAATTGAAAGTTTTAATTAAGTTTAAATTAGACAATGTGATTATAAAATGGGAGAATAAAATAGGACAGATAAAAGAAAACCTACAGAGGAAATTAAACTAGCAAAATGCACATTGGGCAGGATCATTTGGGTGATCTGGGATTAAATGGCTCATGTTTGAGAAGGACCTTGGCTCCTTGCTGTAAGTAAATGACCTCTCCAATGAACTAAATGATATCCTAATGGCCTAAAAGCCTTAATGTACTGCCTCAATTTAATCCCCACTGATTAGTAGGCCCTCTGAGTATAATGCACTTTCTTACATACACACAGTGAATGACTAGAAGATGAGAATATAGAAGGAGTTATTAAACTTTAAACCAACATTAAGATTTATGTCATGAACTTTTGCTTTTTCACAGTGTGTTCCCTGACGGACTCGATCTTGAAAACTATGAAACACTCCCAGCTTATTTCTCAAAGGCTTCTTAAAAATATAAATGACTGGATAATGGCCTAGGTCACCTGAGCATGTTGGGAAAGATCTTTGCTCAGATACCATTTCAAGGGACTTAGCTAAGGGAAGCTCATCATAGGTACCAATGATTACAGTTTTGTGATTTTTCATTATGACCCCTAGCACCACGCATCAGTCACTGTGAGTCAGAGTGAATTGCAAAAGCAAACACATTCACATTCATCAAGCAAGTGTATTTGTTTTCTGGACTTATGGAGAACAGTTCCTGAGTGCTAAGTCAACCGTGATTAGTGCTGATTCAGAGACAATGACTGGTCCTCTTGCAAGGCCGGTTTTGTCCTCTCTTTTACCAATCACCCAGAAGACTGTTTGGCAACATTTATTTCCTTTGATGGGTTCATTCAGCTCTGGCAAAAGAAAATGCTTCTGTGTTGCCTGTGGTTGCAGTGTAGAACTCTGAGGGTATGCAAATAATTCCAAATGCCCGTTGGAAGTAGCTGACTTAGGTGGATGGGTTTAAGATTTTAAAATGAAGCCAAAGGTTACCTTGTCTTGGAGTTTAATGAAAAGCATAAAACTTTAATTATTCCTCTAACATGCATTAATTTATTCAGCAAATATTTGTTAAGTACTTGTTAAATGGTGGTCATCATGCTTGTTACAGAGAATACTGTGCTAGGGTAAAATTAGACTTAATTTCTTTCCTCATGGAGCTTACTGTTTCATGAGAGTCAGATTAAGAAATATGCAAATAAATCTGTGATTTCCAATTGTGATAGTGCAATGAGGCAAATTATTTGGGCACTGGGGAGAAGATAAGAGAAACATAATATTGATGAAGGTAGAGTGGGAAAAACATATATTTGGACAAGAAGAAATTTCTCATGTCCTAAAGAAATATTAATTAATCCCTCTTCAATTACATGTTCAAGTGAAAAACGGTCTCAGACAATGAAGGTACTTTGGACATAAAATTATTTATTTATTTATTTTTAATTTTTTTTTTTTACTTTATTGTGTTGTTTTTACCATACAATGATATGAAACTGCCATGGGTCTACACATGCTCCTCCTCCAGAACCCCCCTCCCTCCCCCCTCCCGAATCCCTCCCCCTGGGACATCCCCGTGCACCAGCCCGGAGCATCAACCCTGGGCTGGCGATTGATTTCACCTATGGTAATTAACATGTTTCAATGCCATTCTCCCATATCATCCCACCCTTGCCCTCTTCCACAGAGTCCACGAGTCTGTTCTATGCATCTGTGTTCCTTTTGCTGTCTCGCATGCAGGGTTCCCATTACCATCTTTCTAAATTCCATATATATGCGTTAGTGTACTGTATTGTTGTTTTTCCTTCTGGCTTACTTCACTCTGGATAATAGGCTCCAGTTCCGTCCACCTGAGTAGAACTGATTCAAATGAATTTTTTTTTAATGCTGAGTAGTATTCCATTGTGTATATGTACCACAGCTTTCTTATCCATTCGTCCGTTGATGGGCATCTAGGTTGCTTCCATGTCCTGGCTATTGTAAACAATGCGGCGATGAACATTGGGGTACACGTGGCTCTTTCAATTCTGGTTTCCTCGGTGTATATGCCCAGCAGTGGGATTGCTGGGTCATATGGCAGGTCTATTTTCAGTTTTTTAAGGAATCTCCACACTGTTTTCCATAGTGGCTGTACTAGCTTGCATTCCCACCAACAGTGTAAGAGAGTTCCCTTTTCTCCACATCCTCTCCAGCATTTATTGTTTGTAGATTTTTGGATGGCAGCCATTCTGATTGGTGTAAAGTGGTACCTCATTGTGGTTTTGATTTGCATTTCTCTGATAATGAGTGATGTTGAGCATCTTTTCATGTGTTTGCTAGCCATTTTTATGTCTTCTTTGGAGAAATGTCTGTTAAGTTCTTTGGCCCACTTTTTGATTGGGTTGTTTATTTTTCTAGAATGGAGCTGCAGGAGTTGCTTGTATATTTTTGAGATTAATTGTTTGTCCATTGGCTATTATTTTCTCCCATTCTGAAGGCTGTCTTTTCACCTTGCTTATAGTTTCCTTTGTTGTGCAGAAGCTTTTAATTTTACTTAGGTCCCATTTGTTTTTTCTTGCTTTTATTTCCGATATTCTGGGAGGTGGGTCATAGAGGATCCCGCTTTGGTTTATGGACATAAAATTATTTAGCATTTTTAGGATTATATGAATATTTGACTTGTTTTTTAATAATCACAGAAATTGCCAAAATGGATTAAGAAGGTCAAATATGTTTTTAAAATTGAAATGAAAGCTTCTACTTACTTAAAAAATAACTCAGTCAAGAATGAAATATGTTTTTCTGCATCTATTCTTATGAAATGTAATTTAAATATCTTTGAGATGTGGATAGCATTATTTTTGTGTGTTTAGGAGGAACTAAACTCTGAATTATTTAAAATTGGTTTACTAGCTTATATCTTTACACACTTGGCATTTATATCCTATCAGTTGGTATTTTCTTAAGATCATCATTAATAGCACAACACCATTTAATTCTTAAGAATTTATTGAGAAATGCATTAGCTCAGAATATCACGGGCTGGGTGTCTTAAACAACAGAAATTTATTTACTCATGAGTTTGGAGGCTAGATGTCCAAGATCAAGGTGCCATCCAGGTTGGTTTCTGGTGAGCTGAGTTGTAGGCAGCTGGCTTCAAGCTGTGTACTCACATGGCATCTATTCTGTGAACACATAGAGAGAATGTAAGCTCTGGTATCTATTCATCTTCTTACAAGGACATCAGTCCTCTTGGATCAGAACTTCATTTAACCTTAATCATTCACCTAAAGGCCATATCTGCAAATATAGTTACACAGGAAGTTAGTTTCCACATACAAGTTTGGAGGAGCATAATTCAGCCCATCATAAGCACGTGCTATGGGGCAAACTCTATGCTAGGCACTAACATGAGTGGTGAAAGAGGCAGTCACCATCGTCCCTGATAGAGCTTCCAGATTAGCTGGGTGGGAACACAGTAAACATGTAATTGCAGAGATAAACATTTCTATCCCAGTTAGTACATCTTGGGAAAAGAACAGGTTCTATGCAAAGCCCCAAAATAGCACTGGTCCAGAAGCTTTGGGGTTAATATCAAGGTTAGCAAGAATAGTGCTATGAATAAATCCCTAATTTGAAGTCTTGGAGCAGATTATATACAGTGGACAAAGAAAGATAATGAGCTGCAAAAATGGAAATACAGGCTTTTTCTCCCCCCTTAGAATAGCATTGTGTTTCCATCCCACACTTGGAAGTGCCTCATTTAATGTAAAAAATCGTGAGTGAAGGAGTTCATTTTATAATTTTTTTTTTTTTTGCCCAAAGAACAGATTATAGTGCTTTCTTCCTAATTATTTCAAGCCAATCATTCATTCTGTTATCCCAATTCAGTCTTTGTCATGAGAGACAATACAAAAGGAAGGAGCCTAGACATTTTAGGCTCTTAAGCAATCAGGATGTTTCTTCTTTCCGAAACATTGCTTAACTATTAGTTTCCTTCACAGGTTAGAAGCATACTCTACTATTCTTTTTTTTCCCCCCTCTCAAATATCTTCCCTAACTCTTGCTTTGGTGTACTTTGACTAAGTTGATAATCACAAACTGGCGTTAGACTTTGCATATATTCACAAACTCAACTAGGCTCACAGAAGTCATGTGCATTGTTTTCCTAGCCTTCCTTGAGGAACCCCAGAGCCAGGACCCAGAAGCACACAAATTACTGAGCTCAGAAGTCCCTTGGAAAATATCACAGCTGCAATTCTTGCAAATCTGAGAAGTGTGTTTAGTGGTTAGTACAATATAACTCACAGATACAAGTCTCCTAGTTGGCTGCTAATGGTCCAAACAGATGGATAATAGATGAATAAAAATATGCTCAACCCCACCAGAGATTGGGAAGATGTAAATTAAAACAACAACGAGAGAACATCAAATTGACAGAAAAAGTTAAAGTCTGATACTACCAACTACAAGTAACACTGCAGAGAAACAGGAATTGTCACATATCGCTGAATAGAGTTCAAATTGGCACAATAACTTTGGACAACCACTGACAACATCTAGTAAAGTTTTAAAAAGCTCATATCTCACAAGTCAGCAACTTTCTTCTAAATTAGTATTTTTCCAACAAAGAGAGGGATAGTTCACCTACCCAGGGGATACTTGGCAATGCCTGGAGACATCTTTAGTTGTCACATCTGGGGCTCCAAAGGCAAAGGAGAAGGGAAGGGATATGACTACAACCTAGAGAGGCTAAAGAACTGTTAAACATCCTACAAAGCACAGGGTAGTCCTATGCTCAGAGAGTTATCTGGCTCAAATGTCAGTAGTGCTGAGGTTGGGAAACTGCGCTGGTTGAATGGCCCCCAAAAGATTTGCCTACCTGGAATCTCAAAGAAAGCCTTTGAGAAAAGATTCTTTGCATATGGTTGAACATATTTTTATTCATCTATTATCCATTTGGGTTTCTTGGTCTATCAATTGCTTCTCATACTTAGTCCATTTTTTTCTGTTATTTTATTTCTGAGTTATAGAAGCTCTTTATATATTCTGGAGACTAGTTTTTTTTTTTTTTTTTTGTTTTTTTCCAAAGTATTTTTTTTTCATCTGTACATCATCTTTCATTTTGTTTATATTATCTTTTATGGTGCCAAACTTCTAAATTATAGAATCATCAATTGATAAGGTTTTTTTTTTTTTTTTTATGGTTTGTATCCTTGGGTCTCTTAATG
This sequence comes from Antilocapra americana, assembly GCA_007570785.1. NCBI lineage: Eukaryota > Metazoa > Chordata > Mammalia > Artiodactyla > Antilocapridae > Antilocapra > Antilocapra americana. Next base: position 1,790,837 of record ML661892.1, on the reverse strand, counting down.
TCTCTTTTAAGTGTAAGGAAGCAATTATGCTGCTTGAGGACAAGACTGTAAGACTAATCATGCCTGAAGGAATTCAGTGCTATAGGAGGTGTCATGATATGTTGGAAAGACACAGAACAGTGTGTAGACTGCAGGCCCAGCATGCCTAGCATGACTTGCAAAACCGATTCAGAGAAAGGACTTAACTGCTTTGTCTTTCCAAGTGCTTGTCTAAAGGGGAAGGGGATTTGAATCCTTTGCATGACCCTAGTCTACTTAAACACTCCACACTTGTGAGCTCTCTAAGAGATGCAACCTATATCTTGGCTTTAGGAATCATATTAACAGCCTTCTAGACTATTGGTAAAATTACCTGGACTGTCGCAGAGGAAATCACACAAAATGGGAAACAAATACAGATAATACAAATGACAAATGAATGATGAAATATCACCTTAAAGCACACACTTTATGTTACTGTTAAATATCTTGGAACAAAGATTCAGAGAGAACTTCAGTCAGTTCAGTTGCTCAGTTGTATATGGCTCTTTGCAACCCCATGGACTGCAGCACGCCATGCCTCCATCACCAACTCCTGGAGTTTACCCAAACTCAAGTCCATTGAGTTGGTGAGGCCATCCAACCATCTCATCCTCTGTCATCCCCTTCTCCTCCTCCCTTCAATCTTTCCCAGAATCAGGGTCTTTTCAAATGAGTCAGTTCTTTGCATCAGGTGGCCAAAGTATTGGAGTTTCAGCTTCAGCATCAGTCCTTCCAATGAACATTCAGGACTTATTTCCTTTAAGATGGACTGGTTGGATCTCCTTGCAGTTTAAGGGACTCTCAAGAGTCTTCTCCAACACCACAGTTCCAAAGCATCAACTCTTCGGCACTCAGCTTTCTTTATAGTCCAACTCTCATTTCCATATATGACTACTGGAAAAATCATAGGTTTGACTAGATGGACATTCGTTGGCAAAGTGATGTCTCTGCTTTTTAGAAAGCTGTCTAGGTTGGTCATAACTTTTCTTTTAAGGAGCAAATGTCTTTTAATTTCATGGCTTAAGTCACCATCTGCAATGATTTTGGAGCCCCCCCAAAATAAAGTCTGTCACTGTTTCCACTGTTTCCCCATCTATTTGCCATGAAGTGATGGGACCAGATGCCATGATCTTAGTTTTCTGAATGTTGAGTTTTAAGCCAACTTTTTCACTCTCCTCTTTCACTTTCATCAAGAGTCTCTTCAGTTCTTCTTTGCTTTCTGCCACGAGGGTGATGTCATCTGCATATCTGAGGTTATTGATATTTCTCCTAGCAATCTTGATTCCAGCTTGTGCTTCTTCCAGACCAGCATTTCTCATGATGTATTCTGCATATAAGTTAAATAAGCAGGGTGACAATATGCAGCCTTGACGTACTCCTTTCCCTATTTGGAAAGTCTATTGTTCCATGTCCATTTCTAGCTGTTGCTTCTTGACCTGCATACAGATTTCTCCAGAGGCAGGTCAGGTGGTCTGGTATTCCCATCTCTTGAAGATTTTTCCACAGTTTGTTGTAATCTGCACAGTCAAAGGCTTTGGCATAGTCAATAAAGCAGAAATAGATATATTTCTGGAACTCTCTTGCTTTTTTGATGATCCAGTGTATGTTGGAAATTTGACCTCTGGTTCTTCTACCTTTTCTAAATCCAGCTTGAACATCTGGAAGTTCTCGGTTCACATACTGTTGAAGCCTGGCTTGGAGAATTTTGAGCATTACTTTGCTAGCGTGTGAGATGAATGCAATTGTGTGGTAGTTTGAACATTCTTTGACATTGCTTTTCTTTGGGATTGGAATGAAAACTGATATTTTCTAGTCCTGTGGCCACTGCTGCATTTCCCAAATTTGCTGGCATATTGAGTGCAGCACTTTCACAGCATTATCTTTTAAGATTTGAAATAGCTCAACTGGAATTCCATCACCTCCACCAGCTTTGTTTGTAGTGATGCTTCCTGAGGCCCACTTGACTTCTCATTCCAGGATGTCTGGCTCTAGATGAGTGGTCACACCATCGTGATTATCTGGGTCGTGAAAATCTTTTTTGTATAGCTCTGTGTTTTCTTGCCACCTCTTCTTAATATCTTCTGTTTCTGTTAGGTCCATACAAACCATTTCTGTCCTTTATTGTGCCCACCTTTGTATGAAATGTTCCCTTGGTATCTCTAATTTTCTTGAAGAAATCTCTTTCCCATTCTATTGTTTTCTTCTATTTGCATTAATCACTGAGGAAGTCTTATCTCTCTTTCCTGTTTTTTGGAACTCTACATTCAAATGGATGTATCTTTCCTTTTCTCCTTTGTGTTTTGCCTCTCTTCTTTTCATAGCTGTTTGTAAGGCCTCCTCAGACAACCATTTTGCCTTTTTGCATTACTTTTTCTTGAGGATGGTCTTGATCCCTGTGTCCTGTATAATGTCACAAACCCCTGTCCATTAGTTGATGGACAATGTCATGAACCTCCGTGCACTTAGTTGATATCTTTAATGATATCAAAAATATTTTAGATGTAATATATGTACACACTCTTTAGCACAAATATTTAAATTGTATTATTTTCCCTTATATTGATTTCTTAACATTTGTCAGTCTTGGTTAACTTAGTGATAACAATTTGAGGGTGCTTCTGAAGAGTCTATATACCCTATCTTCAGGGACATTTCACTTATTTATTTATGTTGTGATTTTTCTTTTCAGCTAGATTTTGCCAGGGGTGATATTTGTTGCTTTTGGCCAACTTAGTATTCATCCCAGATCCTCACAAATATCATGAAGTCCTTACCTGAAAATGAATTCTTGGACTTTTTTCACAGTTAAGAAATCTTTCTTGTTTAGTAAATTCAACTTAGTATTTTCACTTTCTACTCTCCAAACTTCTTATTTTGTAGCCACCACCCCCGCAATAGGTTTTCACCCTTAGTCATAATAAAACTCTTTATAGGCATTGCTTTATACTCATTGTAAGACTATTTTAAGCTAATAATACTGTAACTATTAAAATTCAAAGGCCATTAAGTCATAGACTCTGTTAAACATTTAGCTTATGCACTGGTTAAACTGGGGAACTTTCATTTGCACAGTCATGGGTGTGAATTGAGAGCCTCAGTGTTTTGATCAGCCAGCAGTGACATATGCCAATTTCTCTCTAGTTAGTTTGGGAGTTTGGCTTCCTATCACATTAAACAGAGGTGACACTTCTGGCCTACAATGTGACAGATGACCTTTCTGGAGATCATGGCACCTAATAGATCATTTAACGTGAGCAGCTCTGACACATGACCAAACTCCTTAAGCATTAGAAAAACTTCATGCAAGTCAATGCCATGTTGAAGTCTGCTGTCATTTCCAATGAGTGTCCACAACTGCCATTGGCAGCTTTGAGAATTGTTGCCACTGATGCTGAGGACAGAGAGTCAAGCCACATTCCAGCAGAATGGTCCAAATCTATCTCGAGGGAAGAAAATGATAACTAGAGGAGAAATCAAGGGATGCCAAAAGAGCATTTTTCTTTCCTTGTGGCCTTATAGTACAATTGTTAAACTTGTGTTCATGCAATTAGAGATTTTAATTAGGAAATAAAGTAAGATAGGATAGCTTCCTGGTATTTGAAAAAAAGCATATATCCAGTAGAACATTGTTAAGGGAACAGTGAGATGACTAATCATTACTGTGACTGTAGTAATAAACATCTTACCCATTGTCATTTTTATTTATTTAAATTTTTATTTTATATTGGAATATAGTTGTTAACAATGTTGTGTTAGTTTTCAGGTGTATAGCAAAGTGATTCAGTTATACATATATCTATTCTTTTTCAAGTTCTTTTCCCATTTAGACTATTACAGAATACTGAGCAGAGTTCCCTGTGCTGTACTGTAGGTCCTCACTGGTAATATTGAATAAAGCCAATAAAATATTTACATTTGCAAAAAACAAAAAATTAAATAGATAAATAAATATAGTAGTGTATATATGTCAAGCCCAAGCTTCCCAATCTATCCCTCCTCCCAACCTTTTTCCTTTGGTAACCATAAGTTTGTTTTTTAAGTCTACGAATCTGTTTCTGTTTTGTAAATAAGTTCCTTTGTATCATTTTTTAAAGATTCCACATGCAATTGTCATTTATCCACTTAATAAATAGTTATTGAGTCCTGACATTGTGCCTAAAACTAGCTAGGCTCTGGGGATTCAGCAAGCACAGACACTGTCCCACCTTCATGGAACAGATACTGAAATGTGGGAGAGAACTATTAATTAAATAATCTCACAAAAAATTTCAAAAATTCAATTATGCTGATTGCAGAAGAGAAAGGCATGGTGCTTTAAGGACTGAGCAAGAAAGGGCAGGGAAGGCTTCCCTGAGGAGGTCTGATGGTGAAATTTTGAGTCAGATATAGCAGGAGAGAAATGCAAGAAATATTCTAGGAAGAGAGCAGGGAGTGCCAAGGTCCTGTGAGGTGAGAGAGGTGGGGGTACATTTTCAGACTGGAAGAAAAGCAGTGTGGTCTGTTACCATGTGAGGCTAGAGAGGTATAGTGGGATTAGGCTTGGAAAACACTGGTATACTGTATTCAGGTGCTTCTTGTTTATCCCTAGAAAAACAGGAAGCTGCTACAGAATTTAAGGAGAAGGATGACTTGATCAGATTTAGTTCCAAAAAGATAATTCTGCCAGATGAAGAGTAGGCACTGGCAGGGGTCAGAGCAGGTAAGGGTAGACTAGTTAGGAGGGTCTCTAGTAGTTCTGATGAGCTCAAGTTTTCTTGAATGAGAATAGTTGGGAGGAGAGGTGGAGATGGTGAGAAGTAGAGGAATGTGCGAGGTGATTAGAAAGTAAATGGACTTGGTAATTGGATAAAAATGGAGGTAAAGAAAAAGGAGCTGTTAAGGATGACCAACACCCAGGTTTCTAGCCTATGTGACTGAATGGCTGATGATGCCTTTCACTGAAGCTGGAAACGCTGGCAAAGGACCATATTTAGGGAGGAAGGTTAAGAGTTTGGTTTGGGACTCAAGTTTCCTCTTGAACTCTCGAGTATTTGGATCTAGCATTGAGAAGAAAAATCTAAGTTAGAGATACAAAATATGAAACTGGGAGTCATCTGTGTACAAACAGATAGTAACTGAAATTACTATGGTAGACAGACTAATGGCCTTTCAAAGATGGACATGACATAGTTCCCAGAATCTGTGAACATGTTATCTTACATAACAAAGTGAAGGTGAAAGTCACTTAGTCGTGTCTGACTCTTTGTGACCCCATGGACTATACAGTCTATGGAATTCTCCAGGCAGAATACTGGAGTGGTAGCCATTCCCTTCTCCAGGGGATCTTCCCAACCCAGGTATTGAACCCATATCTCCCACACTGCAGGCAGATTCTTTACTAGCTGAGTCACAAGGGAAGCCCAAAGGGGTTCATAGGGGAATTAAAATAATAATTAAATAATTAAAATAACAGATGGAATTAAGGTTGTTATTCAGCTGATTGTGCAATAGAGATTATCCTGGATAATCTGGACTTAATCACAAGGGTCCTTAAAAGTGGAAAAGTGCAATAGAAGAGTCATTTTCAGAGGGATGTGATGTGAGGCAGCCTTTGACCTGTCATTGTTGGCTTTTAAAATGGAAGGAGCCTCTAGTCAAGGAGTACCGGCACCTCTTGAAGCTGGAAAAGGCAATCAAGTAGATTTTCCCCTAGAGTCTTCAGAAAGGAACATAGCCCTGATAAGACATTGATTTTAGTTCATTGAGACCCATTTTGGAATTCTAAGCTCTAAAACTGTAAAATAATAAATGTGTACTGTTTAAGCTGCCAAGTTTGTGGTAATTAGAGCAACAGTAGAAAAGTACTACAGTTACCTTGAGAAAAGGTAAAGAGAGAAGGTCTAATGCTGAATCATGGCACTCTAATGCATAATGGTGATATAAAAAAGGAAACTAATAAGCCAGGGAAGGAGAAAAGGTAAACTGGGAGAATTCAGGGTTCTGGAAGCAAGAGGAGAGACTCTTTCCTAAAGTGATCAAATAGGATGAAATTTATTGGTTTGGGTGATAGGAGCTCACTGATGACTTCAGAGACAATTGTTTCACTGGAATGAGGGGAACTGGGTCCAGATTGAGGTGAGATGTGGTGTTATTGGGAGGTGAAGAGGCAAAGATTAAGACTACGAGCAATGGTTCTGAGAAGTTTACTTGCAGAGTAAAAGGAGAAAATTACAAAAATGGTACCTTGGAACAATATTTCTGAACTTTGGCTTTGTTGACATTTTGAATTGGGTAATTCTTTGTTGTTACAAATCTTGTGTGTTGTGGGATGCTTAGTCTTATCTCTTGTTTCTGTCGACTAGGTGCCAATAGTAATCTCCTCCCTTAGTTGTAATGTCTGTAACCATTGTTAAATGTCCCCTGGGGATGAGTGATAAAATGTTCCTGATTAAGAACTGCTGTTTGTACAGAAAATAAAGAATCCTCTGAGTTTTATTTTGTCCAAGTACCTCAAACTTCCTTTTTCTGAAGAGTAAAAGGTCATCAAATGAGTGGGACATTACTTGATTGGATTCTTCAAAGCTCACACTCTAGATATACCTGATTGTTTTTATACCTACGCTGAATTGATGCAAGGTGAATTTGTGTAGATGGTATTGTGCATGCTCTCATATGAGAATCTGATAAGCCTAGGGTGGACTCCAGTTATATACAAAACTTGTTTTAATTCTGTGCATGCCATTTAATCTAGATTGGTGACCAGAGGATAATGAAAGAGCATGGTTCCAGGAAACTGCCCTTACTCCAGTATCATCTGCCGATTCTAATAGCATTAACTGAAATCTCAATGCAGGTGCCCATCAAATCAAGGTAACATCTTTTCCATTGTAAAAAAAAAAAAAAAGTAAGACAGTGTCTACATTCTAACATGGTCAATGAGGCCTTTCAGAAATTTATTGGGAAATACAGTCTAAACCTTGTTTCAGAGGTTTGAAGAAGATGATTGCTTTTTTGGATTAGATGCATATGATGGGTCTCACAGGTATGAAGACTCTATTTCTGTTTAAGATGTTGCTTGTTGGATTGGCTCTTTAAGTGTGCCTATGGTGCTGAATTATGTGAAATCTGATTAATTTTATTGCTTAAATAAGGCACTCTGTAGTTTGGGGGGAAGAACATGGAAAAGTCTTGTAAAGTAAATTAAAAGCCAACTTTCATGCTTGATCACACATGTAAAGGTGGAATAATTCAATAAATGAAACATACGCTTTATTAGAAGTCAGTGTTCCGATGGTGTTATTAAATTTTTAATATTTTAATAAGAGTGCTTTTTCCCCAACCTTGTTTTTCTATCTTTCTGGTGCTGATTTAAAGTTTCAGTTCATGGAGGGCATTCCATGCAGTTTAATACCTCAGCTGTATCCAACTCTTTGCAATCCCATGGACTGCAGCAGGCCAGGCTTCCCTGTCCATCACCAACTCCTGGAGCTTGCTCAAACTCATGTCCATCAAGTCGATGATGCCATCCAACCATTTCATCCTCTATCATCCCCTTCTTCTCCTGCCTTCAGTCTTTCCCAGCATCAGGGTCTTTTCAAATGAGTCAGCTCTTTGCATCAGGTGGCCAAAGTATTGGAGTTTCAGCTTCAGCATCAGTCCTTCCAATGAATATTCAGGACCGATTTCCTTTAGGATTGACTGGTTGGATCTCCTTGCAGTCCAAGGGACTCTTAAGAGTCTTCTCCAACACCACAGTTCAAAAGCATCACTTCTTCCATTCTCAGCTTTCTTTATGGTCCAACTCTCACATCCATACATGACTACTGGAAAAATTATAGCTTTGACTAGATGAACTTTGTTGGCAAAGTAATATCTCTGCTTTTTAATATGCTGTCTAGGTTTGTCATAGCTTTTCTTCCAAGGAGCAAGTGTCTTTTCATTTCATGGCTGAAGTCACCATCTGCAGTGATTTTGGAGCCCCCAAAAATAAAGTCTGTCACTGTTACTATTGTTTCCTCATCTACTTGCCATGAAGTGATGGGACAAGATACCACGATCATAGCTTTTTCATGTTGAGTTTTAAGCCATCTTTATCACTCTCCTCTTTACTTTCATCAAGAGGCTCTTAGTTCCTCTTCACTTTCTGCCTTAAGGGTGGTGTCATCTGCATATCTGAGGTTATTGATATTTCTCCTGGCAATCTTGATTCCAGCTTGTGCTTCATCTAGTCCAGAATTTCACATGATGTACTCTGCATAAAATCTAAATAAGCAGGGTGACAGTATACAACCTTTGCATACTCCTTGCCCAATTTGGAACCAGTCTGTTGTTCAATATCTGGTTTTAACTGTTGTTGCTTTCCTGCATACAGATTTCCCAGGAAACAGGAAAGGTGGTCTGGTATTCCCATCTCTTGAAGAATTTTCCGCAGTTTGTTGTGATCTATACAGTCAAAGGCTTCTGTGTAATCAATAAAGCAGAAGTAGATGTGTTTCTGGAATTCTCTTGTTTTTCCTATGATCCAACATATGTTGGCAATTTGACATCTGGTTCCTCTGCCTTTTCTAAATCCAGTTTGAACATCTGGAAGTTCTTGGTTCACGTACTGTTGAAGTCTGGCTTGGAAAATTTTGAGCATTACTTTGCTATTATGTGAAATGCATACAACTGTTTGGTAGTTTGAACATTCTTTGACATTGCCTTTCTTAGGGATTGGAATGAAAACTGATGTTTTCCAGCCCTGTGACCACTGCTGAGTTTTTCAAATTTGCCAGCATATTGAATGCAGGACTTTCACAGCATCATCTTTTAGGATTTGAAATAGCTCAACTGGAATCCATCACCTCCACTAGCTTTGTTTGTAGTGATGCTTCCTAAGGCCCACTTGACTTCTTATTCCAGGATATCTGGCTCTAGATGAGTGATCACACCATCATGATTATCTGGTTCATAAGATCTTTTTTGTATAGTTCTTCTGTGTATTCTTGCTGCCTCTTCTTAATATCTTCTGCTTCTATTAGGTCCATACCAGGTTTCTGTCCTTTATTGTGCCCACCTTTGTAAGAAATGTTCCCTTGGTATCTCTAATTTTCTTGAAGAGGTCTCTAGTCTTTCCCATTCTATTGTTTTCCTCTATTTCTTTTCATTGATCGTTGAGGAAGGTTTTTTTTTAATCTCTCCTTGCTATTCTTTGGAACTCTGCATTCAAATCGATATGTCTTTACTTTTCTCCTTTGCCTTAACTATATTAGTAGTACATGAATAGCTAATTATAAGAACCACTAACAATGAAGATAAAATAAAGGTCTACTTTCATATTCATGAATGTTTAGTTGCTTAGTCATGTCCAACTCTTTGCAACCCCAGGAACTGTAGCCTACCGTGATCCTCTGTCCATGGGCTTATCCAGGCAAGAATACTGGAGAGGGTTGCCATTTCCTTCTCCAGGGGACTTTCTTGACCCAAGGATTCAGCCCACATCTTCCATCTCTTGCATTGCAGTGGGATTCTTTTCTGGCTGAGCCACCAGGGAAGCCCATCTACTTTGATATATCTTCTTCCTAACTTTATTTCTCTTTCCAGACATTAAAAAATATTAGTTTGGGGTTTATCCTTATAAAACTTTTTCAGTCTACTTATGATTATGTAATTATCAAACTATGTAAATTTGCCTAGCACATGTGATTACTTACCAGTATGAAGCTATAGTATACACATTATTTTGTAACTTTCTTTTATCATACAATATGTCTTGAATATGTTGTTGTGTGATCCCACATAGGTTCAGCTCATTCATATTATGTATTTCATAGTATTGATATCACATTCTATTTAGCTCTTCTTCCATTGATGGACATTTTGGTTATTTTAAATTTTTTACATTATAAACAGTGTTCTACACTGTAAGTACTGTTGTGTACATTTCTTTTGCATGTGTAAAACCATTTCTTTGTGGTAAATTCCTTTAATTGGAATTACTGAGTTAAAGAGTAGATGCTTTCAAAAAGTTTTAAAGGCATTTCCAAAGGGATAATGAATTTTGTCAAATGTTTTTTTGGTTAAGAATAAGCAGATGTATTTAAAAAATACAAAGATAAAGAAATTTGGATACATTGTTAGAGTGGATTCTGAGGTTTAGCAAGTGTCTCAACTTTCCTTAAGTTAGACTTTATTTTTTAGAGCAGTTTTCAGTTTGCAGAAAAATTGAGAAGAAAGCGTGCTGAGTTCCCATATATCCCCTGCCCCAACTCATACACAGACTCCCTCACAGTCAACATATCCCACCAGAAAGGTGCATCTGTTGCAGTCAGTGAAAATTCATCATTATCACCCAGCATCCATAGTTTAAATTAGGGTTCACTCTTGGCTGTTGCATCTTCTGTGGGTTACGACAAATGTATAACGACATGTATCCACCGTTATAGTATCGTGTAGAGTAGTTTCATTGTCTTAAAAATCATCTGTGTCCCACCTATTTATCCCATCCCTTCCTCCTCCCTATAACTCCTGGCAAGGCCAGATCTTTTTACTATAAATATTTCCATAGATTTGCCTTTTCACAATGTCGTGTAGTTTGAAGGATACAGTATGTAGTCTTTTCAGATTGTTTTCTTTCACTTGGTAATATGCATTAACATTCCTTCATGTTTTTGATGGCTTGGGCTCATTTCTTTTCAGCACTGACTGTTCTATTGTCTGGATGTACCATAGCTTATTTTTGCAGACACCTGCTGAAGAACATGTTGGTTGCTTCCAAGTGAGCATTTCTAAAAAAAGCTTCCATAAACATCATGTGCAGGGTTTTGTGTAGACATAAGTTTTCAGCTCATTTGGGTACCTATCAAGAAACAATTGCTGTATCATATGGTGAGAGTGTGTTTAATTTTGCCAGAAATTGCTGAACTGTCTTTCAGAGTGGCTGTACCATTCTGTGTTCCTATCAGCAATGGATAAGAGCTCCTATTGCTCCACATCCTAGCCAGCATTTGGTGTTGCCAGTGTTTTAGATTTTGGCCATTCTAGTAGATGTGTAGTGGTATCTCATGTTTTGATTTTCAGTTGTTTAATGACATGTGATGCTCTCCATCTTTATAAATGCTTATTTACTATCTGCATATCTTCTTTAATGAGGTGCCTATTCAGATCTTTGGCCCATTTTAGAATCACATTGTTCATTTTCTTACTGTTGTGTTTTAAGAATTACTTGTATATTTTGATCAATAACCTTTTATCAGAAACGTATTTTGCAAATATCTTCTCCCAGTCTGGCTTGTCTTCACATCCTTTTGAGTTTTTTTACTCAGAAACAGTAAATTCTTGCTCATTTGAAAGCCTGTTAAGCATTGTGAGGATAAATTAATCCACAGCTTTTTAGGATATTAATATTGAATTTAGCAGAAATGTTAGGAGGTTTGGACTTACCTAAACCCTTTGCCGTCTTCCTGGGTCATTTACATACTTTCCCATAGCAACATGAAGTGGTTGTTCTCCAGCTGTAAAAGAATTGCAACATGGAGACCATGACTTTAGTTTGAGAATTCTAGATTTGTGAGACCTGAGGTGATTTAATCCATGGCAAAATGTTCTCAGCTTCTGATTTAAGAAAAATAATTAGAACAAACCAGAGGTGTTCACACTTATATCTGGTGGATTTAGAATTTTCCCTATGGAAGAAGGTTATGCTTAAATGAAGAATTAATTTAAGCTGAGTGGATTAAGTTGCTAAAATTCATCTCCATAGTAATTTAGTAAGGGAAAAATAAGATGTTGACCACAGTTGTTATAAATTTGGTTGGAGCTGAAGATATGCGTAAATAACCTTGGGAAGGATGATACTCTTTCCAGTTGATCATTTAACCATTAAATACCAGATTTATACATGGGGAGTCTCTCCTCAAAAGTACTTTTGCTATGAGTTATACATGTCATCGTAAGTGAGCCAATCTCATAATTCTTGTCTGAGTGTTCAATGACTCTATATTTTCTGGTACTCATTTTGTACTCATTTCCTGTACTCTTCCTATACTGTGCCTCTATGTTCTAAGAACCAGTTTAAGTTTTGAGGGGAGTACAAGTTTGCATAATGTGAGTTCTGGGTTTAAGAAGTTTTACTGATGACTAGAAGAAAGACAAATATATGGAAATTTCTGTGATCCAAAAGATAGTCCATTTTTCCTGAAAGAGATAAAAGAAAAAATCCTAGGTTTAAAAATTTTGTTTTAGCTTTACACTGTGCATTTAGGTCCATGATTGATTTTGACTCTTTTTTTTTTTAAGTTGTAAAGCCTAGTTCATATTCATTTTATTTTCTTTTTCTTAAAATATTTTTTTGCCACACCATGTGACTTGCAGAATCTTAGTTCCCCAAACAGGAACAGAACCCAGGTCCCCTGCAGTGGAAGTGTGGAGTCTTAACCACTGGATGGCCAGGCAAGTCTCTAAAAAATTCCAGTTGCTTTTTTTTTTAAACCAGTTTCTAATGTACAGTTGACTTCTATACGGTGCAGTGTAACTTGGGGAAACAGTAAAACTGTGATAATCAACTTGACTGGGTGTGTTTGTGAGGGTGTTTCTGGATGAGATTAGCATTTCAATCAGCAGACTGTAAAACAGGTTGCCATCCCCACGTGGGCTTCATCTAGTTTGTTGAGGACTGAAAAGAACAAAAATGTTATAGAAGGGAGAATTTTCTCTCTCTTCCTAAGTACATAAGCTGGAACATTGGTTTTCTCCTACCCTGAAACTGGAACTTACACCATCAGCTTTTCTGATTCTCAGAACTTTGGACTCAATTTAAAGGATAATTTTTTTTTAAAAGACTTCCAAAATAAGACAGTGGGAAAAAAACAAAAACAAACCCTCTGTATCCATATAGTCTCAAGTTGGTGGCTAAAATGACAGATTTTCCCCTGTTTCTCACCCCCAAACTATGTCATTTCATCTGGGGATATAAAATTGGGCAACTGAAGATCTTTCAGATTGTATTTAGAGGCTCATGCCAGGTCAATTTATTTTAATATGCACATGGCTAAATTGTCAGTAATAACCATGTCAGGGAAGAACTGTAGGAAAAATCAATACTCCTGCTGAGAGCTTTCAATAGTACTTAATGTTCACACAGACATGAAGCAGGCTCAATTAAAACTCATAACACAGTAAGCAAGCACTGCCTAAAAAGGGGGACGGGAAACTGTGACAAAACCACAGAATAAATAAGACTAGCAGAATAAATCTTAGTTTCACTGGACAAATAAGTAAGGTATGTTGAAAATTTACAAACTTGATCATGGCAGGGCTGTGCCTCAGTTTCCTTGTTTGTAGGCTAGTTATACCAAAGTACCTTCCTCCTAAGATTATGGTGAAGAGTCAATGAGGTAATCTAGCTGAAGCTCTTAGAAAAACACCTAGCTTATAAAAAATGGTTCCTACACTTTTGGAAAATAGAGTTTAGTTGGGCTTCAGAGACCATCTTATAGAGATGGCCGCTCTGAACTTTATTTCTAGACTTCCTTCTGTTTCTTTCGGTGCCTTTAAAATTGAAAATGTTTTGACTGGACAGCATTGGGTCTTTTCAGCAACATTATACCTTTTCTCAATAACTAAGCTTCCTTGAAAGTGGGACAGAAGCTGCCATAGTGTTGGAGGAAGTGATGGAAAATTGGAAAGATCCATGGCTGACTTTATTTTTCTGGGCTCCAAAATCACTGCAGATGGTGACTGCAGCCATGAAATTAAAAGATGCTTACTCCATGAAAGGAAAGTTATGACCAACCTAGACAGCATATTAAAAAGCAGAGACATTACTTTGTCAACAAAGGTCCATCTATTCAAGGCTATGGTTTTTCCAGTAGTCATGTATGGATGTGAGACTTGGACTATAAAGAAAGCTGAGCACTGTTATGGCCCTTTAATGGGCCGGGGCTTGAGGGTACAGAGTCGACGATAAGAAAATAAAGGAAGAGAGAAAGGAGAGAGAGAGAGATGAATAGACGTGGGGACCAAGACTCTGATGGAGTAAAGGCGTTTATTCACCATAATGTGGTCATATATATACAGTATATATATACTGTCTTATAAGATAGCCTTTTCAGCAAAGATAAAGATCAAAAATCTTACAATTTATCCAGGAAACATAAGGCTAGAATCCTTCTCAATGAGAGGGGGGTTGTAAAACTTACTTTCAATAATAGAAAGGGAAGAAGGCCATAAATAGTTACTTTTACTTTAAGAATGTATGCATTCCTAACTAGTACAGCCACTATGGAAAACAGTGTGGAGGTTCCTTAAAAAACTGCAAATAGACCTGCCGTATGACCCAGCAATCCCACTGCTGGGCATATACACCGAGGAAACCAGAATTGAAAGAGCCACGTGTACCCCAATGTTCATCTCTGCATTGTTTACAATAGCCAGGACATGGAAGCAACCTAGATGCCCATCAACTGATGAATGGATAAGAAAGCTGTGGTACATATACACAATGGAATATTATTCAGCATTAAAAAAAAATTCATTTGAATCATTTCTACTCGGGTGGACGGAACTGGAGCCCATTATCCAGAGTGAAGTAAGCCAGAAGGAAAAACAACAATACAGTATACTAACACATATATATGGAATTTAGAAAGATGGTAATGGGAACCCTGCATGCGAGACAGCAAAAGGAACACAGATGCATAGAACAGACTCGTGGACTCTGTGGATGAAGGCAAGGGTGGGATGATATGGGAGAATGGTATTGAAACATGTTAATTATCATATGTGTAATCAATCGCCAGCCCAGGATTGATGCTTGGAGCTGGTGCATCGAGATGTCCCAGGGGGAGGGAATCGGGAGGGAGGAGGGAGGGGGGTTCTGGAGGGGGAGCATATGTAAACCCATGGTGATATCATGTCATTGTATGGCAAAACTAATAAAAAAAAAAAGGAAAAAAAAAAGAATGTATGCATTCCTTTTGTCCCTGGGAGAGGTATACCTCTCCACTCATTTCTGAATATTCAGGGATTGATAAGGGGACATCAGAAAACAACACACAGGAAGCCTCCTGCCAAATGTTCCCTGACAGAGCACAGAAGAATTGATGCTTTTGAACTGTGGTGTTGGAGAAGTCTCTTGAGAGTCCCTTGGACTGCAAGGAGATCCAACCAGAACATCCTAAAGTCCTGGGTGTTCGTTGGAAGGACTGAAGTTGAAATTGAAACTCCAATATTTTGGCCACCTGATGCGAAGAGCTGACTCATTTGAAAAGACCCTGATGTTGGGAAAGATTGAGGGCAGGAGGAGAAGGGGATGACAGAGGATGAGATGGTTGGATGACATCACCGACTCAATGGATGTGAGTTTGGGTAAACTCCAGGAGTTGGTGATGGACAGGGAGGCCTGGTGTGCTGCTATTCATGGGGTCGCAAAGAGTCGGGCATGACTGAGTGACTGAACTGAACTGAGGGCAGGCTGGCAGAGGAAAGAAGTAGGGACTTTCTTGAGATCGTTGGGGTCTTTAAGCAGGTCCAGGCTTTTTCTCCTTTGGAGTGTTGTTTGGTGGTTTTTAGAGTAAATCCTGGTTTGTAATTTGAGGATGGGGAGCTGAGCTTAGAGCTCCACTTTCTCCCAGTTCCTGAGAGGTTGTCTGTGGGACTGAGTTCCTCTAGAAGCTTTTCCCATTGACTAGAATCTAAGAAAATGGTCTGGGCAGCCAATTAATGGTCTAAATTCTAGAATTTATTTAATAGTAGAGATGTTTAAGACAATAGGTATAAACTGATCTCACTTTCCCTTCTTATATGTGAGAAGACTAAAGCTAGATTAATAAATTGACTTGCCCAAGGTCACTCAACCTAGAGAATGGCAAAGCTGACAGTGAAGTCCAGGTTTCCTGACTCTACCTTCCGTACTTAAAGAAGACACCTGTGAAAAAGAGAGGGAAAGAGACTAGATTGACCTTTCTCCACAGGTGCACTATACTAAAATTTCACATCATAAATAATAATGACATCTATCACTCATCAGATGTTTACTATGTGCTTATCACTTTATGCATATATCTCACTTTATCCTTATAACAGCATCATGAGGTAGGCACTATTGTTATGCCCATTTTATAGATGAGAGAATTTAGGCTTGGAGAGGCTTAGCAAATTGGTCAGCATCATGCAGTTAACAAGCAACAGAGCCAAGACTAGAATAATGAGTATTGGCAAATCATGTTTCAGATGACATTAAAGCCATTTAAGAGACTCAAGGAGAGCCTTAGTCACTTCTCCACTCTCAAGTTTTAGTTTACACATTTTAACAGTGCAACAGATGAGCCCTGAGATCCATGAATGAGTTGAAAGTAAAAGTCGCTTAGTTGTGTCCGACTCTTTGCAACCCCGTGGACTCTGCAGCCCATGGAATTCTCCAGGCCAAAATATTAAAGTGGGTTCCCTTCTCCAGGAGATCTTCCCAACCCAGTGAAGGCCCAAACCCAGCTCTCCCACATTACAGGTGGATTCTTTACCAGCTGAGCTCCTAGAGGAACCCAAAGACTGGCTTGTCAGGAATATGAGTGAATGAGTTATTGTTCTGTTACTTTATTTTTCCTGGTGATTTGACTGCACAAAAGATTTTTTCTAACTGAAGTCAGAGAATAAGTATGCAAGCTTTTAATTCCTGATAATATGAGGGTTAAATGATGTGGTAGCTAATGCTAAAAGCCTTGCTGATTCCTTCTCAGGTTGTCAGTCACATGTCTCCCAGGACAGCCTTTCTAGGCTTTCTTCCACTCTGTTATTTCAGGTTGATGAATGGTGATGTTACCGTATTCCTGCTTAAGTATCTTGGTACCTCCATTTTTTTCTAGATTAGATGAGGTTTTAACAAGGCTTATGGGATGATTCTTCGTCATTAAAATAACAAATGAATTGAAAACAGCCTTCTGTCTCTCTGGAACCCACCACCATTAGTAGACCATAATCCAGCTGGTGATGAAACAACAGAAACCCATGAAGCTTTCAAAGAGTGGGAGAAGGGTAAAATTCCCTGTGACCTGTCACTGGGAATGGAGAATCTCAGATGTTTTGGAGAATACATTCCAATCCTTGGTTGTTTGACTTTCTAGAACGAATTTTTATAAGTGTGCAATGGGATTGAATCAGGTTATCGGATATCTTGAAAAACATTCGACTTTGATGTTTTTGACTATATCACTGGTTGAGAGGTCAGAAAATAGATTGCATGTTTATTCTCCTGTGGAAACTATGGAAATAAGTAGCATAAGCCTTTAAAATTTTAGAACTAAAGAGTTTTAGTTCATCAAAAAAAAAAAAGTTGAATTAGAACATGGCTGTCCCTAGCCAGTGATGCAAATCTAGAACTAGGAATTCTGATCTAGTCTGTGAAGCTGTCTAGGCAGCAGGAATTGGGATATTAGGTCCTCAGGGCTGGAGTCACATATTGTCTGGAGCAGATCCCCACCAAAGCAAGCAAGATCAACATCAAAACCAGAGAAAAATTCCACTTCCTGTTTCTGATCCCACTTATAAGAATGATTGAGATCAATACTGATACTATCATGAGAAAAATATGTCTTTCAACAAACTACTATTTGAAACTTACAATAAATGACTACAGTGAAGATGTTGAATTCAGGTCAATATAAGAAATTAACTAATGACAGCAACAGAGACCACAGGAAATGATACAATTTTGAAACTGATAGGAGTTGAGATGGAGATTATAGTAAATTATATGCAGAAATGGGGTGAGCTACTCCATTCAGAATAGACAGAGAAAAGCCTCAAACTTCAAAAAGCTTTCACTCATCCTCATTTTTTGGGTGGGTAAATTGTGTGATCTGGGCAAGCTTCTTCTCTAAAGGGACTTGAGTTTCACCATCTATAAAATAGGGAATTTGGCTGGCTCATCAAAGTTACTTCTGCTTCTCACTTATTTTTAGATTTGCTACCATGAATGTTTGCTGGCAGAAATGGAGGCAGTAATACACTTTATTTACTACAGATTTTTATGTATCTATGAATAAAATAAATTTTATTTATTTTCAGAAAGTAGACTCTTTCCCATACACTCAAGTTCATGGCTGTCTCTCTCTTATCCCTGGACTCCGGAGTATTTGTGGCTGGTATCCTTAATTGATACCTATTAATATTCTGAATGGCTGTTGGCAACTCGAAGGGCAAGATTTGTACCTTCTTTCATTTTGTCTCCTGGATGCTTAGCACAGTAATTGCAGTTAGTACCTACTACCACTACTATTGCTAACAAGGATAAATAATTATAATATCAATAGTAATGGTTACTATGTATTTAGTACTTATTCATGTGGTAGACATTGTGCAAAGTACTCCATATACATGGTTTTATTTAGGCCCTAGGAGAGAAGAAACAGAGAGATTGAGTAAAATGCCTAAGGTTACACAACCAGTAAATGGCAGAGGCAGTATTTGACATGTAACCCAAGTTTGTATGTTTCCAAAGCCATGATCTTATCAGTCATAGTATGCTGCCTTCCTCCAAATTTCTCATCTTCTGTGATGAAAAGAAACCTTAACCTGAAAATGCAAGAAGTAAAAAATAGAAGCATATTATTTAGATAAATGGAGGGGAACAATAAAAAAAAACAGCTAAAATATTTGAGAATGGTTGTTTTTGAGAAGGAGGTGAAGTGGGAGGAGTAAAGAAGAATGCTAATTTTTGGTAATAAGTCTTAAGAAATTATGTGAGTCAGTAAATTATGTAAGAATCTAATTTTGATGAAAATTTAAATTTGAAAATAAAAGAATTTTGATATACCAGTTTAAAAAAGCAAATGAGGAAATGGGAAATGGGAGTCAGACTGGGGAGATGGGACCTGTCCATTTTATACAGAGCATTACAGACTCAGAATACTTGAAAGGAGAAATCCGGGAGCCTTTGGGTGATGGGGAATTACTCTAGATGTGGCTTAGTGTTATGCAGTACCACTATTCAGTTCAGTTCAGTTCAGTCGCTCAGTCATGTCTGACTCTGAAACCCCATGAATTGCAGCACGCCAGGCCTCCCTATCCATCACCAACTCCCAGAGTCCACCCAGACTTGTGGCCATCGAGTCAATGATGCCATCCAGCCATCTCATCCTCTGCTGTGCCCTTCTCCTGCCCTCAATCTTTCCCAGCATCAGGGTCTTTTCCAATGAGTCAGCTCTTCACATAAGGTGGCCAAAGTATTGGAGTATCAGCTTCAACATCAGTCTTTCCAATGAACACCCAGGACTGATCTCCTTTAGGATGGACTGGTTGGATCTCCTTGCAGTCCAAGGGACTCTCAAGAGTCTTCTCCAACACCACAGTTCAAAAGCATCAGTTCTTTGGTGCTCAGCTTTCTTTATAGTCCAACTCTAATATCCATACATGACTACTGGAAAAACCATAGCCTTGACTAGATGGACCTTTGTTGACAAAGTAATGTCTCTGCTTTCTAATATGCTATCTAGATTGGTCATAACTTTCCTTCCAAGGAGTAAGCATCTTTTAATTTCATGGCTTCAGTCACTATCTGCAATGATTTTGGAGCTCAAAAAAATAAAGGCAGCCACTGTTTCCACTGTTTCCCCATCTATCTGCCATGAAGTGATGGGACCAGATGCCATGATCTTAGTTTTCTGAATGTTGAGCCCCAAACCAACATTTTCACTCTCCTCTTTCACTTTCATCAGGAGGCTCCTTAGCTCTTCTTCACTTTCTGCCATAAGGGTGGTGTCATCTGCATGAATATCACTATTTAATGTAAATCTAATTAAACCACATATATAATTTAACTTTTTTGGAAGCCACATTATAATAAATAAAAAGGAAATAAAACAATTTTAATAATATATTTGTTAAACCAATATTTCCAAATTGTGATCCTTTCAACATATAATAAATATAAAAATTATTAATGAGAAAAAAACAACTACCAATAATCATTCTTAACACTTCCCGCTAGACATCTTAGAAACTCTTGATTTGGCCATCACATTTATGGATTTTTTTCAATGGTGCTCCAAAGACATTTCAAGTTGGAAAAGATTGTCCTGGATATATTCTGAAAGTAAATGTTTAGTACGTATATTTTGGGGGTACTTTTTTTTCTTTCTTTTAAGTTGTAAGTGAAAAAAATTAAGCTAATTTAAGTAAAAGAGTAGTCTGGGAGAGGTCTAATTTCAGGTAAGCCTGGATCCAGGTGACTTAATCATGACGTTTCTTGCTTGATCCTCTCTTATCTTAGTTCTGTTTTATTTGCATCTTTTTCCTAGTAGGCTCTCTTTCTGTGGCAGAGAACATTGCTCCAGGAGTTCCAAATTTTCAGAATCCATGTGGTTTATGGTTCTAAAAGAAATATCTTTCCAATTTGTCAAAAATCCTAGGGAGGATCGGGCTTGGGAAATATTAAATATGTGTTTAGAGAAGAAGAAGCATTCTAACTGGCAAGGCCTATGTAATGTGACCTCCCTTGTGACTTGGGAGGCTGGAGCCTCAGCCAAACCGTGTGAGCTGAATTAGAAGACAATGAAAGGGGAGGGTAATTCTCCAAATGGAAGGATGATGCAGGTAAATATCATAGGTCTGCTCTCAAATCTCCAACTTCTTCATTGTTTTAATAAACAGTGTTCTTTTGACTGCACTGGAAAGAGCATTGGGCTGATGTTAAGGGCAACTTGATTCTGGTTCCCTTTCTGCCTCTGAATAGCTGTGGAGCCTCAGACAAATCATTTCTCCTCTTTTGGTTTTAGTTCCTTTACTGGTAAAAATACAAGGTATAATGATTTGTTCTTTCTGAACTTTTCCCACTCTGGCATCCTAAGTGCTAGTGATGATGATCATATCCTCTGAATAGCAAAAAACGTCAATTGCTGGTTTTAATACAGATTGATGATTTCATACTTTCTTTTAAAAGTCTAGTTATTATCTACAGTAAATTAATGCATCCTTCTCATTTCTGACATCTATGCAGCACACCATTGAAGACATTAGATCTACCATGGTGAGCTGTTCTATGAAAATGGTGCAAGGGATGTGTTCTTAGTTTTCTGTCTTTTAATACAAAAAGCTTTTGTGAGGTTAATGTGAGCTCCGCCGGGACAGTAATCATATTGTCTTGTTCAATGCTGAACCTCCTATGCCTAGCTTAGCCTTTCATGTGTAATCTATACTTAGAAAATATTTGTTGAAAGGCTAAAGTGTAAAAAAATGAAGGCATAAAATTTCTTAAAGCTTATGCATTGTACAGCCTTCTTGAATGTGAGTGATTGTATTATATATAACCAATTTAAATATTTTAGATAGGAATAAGACAAATAGTAAATGACAGCAATGAGGTTGAACCCAGTTAGCCCAAGTATACAGCTCAGTAAGTCTGTAACTCTATCATGTTGCCTTCGGTGGACCTCAGAGGTTAAAGTCCAATACTTCTGGCCCTTATGATTGATGGTCTCCTTTCTAACACCCTAGACAGATTCTACTATTGAAAAGCAAATTGAAAATTTCTATACATCTTTTGCCTTTTATATCTATCTAATTTTAGTGTGCCTTCTTATGAAAGTATCATTTTTTTAATCACTTTTCATTACAATCATGCTGATCCATTCTTTAGGGAGAGTTTGGATCCTATTATCTTCTGAGTTTATCCCAGATTTTTTTCTTTATGTGAAGGTTACACTGAAATATCATGGCTTGGTTGCTTCTTAAAAATGTGGCTTTTTCCATGTCACTGTCTTAATCAAGGATTAAGTTTTCTGTTTTGGCTTTTAGCTCCTCCTCTTTCGGTCTCAATTCACCCCTCAAATTTTATTTCCCAATACTCTGCCTTAGCATCTCTGGTCTAGATGGTCCAGTCATTTTACATATCATCTAACTTGGACTATGTACATATACCTTGTTATGAGCTCTTCTTGCCTTAAATCTGCCTACCAGTCCAAGGCCTATCCATTATACAGTGCTTTGATTAAAATCCATATTATCCTTTAAGATTTCTCAAAGTATAACCTAGAAATTTTATTTACTTAAATTTTTATATCATTTATGGACTGAAACATTTCTCATGTTGCTATGAAGAATACTCTTCAGACGGGAAAAAAATGTTCCATGGTAAAAGTGGTTTGAGAAATTTTACTGTCTATGGAAAACAATTTGGGAAATAATACATCTCACTGTGAGTTTCTCAAGGGCAGGGATTAAATGTAATTTATTTTTTATACTCAGTGGCTCATATACTGCTTGTCCCATAAGCATTTAACAAATGTAGAATAACTAAGTGATTGCTGAAAATTTTGCCCTTCATTGTGTGCTAGATTAGATTAATTTCCTTTAGGTTTTGTATTTAAATCTTATTTCACAAGGGAGATGGAAATTTTAAGGACAGTGCTATTCTTGCAAGTTTGTATTTTTTGCAGCATTTAGTTCAAGACTTGTCATCTGCATGATAATAAATAAAAACTGGTGTTGTTCTAACTTGACTGTTTGAACTAATCTGTATCAGAATGGTGCAATCAGTTTTATTTTGACAGTTTGGTATAACACTTTTGGTTACTATTCCATCTTTCAGGATTCGTTCTGAAGCAGCTATTTCAATATTGCATTTGGCCAAATATTTGGAGGTCCTTTTCTCTAACTAAAGGCTTCCCTGGTGGCTCAGTCGGTAAAGAGTCTACCTGCAATGTGGGTGACCTGGGCTTGATCCCTAGGTTGGAAAGATCCCCTGGAGAAGGAAATGGCAACCCACTCCAGAATTCTTGCCTAGAGAATCACATGGACAGAGGAGGCTGGTGGGCTATAGTCCATGGGGTCACAGAGTCTGACACGACTGAGTGACTTTCATGTTCTCTAACTTATTGGAACAAGTGTATTCATTTTATTTCTACTCTTACAAATCTGTTAAACTTGGATATATGTGATCAATATGAGAAAAATGATACACTGAATAGGTCTTTCAGCCTAGCTTTGTATAAACCAGTGAATGTTTTTATACTCCTGAAAGCATTCTGTAGAAAGGATTTATAAATCAGAAATTAGGATTTCTAAGACTGAATGCCAAGGCATTTGATAGGAATTTTTGGCAGAGAGTTTTCTCTAAAAACCTCTAACCACCAGCCTACCGTTCTCTTAAGATTAGCCTTTTGAATTGGAAGCAGGGTTTTCTATAAGAATTCATGTATTTATAGCCAGTTTTCTTAGACTTGTGTTCCTGTGGCTGTGTGCTATAGCTCCAGAATATGATGCAATATATTTCAATTTGATTTTTATAGTCTCAGATTCATTATTTGCTTGTCTTATTTATAGTACCTGGTATAATTAATTTCAATAAATTCTATTATTCCTAATGATTATCTAATAAATATTCCACTGAGTCTAAAAGCTAAAATTTTGTTTCAATAAATTTCAAACAATTGTCATTAATTTATACTGTTATATTGCCTTAGGAAATCCAGGAAGATGGGCATTTTCAAATAAATCAGTTAAGTAACTGTGCCTATCCTAGTCTAGAGAATTAATTCACAAGAGGATAGTTTCCAGAATACAAAATCACCCTCTCTTCCAGGATTAACAAGACAAGTTCTCTAGCTCTTTGTCTCTTCATAATGGAAGGCACAGATTTGATCTCATAATGGGCTGACCATTTTATAATAATTTCCTTTGTGAAGCTTCACAGGAGAATATTATGTATGGGAAAACTTTATAAATTTCCTCTGACAATCCTTCTGAAAGGGCTCAGATTCAGAAGCTTCAGTTGTCAACCAAAAGGACAATTAAACATGGTGTACATATAGTATATCCCTGACATTCATCAAAGTCTTTATTCGGCCATGGACTTCTTCCTAGTTTACATCTCTGGTACCTCCTCCAAATTCTCCACTTTTGCTTTTTAACTAAATGTTTAAGCATTTTGTAACATTAGTTTTAAACCATTAGTTGGTACCTCACTAGGGCTTTGAGATTGCATGTTCATCTGACCACATTTATGAATGGTTGACAACAAAAGTTCTAAAGTTCTGCTTACATTTGAAAAAAATGGCACCGTTAATTTTTCACCTAGGAGCTTCAGTGGTTCCATTTCCTTATGGAGTTTTGAAGGATTTGATCCAACCACCACACAGAGAAACAACTGAGGATGAGCATATCGTCTCTGTTTAACATTGGATTTGTTTTTTATCCCTTTGACAAAACATGTTCAGTGTTCTGGGCAACCCTGCTTTATTGCAAAGGAAAGCAAATCTGGAGACAGGAGACCAGCCTCTCTGTGAGCTCCTGACTTCTGATAACGTAAAACTGGTTAGAGGAGAACCGTGGACAGCAGTCATTGCCGCAAAGCAGCGCTAGTTAATTTCGTTGGCTTCCTTAGCTTCTTGCAGGCAGTGAGCAGGCATAGAACTTCACACATACGCAAGCAACTGTGATAGGTTATTATT
This sequence comes from Antilocapra americana, assembly GCA_007570785.1. Classification (NCBI taxonomy): domain Eukaryota; kingdom Metazoa; phylum Chordata; class Mammalia; order Artiodactyla; family Antilocapridae; genus Antilocapra; species Antilocapra americana. The sequence goes on along the minus strand of ML661892.1, from coordinate 1,766,418 downwards.
TTTTTCTTTGAGAGATGTGTGTGTGTGTGTGTGTGTGTGTGTGTGTGTGTGTGTATTAGATGGAGAAAACAAGATGAGCTACAGTCTTAGTCTGCTCAGGCTGCTGTGACAAAACTATAGACTGGTTGACTTACAAACAACAGAAATTTATTTCTCACAGTTCTGTAGGTTGGGAAGTCTAAGATCAAGGCATCAGCAGATATGGTATCTGATGAGAGCTCACTTCTTCGTTTATAGGTGGCCCTCTTCTGTCTGTGCCCTTACATGGTAGAGGGGCAAGGGAGCTCTCTGGGGTCTCTTAAAAGGACACCAGTCCCATATGTGGATTCCACCCTCATGACTTAATCACCTCTAAAAGGCCCCACCCCCAAATACCATCACCCCGGAGGCTAGGATTTCAGCACATGAATTTTAGGGCACATAAGCCTGCAGTTCACAGCAGTAACCTTTTACACAACAGCTCACACTGAATCCATTGATGATAGTGACAACATTTAAATAGAACTTTATATTTAAAGAGTACTTTCAGTAAGATTTTAACATTTGTTTCTAATACCAGCTTTGTATTCAGGATACTTCAGGGTAGTGGCCAAATGCCTTCATACAGTTTAAGAGATCTCATGAATAGAGAGGAAAATAGTTTTTTCCAGCCCCTTTAGGTGATTCCTGGAAAGTGCTTTGGTGTTGGCTAGGGTCACGGATCTAACCTGGACCAAAGATAGCGGCCAATGCATTGGCGTATGATAAACTTAACAGGATTATATTCCACTTTTGTGTCAAAGGTTTAGGGTAACTTTCTAGAACAAGATGGTGTGAGGGGAACTGGAATAGAAGTCCTGGGCAAAGATAGCAGCCACCAGAGCCGTTAACTTAATCTCCCCAGGTCTAAGTATGCTCAAGAATTCAAGAGAAAGGCCCCATCACGTGTCATTGTTCTCTACTGGAAGCGGTGTCGTTCATAAACAGGTGTTCATGTTGACATTTTTAATGTTTCAGTTTGCATCATTTTGCCTTCATGGATTGAGGGCCTGTTTGGGAAGTGCATCTTATTTCCATCTGTTTTTTCCTCTTCCTTCATCCAGACAATCCACATTTTGTTGAACCCCCTTGACTTCCAAACTCAGAATAATTAAAAGTTAGTTAGGCGGGTCCTATCCAAAAAGGATTAGGATGGGTTAATGCATAGAGGCAACCATTAGAATAGGGAGAAATTGTGAGAGAGTCATCTTTTATCATTAAAAGATTTATCATTATTACTAATCCTGAAAAGTGTATTTTACATCTCTAAATCTTAGGTTTCCCTTCCTCCTGTGCTATTTGGGATTCTTTTTTTCTGTGGATGACATTGCCTTTTTAGGTTTCAAGTTAAAAACAGAACTAAATTTTGGTGCTGGCATTAGGTGCCGCTTTTCCCTTTCCCCCTTCCCCAGTGCCATCAAATTAACTTTAGGTTAGAAAGATCTTCAGGGATGGATCAAGGAGGTGTTTTCAGACAAGCCCAGCTTTTGCTGCCTTGAGTGAGCCTGGGAGAGTTTGGGCGTGGGAGTTCTGCCTCTATACCCTGTGGGAATAACTATTTCTATATTTACTTAAGGGATTCAGGCTGCCATCCTGTGTGTCCTCAGCTAAAGAGCTGTTCCTAGAATGCTGATTAGGGTGAATAAAAAATTCACTTTTAGAAGGAAAGAACAGATATCTGTTGTCCATATTCTCTTTCCATCTGTTACTACTTGAATACTCTCTCCAGGTCCTAACAACAAAGGCAAAAAAGAAGAAGAAAATTAGAGAACTATCACCATTATCACTATATATTGGGTTGGCCAAAAAGTTCATTCACGTTTTTCTATAACATCGTACATCCTTATATTAAGGATGTAGCATGTGTCAGATCCAACCTGAGGATAAATGTATGATGTGGTATCATCTCCATTATCCAGGTGAGGAAAACGAAGAGATTACATAACTCATCTTGATTACATAAATTGTTGTTAATGACTCAATTCTTTTTTGTTTGTTTTTATTTATTTTTTTATTATATATTTTTTTTACATTATCGTGTTGGTTTTGCCATACATTGACATGAATCTGCCATGGGTGTACATATGTTCCCCTTCCAGAACCCCCCTCCCACCTCCCTCCTAATTCCCTCTCTCTGGGTCATCCTTGTGCACCAGCCCTGAGCATCAAACCTGGGCTGGTGATTGATTTCAAATATGATAATTAACATGTTTCAATGCCGTTCTCCCATATCATCCCACCCTTGCCCTTTCCCATAGAGTCCAAAAGACTGTTCTATACATCTGACTCAACTCTTAACTATCTGAACCTATCTGACTCAACTCTTAACTTCTGTGACATTCTGTCTCTCGTATCTCAGGTGAGGAAGAGCTTTTAGAGATCTTGTAATAGTATCCTAATCATGGAGAGGTGCACAATTTATCTTTAGTTGAATGATTTAATTCTCATGGTGAGAAAATTGAAGCAAAATAAAAAAATATCCCTAGGTAATATGTGAGAAAATGAGGATTCCTGGGCTTCACTTCCTGGAGATGTAAATTAAGAAAGTCCTGGGGCAGGAGTAAGAATTAGATACAGAGAAATCTGGACACATATTTATGCTTCAGGGATCCTGATACAGATACAGATGATCACTGGATTACCTCTTTAGAAAAGCTACATTGTCTTATCCCTGTTATGTTGTCGTTTGTTCTGAACTCATTCTCTGTTGGATCAAATTTGCTTTCATCTCACACACACACACACACACACACACACACACACACACACACAAACACGCCTAAGGAGAAGGGATGGAAAAAGAAGGAAAACTATGAAAAGATAATTAGGCCATTAGGAGAAAGGAATGTCTAACTGGGGTAGACTGAGGAATCAGCCATATAGTTTTCTTTTAGCCCAAGAACCGTTTCACCATGCAGCCCAGGTATGTATAGCTTTTTGTTTCAACAAGTCTCAAAGGTGCTGCCCAGTTCTGGCCATTTTTGGGCTACAGACTAGAGTTCAACTTTAGCCACCTTTCTTATAAATATTACTTTTGATCACTGGGGAGATGAAATAATAGATCCACACAGTCCATTACTGCTCTAGTCAAAAAGTAGCAGAAGATGCCTTTCTAATGGGGTGTCGGGAGTACTGCCCTGCAGCGAAGTGAAGTGCAGGAATGCCTTCATGCTTCTCTGTCTCTCCTGCAGAAACCCCTGGAGCTGCCCTAACTCCTGTCTTCCTCTCTTTATAGAGAACCGAAGTGCTCCTTTTATAAATGTAAAGCAAATAAAACTCTGTGTTAGAAGCTCATCTAGAATGTGAGCTCCAGGAAGATGGGAATTACGTGGGTTTTTATTGTGCCGATGTCTTCTCAGTGCCCAGAATGGTGCCTAACCTGGAGTAGGTGTTCCATCAATCACTGATTGGCAGAACACACGTATGAATGAACTCTCTACTGGCTTCTGTCCCTTGTAGAATAAAAGCCACCTTTCTTAAAATGGCCTTCAAGCCCCTTCCTACCTTTTGTTTTCAGTTTGCTCTCCCTGTCTTGGTTTGGTTCAGCCTTCTCTCATTTCTCTGAGTCTATCAACAGCCTTCCTGCCTCTAGGCTTCTCGGCTGCTGTTCCTTCATGTGGAATTCCCTGCTCTACACTCTTACCTGAAAGTCACCTTCTCTTCCTTCAGGTCTCAGCTTGATTATCATTTCCTTGGAGAGGCCTTCCTTGCCTTTCTCCTGTCTAAAGTAGGTTCTCCCTATTTTCCTTCCTGGGCTTCCCTGGTGGTTCAGTGATAAAGAATCTGCCTGCCAGTGTAGAAGACACAGATTTGAATCCTGGGCTCAGAAGATCCCCAGGAGAAGAAAATGACAACCCACTCCAGTATTCTTGCCTGGGAAACCCTATGGACAGAGGAGCCTGGCAGGCTACCCAGTCCATGGGGTTGCAAAAGAGTCAGATAAGACTTAGTGATTAAACAACAGCAATTTTCCTTCTTAGCATTTCTTCTTTTTTGGCTCTGAACACAGCTTGTCCTTATTTGACTCTTCATTAGGTCATTGTCCATCTCTCCCACTGGACAAGAGGCTCCATTAGGGCAAGAGCCTCTATATTTACCTCCCTTCTGTATACTCAGGGCCTGGCAGAAGGTCAGGCACAGGAAAGACTCTGAATAAATAAATATTTGTTGAGTGAGTAGACACATTTTAGCTGCAGAAACCTCCAGCTGAAATAGTTGAAGTCACAGCTAGGAATATTGGTATCCTGCATTCATGAGAATGAAGCCAAACACTGGGCTACCCAGATTTGCTAAAGGGAAAAGGGCGAGCCTGTCATAGTGTGAGGATGTCAGAAATGATGGAGTTGATGCAGACATGACAACTGACCGGTCCTGCTGGTAATTAGTAGCCTCAGGCTGAGCTTATAGCAAGTGTGGGCGGGAAACAACACATAACCACCCAATTAAAAGGCAGTGTGAGCTTAAATTTAGAAGCTGTCTGTGGCCATGCCATGGAAACCATGCTGAGGAGGACTCAGGCATACAGCTCTTGCTCCAAGGGCTGTTCTTGCATGTCAGAGAGATAATTAAAGACACTGTGACTCTGCACATTTGGAAATTATGTCCAGTGCCTCTCCTGTCCTGATCAGATGAGAACACCATGAATTAGGGTCTGGGCCACTGCATAGGAGATTCTGAGTCAGAAAGTATTTAAACCCCTCCTATTTGAAAGGGAAAAGAACATTTTTTATTGATGCCGATAGATAAGACACACAAAATCTATCACTACTCTGAGCTGGGAATTGGGGGATCTCTGTTTGTGAACTCCTTCATCCACTTAAAGTCTTCACAACCTTGGGCAAGACCCTCAGCCTCTTAGAGAATCACTTTGATACATAGAGAAAGTTAATATTCTTTTGATTAGAAATGGCAAAAAATTTGACTGGTTTTTAGGTGAAAGGGTCTTAACTGGCTCCTGTAACTAAGGACTGGTGGTGGAATATGCTTTCAGCCTAGCTGGGCACAGGAGCATAAACAGTTGACCAGGACTTGATTTCTCCTTCTAGTCTCTTGGCCCATTTTCTCTCTTGGCTCTGTTCTCATACCAGCTTCCCCTGGTGATGAGATGGCTAGAGCTGCTCTGGCCTGTATCTTTTCAGCTAGTCTCTTCTCCATGAATTCTACACACACCCTGAAATTCACTCTTACTGGACCAATAGTCACAGTGACTGATCTCTACTTGTGTAAACAAAGTCCTCTACCCCACCATAGAGATGCCAAAATCATTTGGAATTTGGCCCCTGGTTTTTCATAGCACCGAAAGCATGCCCCAGAAGGTCAGCTGCCCTTGTATACTTGACACTCTTTAGTCAAGATCCAGAGAGAAGGGGTCAGCAGTCAAATAGGGTATATCCAAATGGGGCTCATAGCATTTCTTCTCAGGATCCACTGAGTTCCGGCAGCAGGTTTCTGGCCAGTTTCCACCACGTTACAAGTGATGGATGAAATTCTCACGGCAATGCAGTGGAGTAGTTCAGAGAGCATGCTCTGGTGTTGCACTGTCCTGGGTTCAAATTTTGACTGCCTCACTTAGTAGTTATAAAACTCCCGACAAGTTGCTTGGTGTTTCCCAGCTCTATTTTTCTATCTGGTAAAGCAAACAAAAGAGTCCCAGTCCACTAACTGTGCTGTTACGGGGATAGGATTGGTGGTAGTTGAGTAGCTACATCATGTCCAACTCTTGTGACCCCGTGCACTGTAGCCTACATTCTCTTCTGTCCATGGGATTTCCCGGCAAGAGTACTGGAGTGACATGCCATTTCCTTCTCCAGGGGAATCTTCCTGATACAGGGATTGAATCCATGTCTCCTGCACTGCAGGTAGATTCTTTACCACTGAGCTGCCAGGGAAGCCCAAGGAGAGGATGAAGTGACATAATTTGGAAAAGTGCTTTACACACGTGTGTGTGTTTGTGTGTATAAAACCTAGAGTTTTGCAACATTCCATTCAGGGAATTTGCATAAGTCTTCATCATTCTCTTATATTCAAGAAAACCTATCAGGGTGCAGAGTTACAGGGATAACCTTGAATGTGCTATCTTTAACAAATTTGTGTCTTTGTGTTAATTACGGTTTTGTGGTGACACATCCCTAACTGGACTGTTTCATGTCAGTGTGTCATGACAGTACTTTAATTAAATGTTTCTTCTATAGTCTGATATCACTGTTCCCACCAGATTGTAAGCTGTATAGAGGACCGGGATGACACTTTTTCATCTACCAGTGAGAGTCTGGTGACTCGCACTGACTAATGAATTCATGATTGATTTCCAAGTACATTAAATTTTCCCTAAGAGCAAGAAGCATATAAAATATCTCATAGTTAACCTCAGACACTTCAATATAATTAAAGAGCTATTATATATTGAGACAAAGGCACTCAGGAAATGACCGTTGTGTACGTTATGTCTTTCCTATCTTTCTATCAATTCTCTATTTTATTTTACTAATACTTTTAGAAGCTCACATGCAAATGTGAGATGGGCTTTGGCTTCTCTCTTTGTCACGTTAGTTATCAGAAAAAAGCTCTCAGAGCCCTCACTTCTATACTGTCTCTGAGTACCCTACCAGCAAAAGAGTATGTATACTGAGGGTTTGTGGATTATCTTAGTTATTGCTTAGAGAACTACTATGTATTCTTTCTCTGTGTTACTCCCAACAATGTGTTGTATAGTAATATAGAAGAAAAGGGTCTTACAGTCGTAATACTGGCTTACAGCTTTAAAAATTCTTTGATATGCATCATATCTTTTTTTCAAGGTTTTTTTTTGTTTTTAGTTTTTTTGCCTTTGTATATGAGAGATGCTCTTGCTTTGGTGAGTCTAATGTCTGATTAGATGATGTTTGTCATCTAGCAAGAAACAGTCCAGTGAATAGTATCTATTTCATTTTCTAAGCAAGTCATGAAGTAACTGTGAGCACTAAAGACATTTATAAGTAGCTTGGATGGACATTCCTCTCCTTTTCCTAACAGTCTGAACATTTCCTGATCGTTTCTAGGGGGCTTGCTCCTGGATGTGCTGACGACATCTTCTTTAACGGTCCCCTCCACAAAATGAGATGTAATCTCTCTCTAGCACATTCTGTATAATAAAAATGAATGACTCTTACAATCAGAAAAACCCCACAAGAAAACAAACATATTTGCTGACACTAGCATGGGTGGGGCCATATTGTATCTACCGGTCCAGCATTGTTTCCTTTTTGGAAAAGACCCTGATGCTGGGAAAGATTGAAGGTGGGAGGAGAAGGGGACGTCAGAGAATGAGATGTTTGGATGGCATCACCAACTCAATGGACATGAGTTTGAATAAACTCCAGGAGTTGATGATGGACAGGGAGGCCTGGCATGCTGCAGTCCATGGGGTCGCAAAGAGTTGGACACGACTGAGCGACTGAACTGAATGTTCAGAGCTCCTTGCAGTTCTGCCCAAGTTGCTGAACATGGTCCTGCCCCTGGACCAGGGTAGACGTGGGTAGTGAACAGCCAATGGGCCAGCGATGATCACTCAGATTCTCTTTCCTTGGGAAGGGAAACTTTGAGTAGCCCCTCTGTAAGGTTCTTCAGTTGGCTCTTCCTTCAAGTTTATGAGTCACTGCTGATCCTCTGGTTAAATTCCACTTCCTCTCTTACATTTAGTCAGGGTTAATCCCTACTTATGGTACACAAATAACTCTAATGCAATTGGTACTCTGAAATCTATGCTAAAGTATGGTGCCTACTAGTCATTCCCTACTTCTTCAGAACCTTCTATTTTGAATCTAACACATTCCTAAATGGAAACATTTTTTGTAGCAAGAGAGAAGACATTCTGACTAGTGTTGTTATTGAGAGGCTTCCTGTCGAATTGTAGTATTCAGTTGACTCTAGTCTAGACTAATCCTGGGCGGAACTGGGACTTGTGATCAATAAATGATTAGTGAGTGTCATAGAGGACCAGTCTCTTGATCTCTGTATTCTGAGGTCATGTCTGTAGTTCTATCACTCCTGAGACTGTATCTATAATCTTTATTTTTACTGAAAAGAAATGAAATATTTTTTGTTTGTTTTGTTTTCAGAATGATGAGAAGTCAGACAAACTTGAGACAGAGTTGTGGTCCATGAGATATCCTGAAGTTTCTCTAGTTTTAGATACTGTGAATGACTCTAGGTCACATGGCTCGATTATGAAAATCACCCAGCAGAAATCAATGCTTGAGGAACTAGGAGAGGAAAAGTGTTTTCTAAACATAAATGTTGTGTTGGTAGAAGCCAACACAAAGTGAAGCCTTTAGCCTCCTGACTTCTTGGCAGGGATTCCCCATCCCAGACTGTTTCTCTTAACAGGCTCAGAAGATCTCTATATTTGACTCTAAGCTGGGCTCTGAGTTTAACAACTTTTAATGGAATTAATGGGCAGGAACACTGGTTAAAGCAGATTTTTGGCTGTGCTGACATGCCAGCATGCCATATTTTCATAGGCACCCAAATTAAGAGTTTATTTATATCCTCAATTTGCTATAAATGAAATTAACAAAAAGCCATTTGGGGACTTGGAGAACCACAGACGTCGATAGAAACAGCCACATCTTTCAGATTGTATGCTTATTTGAGTCACTGAGTGTGGGGATTAATGAAGAAGAAATTGTAGGTTGATTTTCTATCATCATCAGCATCAGTTTTGTTACTATTATTGCTAGTAATCAAAGCTTGAGAGATTTCAAATGTAAAAAATAATCTGAAATATGATCATCCTCTGAAATGCAATGTCCTTCCTCTCCCCTATCTCCTTCTCTAAGGAACAGATTTGGAAACCCAACCTCGCTTCTGAATAAGAATAAATTATAAAACTGTAGAAGGAAATACTGTTCCTTTCAGCATCAATGGCTTTTAGGTCTTCTCTTCCCATTGGGTAAACGAAGTTCAAATAAAAGACCTGTGTCTTTAGTCTCAAGATACCAAAATTGGGAGTAGGTATAGGAAATGGGGGGGAGGGTGGAATTTATAACAAACCCAAATAATCACAAGATGTTTTCCATTACAATATTGTTGATAATAGTCTTGGAACATTTTTTTTTTTCTTTTAAATTGTAGCTTTCATTGCTAGAAACTGGTAGAAACTCCTTTTTGAGGTGTCAACTACAATCTGTCACCTGCCATGGGCACTTGCCATCTACCTCTTCAAGGATTAAATCATGTGCTGCTGCAGCTGCTGACCTTCGGTGCCCCTTGAAAGGAGTTCAGGGTGGAGAGCAGCAGTGAGGCAAACTATGCTCTGAGAAACTGGCAGAACAGGTCTTCAGATAGTTAGATATTTTTAGGAGCTGGCTTTATGAGCCCAATCCTCATATCTAGAAAAGTACTTAATCCCCTTGGTGACATCAGCTTCTCATGACTAGCAGAAAACTTTTGCAAAGATAAGTGCTTGATTGCCTGAACTCCCCCTTCACCAAAATCACAAAAATATTGACCTTCTCCTCCCCACCTCTTTGGAGCAATTTCTAGGAGCTATCTGAGGTGCTGTTTCCCAGGATGCAGTCCTCATATTGCCCCAAATAAAACTTAACTCTCACATGGTTTATGTAAAAGTCAACAGAAGTTTGTTAGAATTATAGGAAGGCCTAGACTGAAGGTGGGAGTCTGCTGCTGCTCATTAACCTCTTCTTTTACCTTAGGCAAGTCATCCTTCCTCTCTGGCACTGGTTTTTTTCTTCTCGAAAATGGAGACATAATATACTCCAAGATACCTCTTAACCTGAGAATTCTTTGAATCTGGGAACTGCTTTTGGAGTCAGTTTATAGGTACAAAGGAAAAAAACATGATCATGACTTTGGACCAGTGACCCGTTGAGTTTATAGTGATAGTTTGCAGACGTTAGTGCGCTTGAACCTCCTCTGAGGTGCTTGCGACTAAAAGTAGAATAGGGTTCCATCCCTAGAGACTCTAACTTAGTAGATCTGTGGCCAAAATAGTCCCTTCAACAGACACTTTGGGGGGCTCGTGTGTGTGCACATGCACGTATTTCAAATGAGGGGGAGCAGAGTAGGAATATGGTACTTAAAAAGGTAAACATAATTTGAAAAAGTTCCCTTTTCCATACTTCTTTTTTTTCCCCTTTTTTAAAAGTAAACTGAACTACCTGATCCTCAGGAAAAGACATAGGGAATGTATTAAGCAGATGTTCCTTGATCTGTGTAGGCTCAGAGGAGGCAGAGCAGTTGCTGGCACAATCAAGGAGAGAAATGCCAAATGTTGCAGGAGAGTCATGGGCCTCCAAAGGGTAGATTAGAGTCAAAAGACTTAGCTTGCATTCCTAGTTGCTGCTATTTACTTACTCTGGCCTTGGACAAGTTGTGGAAGCACTGTGAAGCACTCTTCTTGTTTACTAAATGGGCCAAGCTCTATGACACACCCAGAGATCCCCTAAGGAATCAGTGATTTACTCTATCAGCTTCTGGAAATACTCCTAGAAAAGGATCCTCAGCCGGGAGCCCTCTTTGAAGTTGGCCTCAGCTGAGGAAACCTTCAGACCTTGTGTGAAGTCTGCCTCCTCTTGGGCAGCCTCTAATAATGACTCATCACTGTGGGAGTGTAAAGACCCAGCCTCCTTGCCCCCTCCATGACCATTCTCCAGAGCCACTGTCTTCCAGAGCTCTCGGTGGGACTGCGGGAGACCTTCATGGGGACTGGTCAGTCAATTTCTGCCTCTACCTTTTCTTCCCTTGCACAGGTGTTGATTATGAGAGGGCTCCCCGATAAAGGCTTTGTACGCTAATCTGTGTCCCAGGAAACCCAGTTTGGAACAGCAGTAGTAATAATATCTGAAACAGCCATGGTAAGAGCAGTGACCACGAATTGTGTGCTTACAACAGGCTATGCAAAATGCCAAGACTTATGCCAACATTATCCTGCTTTCTCTTCAGCACTGTCCTATGAGGTAGGAATTTCCATCTCATTTTACAGATGATGAATAGCTTTATGAACCAAAAGGAGACAAAATATGTAATTGTGCTTTGAATACAAAGTAGTATTACTTCTATTTATGAATTTCAACTGAAAAGAGTCTCTTAAGGCTCTCCAGTAGTCCTCTCCAGATAAAAGTCTTCTAACTGGTTCTCAGTGGGAGAGAAGGCGGTTCTCAGCTCTCCTCCCCCATCCTGTCACCTGCCCCCCTCATCCAGTTCAAAGGAATCCTGAGAGGCATCTTTGGTCCTAGCCGCCGATGGCGCTTTAAAAATGCTCTGTGGAACACGATCCTTATCTCTCCTTTTGTAAGGGTGCCTTGCACACAGTTCTGGTGGAATGTTTTCACATCTAGGAAATCCCTTTGCACAGGAAGAAAACAGCACTGGCTTGCTGTATCCCCAGGATGAAAGTTGCACATCACAGTTATTCACCCCCTCCCCACTTCACGCTTTTTCTGGCATCTCCCTTGTCTGAGCAAATGTGTCTAACTCAAGGGATGACTACTGGGAAGTCCTTGTTCCCAACAGAGTTTGCTCTCATGCCTGTAGGTTCTGTCTCAGACCTTGAGGGTGAAGTGAATTCCAGATCCTGAGCTGGGGATTAGTGGTTTAGGCTGCATTGAATTCCTTATGTACTGAGCCTTCACACCCCGGTTCCATCAATGCATCCAGGGGCAGCAACAGGTTTGCTCCCACCTATGGCCCACCACTTGAAGCTCTTTATATTTTGGAAGACTAACCTACCTCTATAGAGACAGAGAAGCCCAAGCTTAAGTTAAACCTACTTCTTAACTAAATACCTATTCTTGGCTTTGGCTTAAACGCGTATTAAAGGTTTTCTACTATTATCCACACATTCAGTGACACTCACCCTAAGAGAGTAAAACTGTTTATTTAAAATAATTTTGTACAATTCCTTTTCAAATAAACCACCAGTGGGCTCTCTGCCAACAACTGTTTATTTTTTAGAGAATCAATTGCACTCTCAACAGAAAACTTGTCCTTTTCCATCAATATTCCCTTCATTTCAAAATAATATTTATTGTAGTGACTTCAGGGACCAGAGTCAGCTTCTTTCATTGGGTTACCTGTAGCCAATGCAAATGGCAGGAGTTTAGAGCATCATCTCTCGGGGAGATTTCACCTTTATCGTGTTTATTGGCAAGTAGATGTGGGAGTAGTGGGATTTCCTGCCTTCCTGTAGCCCTACGATAAAGATGTGTACTCTAGGCAACATTTGCTGACTCAGCCCTGGGCTCATAGTCAATATTGTCAGGTGATTCCAGCAGGGAGCAATCTGTAGTATGTGCAGAGAAGTTACTATTCTTTGGAAAAAGGAAGTCTGGGAAAGTTTGAAAACTGGATTTTGCAGTTACATAGGAGACATGAAAAGCTGCCAGATTTAAAAAACCATCATAGGAATCCCTTTCCCTAGAAAACTCACTTATCCATTCAACAAATGTTTATTCAGCCCTGTGTATGTTCCAAAGAGTGTTCAAGGCATAGATAGAAAGAATTGAGTGCTACCTTTCTGATGCCTGTATTTCAAATGCGAGAGGTGGTGAAATAATACAAGAATAAAGCAGTACTTAGTTGCAGTGAGTATTATGAAGCAAATGAGAATGTGATGGAGAATAATGGTGGATGCAGAATGGGGCTTAGGAACCATTTAGACTGGGTCTTTACTCAAAGCTTGTTCTGAAAGATGATTTTTTTTTAGCATTGTCCTGGAAGTCAGTGAGAGGAGAGAGTGGGTGAGAAACAGGAGATTCTCTCCAGGCAGAGTTTCCTGAATGTATGAAACCCTAGTGTGAGAAGCTCCAGAAGGAGGCTATGTGGCTGGATTCAAGGCTGAAGTTGAAGAGGAAAGTGGGGCCGGGGTTATAGATCGTATGAGGCTACAGAAGGGAGTTTTAGTTTGTTCCAGGTAGTAGAGGAGAGAGGCATATCTGATGTGGTCTACGCCATATTTCAGTTTAGCCTCGTAAAGGCTGTGCTTCAAAGGTAATCAATGAGAGCTTGTTTATACATGCTCTCAAGGAGGTGACACTGGTACAGATCACGTGTGCATTGTTTGTAATTTTTCCGTGGTACATCAGAATAGTCCAGAGCATGTCCTTGACAGTCAAACATCTTGGGTTGGAAGTTCTAGAATTCTGACCCCAGAACTTATTCTTTAGCTGCATAACTTGGAAAAGTTAAGTCATCTCTCTGAGCCCAGGTTTCCTCATCTGTAAAACTGAGGCTGTCAAATTACCTCTTGTAAACTGACTCCCCTGATTCCCCTGGAGTTCCCGTCCATGAAGCATTAGGACGGATGAAGCAATGTGGAGGCTGAAACATTGGTTTATAAGCTATGGCATGGCCAAGACCATTAGTAAAGATCACAGGTCTGCAGAACTTGAGAAGGCCATCCCAGCTCTGTTCCACTTACTGACTTATTCTTTCCCTGCTGCCCCATGAATCATCTTCCAGCCTCTTAAAGAGAGAGCCTTTCTTGGGAAGGAGTGAACTGAGCCTTGTTCTTCTGGGTCCCTTATTCCTGTTGATTTTATTTGCATGTGGCCCTTATTGTATGAGGCAGAGGTGGGATGAGGGTAGGGGCTCATGACTAAGGAACCAAGGGTGGGGCACCCGCAGCATACCTTCTGCCAAGACCAGGGTGCTGAGTGATTAGATTCCAACTCTTCTGTCCTTTGCTCGTATCATTCTTGGGACAAAAGCTTTTGTAGACTCTGCTGTGTGGTCTTCTCCCCAGATTCAAGAGATGGTATGGCTCCTTAGCACAATGCCCTTAGTTTTTTGACAGAATGCATGAGATTTGTATTAACTAAAGAAAGTGAAGTCGCTCAGTCGTGACCCCGACCCCATAGACTGTAGCCTATCAGGCTTCTCTGTCCATGGGATTTTCCAGGCAAGAGTACTAGAGTGGGTTGCTATTTCCTTCTCCAGAGGATCTTCCCGACCCAAGGATCGAACCCAGTCTCCCGCATTGTAAGCAGATGCTTTACCGTCTGAGCCACCATGTATTAACTAAACCAGGTATATTTTCTCCATTCTTATGGGAGATTGAGAAGGGATTTTTCCCAAGAACAGAGATCACATCCTTGATGTTCCCTAGAGGCTTATCTTGCTCTGAGTCCTATTGCTTTTCAAGCCACATCTCTCCTATACTGCAGTCTCACGTTCTTTGTCTTATCCAGACTGAGCTACTTATAGTTTCCTGATGGGCTATGTTCTTCCTTCCCTTGGGCCTTTGCACATGCTATTTGCTATGTAAAGCTCTTTTCTGCCATCATCATATGTTCCTACCCTTCATTTTTTTTGGTTCAGAAGCCATCTTCTTTGGGAAGACTTTCTTATGTTCATAAACCTGAGTTAGCTGTGCCTCTCTCTGCCCTCAGTATGCCTTGGACTTACTGTTCCTGTTTCTTTCTTCACTGATTATTGAATTGTCTATTTAAATATTTACTTGCCTCTCCCCCATTTAATCTGTAAGCTCCAGAAGAACGGGGACTTTGTCAGCTACCTAACTGACATGGTCCCCAGTGCATTTCTGTGTACCATCATACCTGGCACAAAGTAAGTCTCCAAATATCTGTGGATTGAACAAATTAATGAATGAGACAATAGCTACACACACACACACACACACACACACACACACACACACGCTCACACTCACACCGCAAATGAAAGGAAGCATCATCTTTAGTGTTCAACAAGATACTACCCTGTGTTCTTTAGCAGGAACCACCTGGACCACTGTCGCAAAATCTAAGTGTATTCAAAATGGACGCACGATATTTGTGAAACTGAAATTATCTAACAAGGGATCCAAGATTTGGCCATAGAATTCAAACAATAGTAAATCTATATTCCTTCGAGACTTAGAATATTTGTTAGGTACGTTTCAGCTAGATGAAGCAAGATTGGATTTTTGTGGTCTCCTCTGGAAGAGTCCTCATTGCAGACTCCTGGGGGCTAGGTTTATTTACCCCAGAAATATGTAACACTGTGATGACCTCCCATGGTTCCAGAAAGGCTGAAAGCAGTAGACAGGTGTTTGATCCACTAATCCATCTCCGATGGCTTACTATTGATTGAGTTTGGGATATGAGGCAGAGTTTACTGCCCTTCTTTCCCATTGAAATGGGACAGTATCTTTAAAAAACAAAAAAAAAAAACCCACTGAAACAGTTAGATGTTAAAAAATAATAATTTATCCATTTATTTTTGGCGGGGCTAGGTTTTTATTTCTGCAGGGGCTTTTCTCTAGTTGCAACAAGTGGGGCTACTCTCGAATGTGGGGCTCCGGCTCCTCACCTTGGTGGAGCGCAGGCTCTAGGAGCGCAGGTTTCAGTAGCTGTGGCCCATGGGCTCAGCAGTTGCAGCTCCTGGACTCTGGAGCTTTGGCTCAATAGTTGTGGCGCACAGGGGTAGTTGCTTCACGGCATGTGGGATCTTCCTGGACCAGGGGTTGAACCCCTGTCTCCTGCATTGGAAGGTAGATTCTTTACCCCTGAGCCACCAGGGAAGCCCAGAAATTGTTTTAAGTTTTGGGAAGGTATCCCTGCCTCTTCCCAGTCAAATTATCAGGGCAGTGGTTATTCTGCCCTTGATTCATCTTCTTCCTTTTTCTGTATGTGTGAGGGGAAAGCAAGAAGCCAGGATCTGATTTCAGAAACCCAGAGAAAATGAGTCTGAAATGAATAAGGGATTACTATGGACAACAATGGTCCTCCCAGATGACACTAGTGGTAAAGAATCCACCTGCCAATGCAGGAGGTATGAGACACAGTTTTGATCCCTGGGCTGAGAAAATCCCCTGCAGAAGGGAATGACTACCCCCACTAGTATTCTTGCCTTACGAATTCCATGGAGAGACAAGTCTGGTGGGCTACAGTCTATGGGGTTGCAGAGTCAGATGTGACTGAGCATCTTAGCATGAGCAACAATGGGTCTTTAGAATCTTTACACTGTTTTTCAGGAACAATTATTATTTACTTTAGAAATAATAGAAGGAAATAAATTCTTTTCACTTGTGAGTTCTTAGAATCCTACTGGGTTCCAGAATTGATGTGTGGGAATCAGAATTAACAGTTTATTATATTTAAAAGGCACAACATTGATTTTAAGTGAAAGCAGCTATATTATTGTCAGACACAACTGAGCATGCACGCTTGCCTGTGCGTGCATACACACACATAGGGCTATATTATTACAGTGAGATAACCAAGATCCACTTTCCAGGTGGTTCAAGCCTTTAGTGTCTCAACATTACTTAAAAGAAGTTAGAGACCAGCAGAGACTTGAGCTATTTTATTATTGAGTAATAAAATATTATTAAAGTTCTGATGTCAATAAAGCTAGTGGATGCAATGGAATTCCAGTAGAACTGTTCAAAACCCTAAAGGATGATGCCATCGTGGTTTTACATTCAATATGTCAGCAAATCTAGAAGACCCAGCAGTGGCCACAGGGCTGGAAAAGGTAAGTCTTCATCCCATTTCTCAAGAAGGGTAGTACTAAAGAGTATGCTAACCATCAGACAGTTTCACTCATCTCCCATGCTAGTAAGGTCATGCTTAAAATCTTTCATGCTAGGCTTCAGCGTTATGTGAACCAAGAACTTCAAGATATCTAAGGTGGGTTTAGAAAAGGAAGAGGAACCAGGGATCAAGTTGCCAACAATTGCTGGATCATAGAGAAAGCTAGGGAATTTCAGAAACACATCTAACTCTGTTTCATCGACTACACCAAAGCCTTTGACTGTGTGGATCATAATAAACTGTGGAAAACTTTTAAAGAGATGGGAATACCAGACCATCTTGCCTGTCTCCTGAAAAACTTGTATGTGGGTCCAGAAGCAACAATTAGAACCCCGTATGGAAAAACTGATTGGTCCAAGATTGAGGAAGGAGTACAACAGAGCTGCTTGCTGTCACCATGTTTGTTTAATTTATATGATAAGCACATCGTAAGAAATGCCAGGCTGGATGAGTTACAACCTGGAATAAAGATAGGTGGGAGAAACAACAACATCCTCAGATATGTGGATGATACCACTCTAAGGGCAGAAAGTGAAAAGGAACGAAAGAGCCTCTTGATGAGGGTGAAGGAGGAGAGTGAAAGAGCTGGCTTAAACCTGAATATTAAGAAAACTAAGATCATGGCATCTGGCCCCATTACGTCATGGCAAATAGGAGGAGCAAAGTTGGAAGCAGTGGTAAATTTCCTCTTCTTGGGCTCTAAAATCATTCTGGATGGTTACTGCAGCCATGAAATCCGAAGACGATTGCTTCTTGGCAGGAAAGCTATGACAAACCTAAACAGTGTGTTGCAAAGCAGAGACATTACCCTGCCGACAAAGGTCCCTATAGTCAAGGCTGTGATATTCCCAGTCGTCATGTACGGTTGTGAGAGCTGGACCATAGTGCCCAAGAAGGCAGAGTGCCCAGGAATTGATGCCTTCAAACTGTGGTGCTAGAGAAGTCTCTTGAGAGTTCCTTGGACAGCAAGGAGATCAAACCAGTCAATCTGAAGGGAAATCAACCCTGAGTACTCATTGTAAGGATTGATGCTGAAGCTGAAGTTCCAGTATTTTGTTTCATCTTATGAGAACAGCTGTCTCACTAGAAAAGTCCCTGATGTTGGGAAAAACTGAGGGCAGAAGGAGAAGAGGGCATTGGAGGATGAGATAGCTGGATGGCATTACCAAAGCAATTGACATGAACTTGGGCAAACTTAGGGAGGTGGCGAGGGACAGAGAGGCCTGGCATGTTGCAGTCCACGTGGTCGCAAAGAGTTGGACATGACTGGGTGACTGAACAATAACAACAGCAAAAAAATGATGCCAGTCATGCCAGGGAACTGGGCAATATTCAGTTATAAGCCTGATTCAGGGGCAGACTCTTAAATACAAATTTTTTAAGCCATGATTTTATACTTTTTCACCCATCTCCTTCAGGACCCCTCCTCCTATCTCCATGGTGACACATATAATAGACAAAGCAGATGGAGAGGTTTCTGATGCTAACCACTTGAAGTTTGTGTTCCCTTGTTTGTGGGTGTTACCAGTGGGCCAGGAGCCCTACTTTCACCTTCCTCTCTTTGAGGAAGTACACTTCTCAGGAGCCACTAGAATTGTAACCTTAATCCACTATTATTTCTCAACAGAATCATAGCAGTTTAGAAGTAGAAGAAAAGATCATCTGTCTCAGCCCCTCTAAAGTATGGATTTTCCTCAGAGAATGTGAAAATAACTTCCCTAAATACTTCTTCCATTAGATGTATCCAATGGTCTTGTTCACGAAAATGCATGATATTTAATTTAAAAGTTTCTCCTATTGGGGTGAGTAGAAGTTTTGCTCTACCCCTGTAGGTTCTACTGGTTGATTTAAGAATACAGTTGACATGAGACAGATTAACAGGAGACAATCGAATGAAAGTTTAATAACATGTACACATGGGAAAGACCCAGGAAAACTGAGTAACTCACTGAAATGGTAGGACCTATTACTTTCAATACGATAGATTTTCAGCTAAAGACAAAGAGGATATTGGGGGGTATTGGTTTAGGATTTCAAGGGGAGTAAGGCAGTTTGCATGGAGATGGAAAAGCAAATGTTTGGTAAATAAATATTTGCTGGGCCATGCAGAGGCAGTGCAGAGAGGACTCTGATCTCTAGGCTGTGCTGAGTTTCTTTTAGCATACCTAGTCCATATTCTTTGCAGACATCTCTGATGATAGCTCTATTCTAGGAACACATGCTTAATCTAAATTCTTTAGGCAGCTAAGAGAGAGGTATAAAAAATTCCTGAGTCTTCTCATTCTTCAAAATAATCAGCATAAATTAATATCATGCCAATGAGACATCTTTTGGGGTGGCAAATTTTGCTTCCTGTACTGTCTTCTTGGAATTATCTGGGACTCTAATTCTATTTCTATGTAAATTGTATATTTTTTTTAATTAAAAAAGTATTTTTAATAGGAGAAAGCAAGCAAGCACAAATCAGCTAGTTATTGTCTTGGTTAATGAGTGTCCTTTTTCTAAGTCAAGATGTTTATGTGCATAGTGTTTATATGTTTCTCTTTCATTTTATTCACCAGATATCTTTTGACATCTATTTTAAGAATATTCTGAGACACAAATTTCTTAGTTTTGGGGAAGACACAATTTTAGGAACTCTTTGGCAAACTACTCTGACTCAGTCAGGCAGAATTGAATTTCCCTTCTATCCACAAAAGCTGTTATAGCAAATAGGGAGAGGTATCTCTAAGAATACTGAGATTTGATTTGAAATCCATGATCAACAATATAAATTGTGTTATACATTGTGGTTATATTCCTGGGCTAGATCACAAAAGTTTATTTAACTCATGGTTTTGGTTTCTGTTAACATTCTTTATATATATAAATACATAGTCAAACTTGCTTTTTAAAAAAGAAAGTTTTTATCTTATGTACCTAAACGGTCAGGCATAGGTCTCACTTCAAAAATGCCATGATCTAGGGGTGAACATGAAACAGCAGAACCTATTTTTTCTTTCTCCTTGGCTCTGCTTGTTCTGTTTGGACTGTGTTGGAGAAATAGAGATTTTCCTCTACACTTATAGGTTCTTCTAACCGGTTTAAGAATGAAATTGACATAAGACAGATTAACAAGAGAAAATCAAACTTTTAATAGCATATTCCCTGGTGGCTCAGATGATAAAGAATCTGCCTGCAGTGTGGGAAACCCGGGTTTGAACCTTGGATTGGGAAGATCTCCTAGAGAAGGGAATGGCTACCACTCTAGTATTCTTGCCTGGAGAATTCCATGGACAAGTATAGCTTAGTGGGCTACATCTACAAGGTCTCAAAGAGTCAGATATGAGTGAGCTACTAACATTTTCACATATGTGGGAGAAACCCAGAAAACCTGAGTAACTCACCAAAATGGCCAAAGCCCTCACCTTAAATGCTATCTTTAGCTAAAAACAAAGTGAGTATGGGCAGAGTCAGTTATGGGAGGTGACCAGGAAAATCACAGTAAACAAAGGTAAGGTTCTGATGCAAATTTAAGCCACTGTCTTCTCCACTGATAAGAGTTTCTAGAGATTTGATCTTTTTTTGATCTGTACCAGAGGAGGAGAAACCCTTACAAGGGAAATTTTCCGTGACAAATATGAATGTTTCTTACAAAGGGGTAACTCATACTTGGTTTTCAGAGTTGTTTTCATGCATACTATTGCTTAGAAAATAAGCAAATTAAAATACTCAATATGCCAAAGGCATATTTTGGGGTGGCAAATTCTGCTCCCTCCCAATGCTATTCTTATTCTCTTTCTCCTCTAAAGGAAGTAAGTCAATTGCTGAATATTTAGCCTACATTCTTCCAGGTTCAAGCAGAAGAAGAATCTCTCTTTTGAGAAACAGTAACTTGATTAGCTAGGGCTGGGTTATAGTTTCATCCATGCAGTTTGGCAGGAATCTCCATTCAAAGCATATATTTTGTAGTTGCTCAGTTTCTAACTGTGACCCCCATGAACTGCAACACACTAGGCTTCCCTTCCTTCACTATTTCTTGGAGTTTGCTCAAATTCATGTCCCTTGTGTTGGTGATGCCATCCAACTGTCTCATCCTCTGTCGTCCCCTTCTCCTCCTGTCTGCAATCTTTCTCAGCATCATCTTTTCCAGTGAGTTGGTTGCTTAAATCAGGTGGCCAAAGTATTGGAGCTTCAGTTTCAGCATAAGTCCTTCCAATGAATATTCACGGTTGATTTCCTTTAGGATTGACTGGCTTGATAACCTGAGTATAAATAAGAGGATAAAATTTCAAAAGGAAATCAGAACAAAATCAACAAATAAGAAGGAATGGTTGTTAGACAGCCCCCAAAATTCTGCTTTGCTTGGCAAAACAAATTTAAGACAAATTTTGAAAGACTAGGTCTTGATGTAGCTCTTTATTAATGTGTAGTATGAAACTGACTGGAAACCCAAATACTATTTTGCCTCCCTGGGTCTATCCCCTCACTTTAAATTATGACTCTCTTGTTATTTTGGGTTAATTTAGAAAGTCAAAGCAGTTTGGCTATTGGAATCTTAAGAATTTGCTTCTCAAAACTGATTATCAAACTATCAGCATTGGGGTCCCCTTGTTAGAAAAGCAGCATCTCAGACCCCTCCCAAACTTACTGAGTCAGAACCTGCACTGTAACAGATAACTAAGTAATTAGTATTTGCATGGAAGCTTTTTCATGACTATTTTAGGAGTTTTTTTTTTTTTTTCAAGATCACTGACTTTAAACAATCTGGTTATGAATTCCTTGGTGTAGGTCTTTTCCTATTTTTTGAACTTCGAGTTGTTTGAGTTTTTTGGATCAACACATTTGAAAAATTTTCGGCTATTATTTCTTCAAAAAATTTTTGCTTTTCTTTTCCTCCTCCAAGAACCTAAATTCAGTCAGTTTAGTAGCCTAGTCGTGTCCGAATCTTTGCGACCCAATGGACTGCAGCACACCAGGCTTACCTGTCCATCACCAGATCCTGGAACTTGCTTAAACTCATGTCCATTGAGTCAGTGGTGTCATCCAACCATCTCATCCACTGTCGTCCCATCTTCCTGCCTTCAATCATTCCCAGCATCAGGGTCTTTTCTAATGAGTCAGTTCTTTGCATCAGGTGTACAAAGTATTGGAGTTTCAGCTTCAACATCAGTCCTTCCAGTGAATATTCAGGACTGATTTCCTTTAGGATTGATTAGTTTGATCTCCTTGCAGTCCAACGGACTTTATAGTGCAACTCTCACATCCATGTATGACTACTGGAAAAACTACATCTTTGACTAGATGGATCTTTGTTGGCAAAGTAAGATCTCTGCTTTTTAATATGCTTTCTAGGTTTGTCACAACTTTTCTTCCAAGGAGCAAGCGTCTTTTAATTTCATGGCTGAAGTCACCATCTGCAGTGATTTTGGAGCCCCCCCAAATAAATCTCTCACTGTTTCCAGAACCTAAATTCATGCATATTAAGCTGTGGAAAGCTTTTCCACAACTCACTGACTCTATGCTCATTATTTAGCATTTTAAGTTTTCTCTGTTTTATTTCACATAATTTTTATTTCTGTGTCTTCAAATATGCTCATATTTTCCTCAACAATGTCTAATTTGTTAATCCTATAAAATACATTTTTCATCTCAGTCATTGCATTTTTCATCCCTAGAAGTTTCAATTTCTTTCTTTATATGTATATATATATATATGCTATTAATTTTTGTTTTTGGCTGCACTGGGTCTTTGTTACTATATAGGCTTTCTCTAGTTGCATTGAGTGCAGGCTGCTCTCTGGTCGCAGTGTGCAGGCTTCTCACGGTGGTGGCTTCTCCTGTTGCAGAGCAGGGCCTCTAGGCACTCGGACTTCAGTAGTTGCAGCGTGTGGGTTCAGTAGTTATGGCACGTAGGTTCTAGAGCACCGGCTCAGTGGCTGTGATGCATAGGCTTGCTTTTCAGTATGTGGGATTTACTGGACCAGGGTTTGAGTCTGTGTCTCCTGCATTGGCAGGTGGATTCTTAAACACTGGACCACCAGGGAATTCCCAGAAATGTATACATTTTATGTCTCTCTTTCAACATGCTCATGCTTTTCTCTACCTTGTTCAACACATGGAAGAGATTTAAAATAACCATTTTAATGTCCTTATCTGCTAAGTCTATCATCTGTGTCACTTCTAAGTGTATTTCCTATGATTAATTTTTCTCTTCATTGTAGGTACAATTTACTTACTAAATTACCTACCTAGACTTTTTTTATTGGGTGTTAGACATTGTAGTTTTTACCTTATTGGTGGAATTTTGTATCCCTTTAAATATTCACACACTTTGTTTTGGGACACAGTTTATTTAGAAACAGTTTGATCCTTTCAAGGCTTGTTTTTAACAGACTTTACAGGGTGGATCCAGAATAGCCTTTAGTCTAGGACTGATTTTGTTCCATCAATATCTCCTCAGAGTCACTGCCATTGGAAGAATTTTGTCTGATGTCTCATGTATTACAAGGTTTTTCCCTCTGTCTGGTGAGAACATAAGCTATGACCAACCTATATGAGCTCCAGGGTTCATTACATTTCCTTTCTCCAGGTTCTCATTGTTCTCCTACATGTACAGTAGTAATCTCTTATCCACAGTTTTGATTTCTGTGGTTTTAGTTACCTGTTAGTCAACTGTGGTCCAAACACATTGAATGGAAAATTCCAGAAATAAACAATTCATGAGTTTTAAATTACACAGTGTTTAGCATATGATGAACTCTTGAGTTGTCCTGCTCCATCCCACCCCGGGAGGAAATCATCCCTTTGTCCACACTGTGTATGCTGCCTGGTCATTAAGCACTTAGTAGCTCTGTCACTTGTCACATCTGTTGTCACAGTGTCACAGAACTCATGGTCAAATAACCTTTATTTTGCTTACTAATGGCCCCAAGGCACAGAGTAGTAATGCTGGCAATTCAGGTATTTTTTAACTGTGCCTAATGTCAATTAAATTTTATCATATGTATATATATACTTAGCTACTGGACAACTATTGACAGGAGAATGTTGGATGCCACCAAAGAAAGATGTATATATAGGGAAAAGCTCAGTATGTATAGGATTTGGTACTATCTGCAGTTTCAGGCATCCACTGGAGGTCTTGGAAGTATCCCCTGTGGATAAGGAGGGAATACAGTATGCACTCATCAGTACTCTGATGAAGACGAGAGAAACCCTCTGCACATCTCTGGAGTTCTCCCTGTGCAGTTCTTCCCTCTCCCGTACTCTACTCTGCAAAACCTAGCTTCCTTGGCATACCACAGTCTCAACTCTGTTGCCTCAACTGAATTTCCTTCCTGCTTCTGCACTGTGGCCTCAAAATTCTTTCCAGATATCGTTGCCAGGGCAGTCACAGGGCTCACCTGGTTTGTTTTTCATACTGTAGGTATCACTGTGCTATCTGCTGTCCAATGTCTTAATATTGTTGTTTCATATAGTTTGTCCGTATTTGTAGTTGTTTAAGGTAGGGGAGTAAATCCAACCCCTGTATTCCACCATGACCCAAACTGGAAGTTCCTATACATTCAAGCTTGAGAATCATTGAGAAACATTGTCTAAAACTTAACCAGCCTCACTTTGTCCATTTCATCCTATCCAAGCAATCATTTTATGAGTCCAAATATCTTTTTTTTTTTTCCTTAATTTTTTTCCAGATGCTGCCGTTGTTCTGAAAAAAGGTTCTGACACCTTCTACTCTAGGATTGATCCTTGGCAAACCAAAATTTATGATACCACTTAGAAATTCAATATTCCTCTTTGGAGAGCATAAGTACCTTAATATTATATATTACCTGGATTATTTTCTATTAGAGAGGTATAGGGAATAAAATTGATGTTCTAAAGCAAACAGTTGGGGCAACAGAAAAATCAAAAAGCATTAGGCAAATGTGTGATCATTTGAAGCTCTTCTGCTTTGAGATAAGGTTAGATAATGAGAAAAGGGAAGAACTTTGGGAGTGTCCTGCTCATTACTGGTATGACTATTGGACAGATTCATTAATCATATGAAACCCTAGCAGAAAATAACACAATATCTGTGGGAAAAAGTAGCCTGAATTTGAAATAAGTGATAAACAAGTCTTTGGAACACAGCCCGTTTATAAATGCGGGGGGTGGGGGGAAATCATCTTTACTTTCTCATACCCAAACATCTGGAAAATGAAGCCTTTAGGCTTCCTTTGCATTTTGCAGGCTGCCCTACATAAACTGTAAGGAACACTATTCATGTTCTGCTGCCACTTTTAGCAAGCCAACATCATCTCACACTTGGATTATTATAATGGTCTTCTGAGCAGTTTTCAGTCCTGTGTCCAACCAATCAGCCAAAGTTATCTTTAAAAAGCTCATTTCTGATCCCATTACTTACCTGTCTGCTGCTGCTGCTACTAAGTTGCTCAGTCGTGTCCGACTCTGTGCGACCCCATAGACAGCAGCCCACCAGGCTCCGCCATCCCTGGGATTCTCCAGGCAAGAACACTGGAGTGGGTTGCCATTTCCTTCTCCAGTGCATGAAAGTGAAAAGTGAAAGTGAAGTCGCTCTGTCATGTCCGACTCTTTGAAACCCTCATGGACTGCAGCCTACCAGGCTCCTCCGTCCATGGGATTTCCCAGGCAAGAGTACTGGAGTGGGTTGCCATTGCCTTCTCCTACTTATCTGTCTAAATTCTTCTAATTGCTCCCCAAGGCACTTAAAGTGAAATCTAAGCTCCTTACCATGGCCCATTCAGGCTTCCTTTCCAATGAATTTTTGTATTGCTTGTCTTCTCTGCTCCAAGCACTCTGGCTTCCTGTTTCTCTGTCAAGCCAGGCTCTTTTTTTACCTCCAGGTCTTTGCATTTGTTGTTCTCTCTCCCCACATGTGCTTCCTGTGATGCTTTTCATGCCTGGCTCCTCCTACTTATTTAAAGTCAGAGCTCAAAGTAACCTTAGAAAACCCCTTCCTGACTATGCTGTCTAAAATAGCTCCTTTCTACTTTGAGCTCATGTGTGTGCTTAATCACTCAGTTGTGACTGACTCTTTGTGACTGCCAGGTTCCTCTGTCCATGGGGATTCTCCAAGCAAGAATACTGGAGAGGGTTGCATGCCCTCCTCCAGGGGGTCTTCCCAACCCAGGGATTGAACCCAGGTCTCCTGCATTGCAGGAGGATTCTTTACTGTCTGAGCCGCCAGGGAAGCTCTTACTTCTACCTTACTTTCTATCAAATCACTTTAATTTTTTTAAATATTGCAAACTCATTTATGGTTTGAAACTATCTTGGTTTATCTGCCTTTCTTATTAGAATATAAACTTCATGAGGACATATATTTTTGTGTCCATCTTGCTCAGTATTACCCTTATATTGGGATGGTGGTTGGCACATGGCAGCTACTTGATCATTATTGCTGAACATAAGAAAGAACCTTTGGTGCAAAAAAATATTGAAGCTAATTTAATTGGCATTAAACAATTAATTTTTGAGCCAATATTTGTCAAAGAGACTGCCTACACCTCTAATCTAGATTACTGATGACTAAATTAACTAAACATGTCTTTGGTACTCTGGCTATTCAGTTTAGTTAATGTGTGGGTAATTTTAATATATTTTGGTGTATGTTTTCCTTACATTTAATAAATATATTTTGGGTATTCTAGACCTGAAAATGTGTGATAAAAATATGAAATTCTTTTTTCAAAAGTAAATTTTTCTTAGATCCTTGCTATAGGAAACAAGTTGTGGTGGGGTATCAGAACCTTTGAGACTTACTGTGCATGAAAGAATACATAAATATATGAGCATATATGTTCCAAATATATATGTACACATACATACCTTACTTCTTTACCAATTACCATATTTTATATGTGTAACTTTCATGTAAAGTTATGTGATATAATTTTATTTAAGGAAAAAATAACTTACTTTTGGTGCCATTAGTAGATATTAAGTATATGATCAGTTGTTATTTGTGAAGACAGTAATTTTGAAATTTACATTGTGAGCTACTTGGAGTCTGTCAGAGCATAACAGCATGGTGGGGATTCCCAGAACCAAGAAATTGTTGAGATCCAGGTTTCATTTACTTTTTGAGTATATTCCTCTCTTCCTGGCAGGCACTTTTCATGGGGCTATGAAGAAGCAGATTACACTTCATGGGATGGAGGGCTGCACAGTCTTGTTCTAGAGTCCTTCATGCTATTTTGAGTGTGTGTTGTTTTCAATTCAAATGATTCCCCAATTGTGATTGCCTGTTAGAGCAGAGAATCAACAAGGTCTTTTGGTAACCATGGAAGCCACTGGCTCTCAAATAAGTTATTTTTAGATTGCTTCACTGAATAAATTTCTCTTATTTCCTTAGAGGAAAATAATGTAACATAATCTTTATAATATGAGGCTTCAGTGGTGGAAACAAGAAAGGATGTTGAGAAAAAAGAATCTTATATTGCCTTAGTCCAAATCCTGGTCCACATGACATTTGGAAAGTTATAGCAGTGAGTAGGCACTTAAAAACTTCCCCAGTGGCTCAGTGGTAAAGAATCCACCTGCAATGCAGGAGACTTGGGTTCAGACCCTGGGTCAGCAAGATCCCCTGGAAGAGGAAATGACAACCTACTCCAGTATTCTTCCCTGGAAAATCCCATAGATAGAGGAGCCTGGCTGGCTGCAAGTCCATGGGGTCACAAAGAGTTGGATATGACTGAGTGGCTGAGCAACTAAACAAGGCATTTAAAAAAAGAAATGAGAATTATCCAACAGTCTTTGTTGGGTCTTCAAATTTAGGAATCTAAGTTCTATCATTTCCTAACAATTTTTTTCCTCTATTAGAGTCTCAAAGGGAAGACTCAAGTAAATCCTGCTAGTACTTCAATCGAAGAAACTAAGAAAGCAGTTACACCTCTGACTCCTAGGTCATTTAGGACATGTGACATTTCTGTAGGTTGTTTAATTCAGACTTGGATCTCCCTGTCAGCCTCAGATTAGGAAGGCAAAAGAAAAAAGTGACTGTGATGAACTGGCATTTCTAAACAATAAATTTTTGCCTCAGTATTAGCTTAGAAAATCTGCACTGGTGGAAATTTCAAAAACGCTAATTATGAATTCTAGCCTGACCAAAGGACAAATTGTATACTGCTCTCAAAAATGCTTTTATTTTTTAAATATTTTTGTTGTTCTTTATAGAATTTATAAAGGTGACCCAAGGGTGCCTTCATGGGCATTGGAAGATGCCTGGAAGAAGCAGGAGACCAGATTCCTTTATAATTAAGTCAGTCAGCACTAGAAAATGATTTCATTTATATATATTTTTGCATTTACCTGGTCTCTTTAATAGTACCTAGAAAAAAATTGAACTCCAGACCTTTAGTTTCAACAAGTAAAAACCTCCCGTTTCTCTTGACATTGGATCCATTCTTCTTTATGCCATTAATGAGGTTGATATCATGCTGGAGGCAAGAGGAGGGGGCAGGCTCAGATAATATTAGTCAACTTCTGCTTACACATAAAATGAAATCCAAACTTAACATGGCCACTAATGCCCCATGTTTTAATTCAGATGATTCCTGGGGATGCCTCCTTCCTTACTTTCTTCTGCCCTTTGCCTCATCCATGATGCTTCAATAGACCAACTTTCCTTCCCTTTCCTGAAAATATCAAATTTCTTTTCTGTTCTTTCTGGTGACCCTGCCTAGAAAGGCTTTCTCCTTTTGGATAACTGGTCCTCATCTTTGGTAGGTAGACTTTTTAGAAGGTCCCCAAGATTCCCTCTAGTATACATGTCCCTCCTCTTGACTATGAGTGGAACCAATGAATATGTTATAGGATTCTTGTGATGAGATTATTAATGAGTTGACTTTGTGTTCATCAAAAGGGAGACTCATGGGTGGGCCTGACTTAATCGAGTGAGCCCTTTAAAACAGGGTGAAGTATCAGAGAGATGCTTTCTTGTCAGCCTATTAGAAAGCATGTTGTAAGAGGAGGAGGCTGCACAGCAAGGACCAGAGGGCAGTGTCTCAGTGCTGACAGTGGTCCCCAGACAACAGCCAGTAGAAAAAAGGGACCACAGTCATACAGCCACAAGGAAATAAATCCCGCTGAGGACTGAACCTGAAAGGGAACCCCAAGCCTCAGATGAGATCACAATCCCAGCCAGCACCTTGATTTTGGCTTGCAAGACCCCGAGCAAAGTATGCAGCTAATATGTACTTGGACTCCTGACTCACAGAAACTCCGAGATAGTAAATTTGTGGCAACTTGTTATGTGGAAGTAGAAAACAAATATGTCATCTTTCCTATCTCAACTCATGTCACTTCTTCCAAGAAGCCTTCTCTAAACACTGTAATGGCCCTATAATTATATTTTATTTTCTTAATAGCGCTTAATAGAATTTAAAGGCATCCTGTTTGCTTTCACTCTTTGCTTACCGTCTTGGTAGTTATGTTCCCCAGCAGCTAGAGTCTTATCTTACACACAGTAGGCACTCAATAAATATTTCTTGCCTGGATCATTGAATTCAAATTAGAGAGATTTTATCAACTGCCTATGATTAAACTTCCAAATGATGCCCCGGACCACCAGGTGGCAGATAATTTAGAGAATAAAGTAAATAGAAGAACCTTGGCCTGGTGACAGAATGTCAATTCTCTAACGGCAGCATCACCATCCAGACTTTAATCTAAAACCATCTGCCTTTATTTTTCTTAACCTGGTCAGTTGGACAGCACATCTGCCATTGCTGGTGTTCCTGGAGCCAAATTATATGATTAACTCTTATGAAACAAGAGCTTAGAAACAGAATGGACTGATACTTTCATCAACTAAATGACCAGCCACAGAACATTATCTTTACTACCTACTTTTGGTGTGGTCACTTTTTTTTTCCTGCGTGGTTCAACTTCTCAAGTGTGGATCTGGTTAATTTGTTCTCAGATTTCCTTTCTTCACAATTTTGGAGCAGATGTTCTTTGCTTTAAGAGAATGGACTATTATCATAATGTATCTCTCATCGTATCATTGCTAACCTCACATACTCATTGTTATAATATGCACCCAAGTGACTGAGTACCTAGCTCAAACTGACCCAGGTTTGTATCTGTGTTTCAGTACACGTGTAGAAATGCAGTAAAATATGTAAGGAAGGAAAAATAATCGTACCTCTATCCTTCTGTGTTCTTGGCTGGGATCCTCATGTAATAAAAGACTAACAAGAAAAACAAAAGGAAGTGTATTAACATGTGTGCTTCATGTATACATGGGAGGTACCCTCCAAACTGAGTAACTCCCAGAGCTGGCCCAAGTCACTTAAATACCATCTTTCACTAAAAATTGAAAAAAAAAAAAAAAAGATGTTGTGGATTGGAAAAGCTATTTGAAGGGGATTACCAGGAAAGGCACAGTAAACAAGTATTAGATTTGTTGAATAACAAATTAAGTCAGTGCCTTCTCCATTGATATTTGCCTGTAATTTAGTCATTCTTCTCATCCTGGTACAGAGAGGAATACCCTTACAAATGAAGATTTCTTTTATAAATGTAAGTTATTCTTACTGAAGTGTAACTTCTCTGTTTGCAGAGCTTCTCTTATGTAGGCAGTTTCTCAAAAATAATCACCTTGAAATAATCTTTATCACTATTAAAAAATCAAAATTCAATTGAGTAAATGTGAAGACCTAATTATCTTTCCTCAATGATTCCTGAGTCAGCCAGCACTCTATCTAGTAAACAGAGCAGCACTCAGATGGGTTGAACACAGTGGGAGAGTTTTATAGGCAGGAGGAGAGTGGGGAAAGGAAGTTATTAGCAAATGAAAAGAAAGTATTGTTACAGGCCCAGTTATCGTCTGTCATCTCTTTGGGGAGTAAGGGAAAGGTCTGTGTTCAGATTACTTCTTCTTTCTTTGTATTTCCTGGTGGTTAAAATCCTAGATCTAGATGTAGACTGTCTTAGCTCAAATTCTGGCTCCATCACTTCCAAACAATGTAATTTTGGGTAGTTTACTTCACCCCTGCTGGTCTCAGTTTCTGTATGTGTAAAATGGGATTGTTACAAGGGTGAAATCAGGTGACACATGTTAAACAATTTGGTGCTTGCATGATAAGTGCTCAGTTAACTTGTTAACTCACATGAACTATCGTTATAAAGACTGATCAATACCATATAGCATTCTCATTTCTTTCACTTGTGCAATATTACAGGATCTACTATAAAAGAAAGAAATGCTGATTTATAATCCACCTTCAATTTCAAAACTTTGGTGTTTGAACTGAAAGGCCAGCATTTCCAAAACCAGAATGCTGGTATCCTGAGCTAAACATAGAGAGGTTCCATGACTTGACCAAAACCTTCCTTTTTTATATTGTTGCACATCTTAGTCGACACACCTGGCTCCATACCCTTCCCACAGAAACACTGGGGATTTGATTTTAATTCACATCAGTCTTTACTGATTTTCAGTGAGGGATAATTAAGTGGTGGTTGGTACAGAGAATGGCACCACACTCAGCCAGGAGGGGATTGCTTCCTCTAGCATTTCAATTCCCTTGCTGAGATATCTTTCCTTCCTTTCCTCTGTTGCTCAGAAGTTGAACCTGATGGGTCTCTGTGGGAAGCATAGTCATCTCTTTCTCTGCACCTCTTCTATCAGGCTCAGGCATGTTTATAGTCCCCAGGTGAGGATGAGACATGTCTAGGTAACCAATTAGCCAAAACAGAGCATTGAGAGGCTGTGGAACATGTACAAATTTCAGTGGATGAAAGGTCAGTGTCCAATAAATTGAGTCTGAGCAAGGTTTTTTCTCCCAGCATTTGGAGGGCTGCAGAGCTTAATCTTGGATCTCCTAGGGTCTATAAAGGAAGCAGCAGGTGTCTAGAATATCAGTATTCATTTGACTCCAAATGTGTATATCTTCTTGGCTCCAGAAAAAAAAAAATCTGTTTTGTCCACTGGACACTTTGGTTCACTCATTTCTTCCCTGTTGTGCTTAGAAGCCCCCAAGTCTGTCTGTAAGCTACACAGGTGCGAACCTTCAATTAGAGTTGGATATGTAGAAGCAGAAGAAGAAAAGAAACTTGATTAGTGTTATCTGAAATTTTAAAATAAATGCAATAAAGAATGTGGCAACTTTAAAATGCAGCTGCATAGTTTTGGACATCTTTCCCACTCCTTAATTCTGGGAAGGTCTTTGACAGATTGAACCTAAAAAAAGTGATGCTAGATGATTTCTGAGGCTAGGTCACAAAATACAGTGAACTTTCCACCTTGCTCTTGGAATAGTTGCCCTTGGAGTTTTAAGCCACCATGCAAGAATTCTGACTATTCTTAAGCTGCTGTATTGTGAAGAATCCTAAGCCCCATGGAGCAGCCCCGTAATGCCCCAGTCAACAGTTTCAGCTGAAACTAGCTTCTGTGTCATCCCAGCACAGGTGTCAAATGCATTGTGAGTGAGAAAACTTCTAGATGGTTCCAGCCCCCAATGGTTTAAGTCATATCCAGACATCTGAGTCACCCCAGCCATGCATGTCTTGCAAACAGAGGCTCAGGCACTTGGAATAGAGATAAGGCAGCCCATTGTTCCCTGCCTCAAATCCTAACCTAACAGGATCCAGGAACATGATAAAATGATCGTTGCCTTCTGTCATTGCATTTTGGCATGGTTTGGTGTAAACCAATAGATAACTGCAACAGTGTTTTCATAGAGCTGTACTCCAAGTGCCAAGTAAGAGAAGCAGGTAACTGCAAGCCCAGGTGGCAAGAAACAACAAGAATCATGGAATTAGTTGAATTTAAGAATTACAAGGATCCTTAGGGTCATCTAGTAATTTACAGCCTTGCAGCTGCTGTTAGTCTGAATTCTGTAACATCTTCAAGCAGAGACAATTTGCTTTTTGTTACCTACTTCGAATGATGAGGAACTCGTAACTCCATGAAGCATCACCTCTTACAATACACTGGATGCATTAAATAAAGATGGTGCTACTTCTAGATACAGATTGTTGGTAACAGAAAAGACACAGCTGCCTAAGAGAAAGTGACTTTGAGAAAAGGCTCCACATATACAACTTAGAACTCATGAAAAAAAAGGCAGACACTATGACACCTGATCTTTGGATTATTCAGGTGAAATTTGTCATATATATTCTGCTGCCTTTTTAGAAAACAGGCTTTGGTGATGTGTAGAGAGGTTCTTTTTCCAATATCACTTTATGATGTGATATTTGATTCCAGTGGTAAAGGGTTGGAAGAAATCAAAACTAGTCAGGGTAACCTTCTTAGAAATGTAGAGACTGATATGTAGGTTCAAAGAATGTCTAAGGCAGGAAAAGAAGTCACATTTCATCACAAGTTGAATATCAATAAACAGTGCAATGCAGTTACAGAAGATGTTACTTCATTTTGCAGTAGATGGTAGGGTAGAGAGGTCACAAGTACCAAGTGTTTAATTGTTCAGAAAATATGTCAAATTCCATTTGAGGAAAATGAAAGTGAAAGTTGCTCAGTCGTGTCCGACTCTTTGTGACCCCATGGACTATAGTCCACAGAATTCTCTAGGCCAGAATACTGGAGGGGGTAGGCTTTCCCTTCTCCAGCAATCTTCCCAACCCAGGGATCGAACCCAGGTCTCCCACATTGCAGGCAGATTCTTTACTAGCTGAGCCACAAAGGAAGCCCTCCATTTGAGGAATTACCCTCAATTCTGGGAATTCTATTTAAGAGGGGATAGTGAGAGCCTAGACATTTTTCAGAAGATGTCAACAAAATGTCTTTGTTTACAAGGTGGAGAGAAATCTAGATAGAAACTGTGTCATGTAGAATAGTTTGGCTAAGTAATATTCCAATGTGCATGTGTGTATCACAACTTCTTTATCCATTCATCCATTACAGGACACAGGTTGTTTTCATATCTTGACTATTATAAATAAGGCTGCTGTGAACATGGAGGTGCAGGTATATTTTCAAGTTAGTGTTTTTATTTCCTTTGGATATTTCCCTGAAGGGGAATAGCTAGATTGTATGTTAGTTTTAGTGGTGCCAAGTGGTAAGGAATCTGCCTGCCAATGCAGGAGACTCAGGAGGTTCAGATTTGATTCCTGGGTTGGAAAAATTCCCCAGAGTAGGAAATGGAACCCTGTTCCAGTATTCTTCCCTGGAAAATTCCATGGGCAGAGGAGTCCAACACATGCAAAGTGTTGGACATGACTAGGCGACTGAGCATATACATATATTGGTTCTGTTTTTAATTTTTAAGGATTCTCATATTGTTTTCCATAGTGGCTATTCCAGTTTATAATCCCACTAGCAGTATACAATCCACATCCATGCCAGCATTTGTTATCTCTTGTCACTTTTTTTTTTTTAACAAATCCACACTTTTTTTTCTTTTTTTTTTTCAATAAGTTTAAATCCTCAAAGGCTACAGTATCACATGGATTCTGGGTCCAATGGCTTTAGCAGGAGGGTTGCTTCAGAATTTGGCATGAACCATGCCACTGTTTCCATGAGCTCGAGTTATCTTTCCCCAGATTACTCTGGTTTTGTTAGGTTTTCCACCAGGAGTTACTGTGTTGTTCTTTACATTGTACACAGAAACACATCTCTTGCCTAGGTAGAATTCAGTTTCACCTCGAACATATACACTTTCAGTTTTCAGGAGATCATTGTATTCCCTCTGGTTCCGTAGACCCTGCTTATAGCCAGCAAAAATGGCCTTGGAACACAGCCTTCCAGACATATATGTCATTTTAGAAGTCCTATTCCCAGCAGGCCTTCACAGGGTCCAAGATGGCTGAAAGAGCCTTTTGTCATTTTGATAATGGCAATTCTATTGCCAGTTCTATAAGATGTTATCTCATTGTGGTTTTGATTTGCATCTCCCTAGTGACTAGTGATATTGAGCATATTTTCATGTATCTGTTTGCTTTTTGTATATCTTCTTTGGAAAAAGTGTCTATTCAGGTCCTTTGTCCATTATTTAATTTGATTTATTTGATTTTTTTATGTATTTTGGATATAAACCTACTATCAGATTATATGGTTTGCAAATTTTTTTTACCATTATGTAGGTTATCTTTTCACTTGTTGATGATTTCTTTTTCTGTATGGGAGATTCGAAGTTTGATGTAGTTCAACTTGTTTACTTTTTTTCACTTGTGCTTTAGTTGTCATATCCACAAAATTATCACCAAGGTCCCACTCAAGGGGTTTTATTTGCAAGGAGCTTTATTCTTATCTTTTCTTCTAGGATTTTCCTGGTTTTAGTTCTAATATTTAAGTCTTTAATCCATTTTTAATTAAAAACTTAATTAATCCATTTCTGAGTAGTGTAAGTTAGGGATCAAGTTTCATTATTTTATATACCTGTGTGCAGGTCAGGAAGCAACAGTTCGAACTGGACATGGAACAACAGACTGGTTCCAAATAGGAAAAGGAGTACGTCAAGGCTGTATATTGCCACCCTACTTATTTAACTTATATGCAGGGTATGCTATGAGAAATGCTGCCTAGAAGAAGCACAAGCTGGAATCAAGATTGCCAGGAGAAATATCAATAACTTCAGATATGCAGATGACACCACCCTTATGGCAGAAAGTGAAGAAGAACTAAAAAGCCTTTTGATGAAAGTGAAAGAGGAGAGTGAAAATGTTGGCTTCAAGCTCAACATTCAGAAAACTAAGATCATGGCATCTGGTCCCATCACTTCATGGCAAATGGAGAAACAGTGGAAACAGTGGCTGACTTTATTTTTCTGGGCTCCAAAATCACTGTAGATGGTGACTGCAGCCATGAAATTAAAAGACATTTACTCCTTGGAAGGAAATTTATGACCAATCTAGATAGAATATTAAAAAGCAGAGACATTACTTTGCCAACAAAGGTCCATCTAGTCAAGGCTATGGTTTTTCCAGTGGTCATGTATGATGTGAAAATTGGACTATAAAGAAAGCTGAGAATGGAAGAATTGATGCTTCTGAACTGTGGTGTTGGAAAAGACTCTTGAGAATCCCTTGGACTGCAAGGAGATCCAACAAGTCCATCCTAAAGGAGCTCAGTCCTGGGTGTTCATTGGAAGGACTGATGTTGAAGCTGAAACTTCAATACTTAGGCCATCTCATGCGAAGAGTTGACTCATTGGAAAAGACCCCGATGCTGGGAAAGATTGAGGGCAGGAGGAGAAGGGGACAACAGAGGATGAGGTGGTTAGATGGCATCACCAACTCAATGGAAATGAGTTTGGGTAAACTCAGGGAGTTGGTGATGGACACGGAGGCCTAGAGTGCTGTGGTTCATGGGGTCATAAAGAGTTGGACAGGACTGAGTGACTGAAATGAACTGATCCAATTATCACAGCACAATTTATTGAAGAGACTATTTTTTATTCATTAAATGAAGAAATTTAATGATATCAAAGACATATTCTTCTTCTTGGCTTCCTTGTCAAATATTAATTGACTGTATGTGTTTAGGTTTATTTCTGGGCCCTCAGTTCTATTTCATTGGTTTATTTGTCTGTTTTTATACCAGTTTGTTTTTATGTTTTGATGATGGTGACTTGGTGAGAGAGCTTAAAATCAAAGTGTGATACCTCCTGATTTGTTTTCTCTCTCAGAATCTATTTGGCTATTCAGAATATTTTGTGGTTTTATATATATATATATATATATATATATATATACACCTTTTAGCACTGTTTTTCCCTACTTCTATTAAATTAGAATTAGAATTTAATATTGAAAGGGATTTCATTGACTCTATAGATGGCTTTTGGTAGTACTGACATTTTAACCATATTAATTTTTCCATGTCACAAAGATGGGATACCTTTCTATTTTTTGTGTCTTTTTTGATTTCTTTCATAAATTTCCCATAATTTTCAAAGTGGAGATCTTTAACCTCTCGGGTTAAAATTATTCCTATGCATTATATTGTTTTTGATGCTATTGTAAATGAGGTTGATTTCTTGATTTCTTTCTCAGAAAACTTATTGTCCTTATATAAAAATGCTGCTGATTTTTTTGTATTGGTTTTTCATATCCTGCAACTTAATGAGACTGTTGATTAGACTGAATGTTTTTTTGGTTAAGTCTTTATACTTCTCGGCTTATAAAATCATGTCATCTGCAAACAGAGAACATTTTACTTTTTTCTTCTAAATTCTGATACCTTTTATTTCTTTCTTTTGCCTGACTGCTATCTAAGACTTTTAGTACTACTTCAATAGGAGTGTTGAGAGTGGGCACCCTTGTCTTGGTCCTGATCTTAGAGGAAAAGCTTTTAACCATTGAGTATAATGTTAGTAGTGAGCTTGTTTTATATCACCTTTATTGTGTGGCAGTATGTTCCTTCTATCCCTAATTTGTTATAAGTTTCTATCATGAATGGATGGGTATTGGATTTGTCAATTGCTTTTTCTGTATCTATCAAGAATATCATATGATTCTTTTCTATCACTCTATTGACTGGGAGATTTTTGCAGAAACTTATGCCTATGGCCAGTGGTTTGTTATTTAAGTGAATATTGATATGTGTCTTGTCAATAACATTTGGGTAACAGAAGATGTATTAATATTTCTCTGGTCAATAAGTTGTTAATGTGACATCACTTTGATTTGTATTTGTTGAAACATTCTTGCATCCCAGTGATAAATTGCACTTGATTGTGAATGATCCTTTTAATGTGATGCTGAATTTGGTTGGCTAGTGTTTTATTGAGATTTAGCATTTTATTCATCAGGGATATTGGTCTATAGTCTCATTTTCTAGTAGTGCTTTTTTTTTCTCCCCCTGGTTTTGGTATCAGGATAATGCTGGCCTCATAAAATAAGTTTGAGTGGTCCCTCTTCTTTGGTTTTTTGGAAGAGTTTGAAGAGAATTGATGATAATTCTTGGTAAAAGTTTGGTAAAATTCACCGTGAAGCCAGGAAAGTGATTTTTTAATAATGGAATATGTATGTCAATATGTACAATTCAGTTCAGTCGCCCAGTGTGTCTGACTCTTTGTGACTCCGTGGACTGCAGCACACCAGGCCTCCCTGTCAATATGTACATTCATAGGCATAATTACACTGGAGGATATAAGGAAGTAAATGCTTGCAACTATAGGGGTAGTATTCAGGAAAATGTGAATGACAAATGCAAAATGATACATGTTTATGTTTTGACTAGAGATTCAAATACCCAAGAAATATCACTACTGATGGCATTATGTCCTAAAATGTTGTTGGTAATGTTCAGGATAAAAAAGTACACACTTTGTTTAGTTTATAAGTCATTTGTGTTTCTGGGAAATTTAGGAGTTATTAAAAATTTATTTTAAAATATTATGTTATGATACAAAAATGGATTTAGGTTCTAGGCTGAGAAAATTGTAAGTAACAGTTTATCTAAATGAATGTCCATGAGGACATTAGAACATATGAATGACAGCTTTTTGGTGTGTGGACCATCCTATGTGATACAGAAAGCCCAGCTTTGACCTTCTCAATATCAGGAGGTAGTTTATGTCATTGCCACTAACAAAAAGCACCCCAACAGAGTTCCAGAAATACCCACAAGTTTGGCTAGCCCCATGGTTCGCTCAGAGAACCCTTGCCCAGTGATATTTGAGTACTGTCTTCTCTAGTTGTGTCTCCTTCCAGTCCTCCCTTCCTCACATGCTCCAAATCCATTGCCTTCTTTCTCTCTTTTAAACTAAGGAGTAGTTGAATTTACATTTTCTACATCTTGGACAGTTGTGCTACCAAATTTGCCTGTCTTGGTTCTTTTTGTTATTCAAGTGTCAGCATGAATTATTTTCTCAGAGAAGCAAAGGCAGAGCATACTGGCTCCAGTATTATCTCCACCTGCATCATTATTCTTTTACCCTCTTACAGCTTCTTTGTAGTTTCTTTGATAGCACTTCATAATGGCTGAAAATAAAAGTGTTTTATTAATTCATGTGCTCATTGTCTATCCCTTTTTCCATTAAAATATAAGACCTAGGAGGGCAGGAACTCTTGTCTGCTACCAGGTATATTTTCAGTACCTAGGAAAATGTCTGGTATGTAGTAGGTGCCTAATAATTGTATTTCTTGAGCAAGCTATTAATTCACTCCTTACTCTCCTCAAGACAAACTCCAAGCTCTTTAGCATGACACTCGAGGCTTCTCAACATCTTGCCCAGCTTATATTTCCCTATCTTTTCTTCCTTTCATTCACTAATCTTTTTTACTAAAGTTTCTCAAATATGTCATGCCATTTACTGTTTCATTCCTTTGCATATTGTGTTTTCTCTGTATTCAGCTAAGATCAGGCTCCCTCAATTTCCTCCTCCCTCCCATTCTTTGGAGGTTTACATACCCTTCCTTTGGTAATGGCCCCGCAACTATGCTTATACCAGGAGAGAACATCTGTCGGTATATGCATCTTTCTTTCCAACTACACTTTGAGCTTATTGAGAGCAGAGACCACTAATAGTCTTTATATGCCTAGTGGTCGGCTGGTACCTGGCATAGAATAAGTCACAGTGTTCTATTTCATTACATCGGAGTTGGATTATCATATTAACTATCTGAGAACACATGGAATCTCAGTTCCATCATTGATTTTCCTCAGAGTCATATCAACTATAAATCTTTTAAATATGCACAAACAGTAGAGACTTCACAGGGGAACATAAAAGTAAGTTAACCCCTTGAAATTGCAATGACAGAACTGTTTAAAGATCATTTTATTGTTATTGATAATGATGTTTCTTAAGTATGCTATGATGGTCACATTTCTAAACATGAGCATTTTTATACTGAAGCTTTTAACAACTCAGTGGTAAGAGTCACTTAGTGACCTAGAGTAGACTCGACAATGTCACTGCTGATAAGTAGAAGAACATGATTAGCCTTAATGTATGTGACCCCATGGCCTAAGTTCTTAATCACTGCGTTAGGTCCTTTCTATGCCATTTCTGTAATTCTTAGACTCAACCATCCTTGAATATGACTAGAACAGAGTTAATGGAGATATTCTAAAGTTAGTCCTATTTTCACAGGATAAAGAAGATTTCAGTCCCTCCTCTTCACAAACAAGACCATTTGCTAATTATTGCTTTTTATCCTCCTTTCTCTCTGTCAGGGAAGCTCAGTTTATTATGGGTCATTGTGGATGCAACCAAGTTAATGATAATTGATGTTCATCTCTTGCTTCTCCCGTTACTGGCTCTGTATCAGCATCCACTCCCCTTGCAGTGGGCATGGCCCCCTCCATCTCTTTTCCCACATTAGCTGAGGTTTTGAATTACTCAGTGAACTTTTAATCACTGCATAGCTAATCATCGTAATTCCTCACTGTCCAAAGCTGCAAGTTCATCATGCACATGGACCTGGTATCCTTGCTAATCACAGTAATGGCTCACCACTCATGAGCTGTGAAAAGTAGTGATGACTCTTCACATCACTCAGGATGCTCACACTCTGAGGGAGGCTGGTAGGAGTGTTAGGATTTACCCACCACAGGCCGTGGGATAGCATCGGAACGTCCACCAGACCTACAAGTTTTGGGTCTCTTCTTGTATTTACCATTATCCTGAGTTGGTAAATTGATTGGAATTGCTAATCCATGACTTTGTTGGTTCACAACTTCCCTGGGAACTTCTGGGTATAATCTGAAACTAGCCCCCATATGTGGAAGGCGTGGAGAAACTAAAGAGAGAAGAGCAATTCAAATTGTAGGTGGCAGAGTTAATGAACAAGGGAACATAGTTATGAGGCTTTGCTGGGGACCAGCACCAGCGGGGTCCGGGAGTCTTGAGGGATGCGTGGCGTCAGCAGAAGAACTGAGCTGAGTCGATGTGTGGTGATGAAGCAGTCTCTCTTTATTGCTGTTAGTTTTGTGGGGTGATGGAGAAGTCTCTCCAAAAGGTGATGGAGAAGTCTCTCTCTTTATTTTTGTTAGTTTACAGTTTTATAGCCAAAAAATATCCCCATTACATCACAACTATTCTATGCAATCTTTTGTTTTCTGCCTACCATCAGCAGCTTTAACATTAAGCTCATTTTCCTTGCAAAAGGTCGGGTTTCTGCATAATTAGACTTAACAATAGTATGTTTATTTACCATTTGAATGTCTCTAGCATACTTCGGATAAGTACATCAATCTAAATAGAAAGGTTACATTTCTCTTATTAGGTGCTGTTATGGCCCTTTCAGCAAAGATAAAAATCTTGCAACTTATCCAGGAAACAAAGGGCTAGAATCTATCTCAAAGAGAGGGGGTTGTAAAAACTCACTTTCCATATCAGAGAGGGAAGAAGGCTGCAAATGGTTACTTTAGTTTAAGAATGTATGCATTTCTTTTGTCCCCGGGAAAGGTGTGCCTCTCCACTCATCTCTGAATATTCAGGGATTGATAAGGGACATCAAAAAACAGCACACAGGAAGCCTCCTGCCAAATGTTCCCTGACAAGGTGCAACTATGTAGAAGCTAGAAAGAGGGGCTTAAGCTTGAAACTGTTTTATTCTATTAACCTATTTTGGTTTTTACAAGGAAAGAGAAAAGAAGACAAAGAGACAGTTTAGCAGCACTGCTTTAACAATGAAACCCTATTAACTTGACAATTACTAAAAGGAATTCCTATGTCTACACTACCCTAAAGCAATCAGTGTCTCCAACTATGCTGGCCACAGTTATGAGCATTCCTAAGTCCCATTCCAGTCTGGTTTTTTCAAGGAAGGGAGCCTCCTCTGTGGAGTGGTCGGGGGAGTGGGATGTGGAAAGGTGACCCAAGTATGAGCCCTTCTAGTGGTGGCTTTGCCATGACCCCCAGAGAACTCTTGGTAAACTCCCCAGTAACTAGTAGGAGGTATAGTAATCTATTTAATTGTCCCTTATTCCTCCTTAGTCCTCGGGAAAGGGAATCTGCCTTCCCGGATCCTCTGAGGGAAATAAGGTCTGAGGGAATTATCTCAGGATTCATTTTTTCTAACTGGGACTGACCTACTGAGATGAGCTAATGTTCAGAGCATAAACAGAACTTCCTAAGAAAAATACCAGGAGGGGCCTTGCCTTGGGATGCCCCAAAGGAAAATCCACTTTGCAGTTTCCTTCTCAGTCTCGTGACTTTGTCATCCCAGTGAGGGGGCATCCTGACGGCTCCCGGCAAGGCTTGTCATGGGCGGATGCAAGATGAGCAGTTTTTTGCACCTGCCTGTCAAATCTTAAAAGTTTATATAGAGGACCTATCTGGGTCAGTTACATACAAATTCCAGATGATCTCAACACCATATGGCTATCTCCAGGCTGTGTCCTTGGGCAGCTTCTAGTGTGGATAAGACAAGTGGAGCACACATTCCAAGAATGGGGGTAGTGGGTGAGGAGCCTCTGATGCTTGGGTCTAGCTTGTGAGTCAAATCAACAGTCACATCTTGATTACCTCTGCCAACATGCTCTCATCTCCATCCCCACTGTTTCTGGGTTCCTTCCTCCTAGTCTTCTCCTTCCTTGCATCTAATGCTCCATCTTGGCATCCAGGCTGCACCCTGCTGGCATTGTCCACTGGGCTTCTTGGCCAGGCCATCAACTTTCACCCCAAAGCTTCACTGAAATTATTTGTCTTACACTGGAATTATTTTGATAGAAATAAACCAGAAACCAATCCATCTGGCTCAATTTGAGAGGAATTTATTGTAAGGAATGAGGGATATGTCTTTGAATCCAAAGCCTAGAAATTTGACCATCCCTCAGGAGGGACACACTCAACTTAGAAGGCCACCAGATATTAAGGCAGACACTCTGTTAATCTTAGACTGCCCTCTACATGTATACTGCATTAGTTTGCTTTCCACTCTTGCTTTGCTGATCACCTCTGACAGCTCATTCATGGTGCACAGACCTGTTTTCCCAAAGAGGCAGCCTCAGTTAACATGTCTGAGCCATCTGGGATTTGCAGTTAGCCAAATATGCTTTCTGATAAGGTGATCTGTTATTTCTATCTGTAGGCAAGTTTTTCGCAGATTTTTGTGATCCGCACAGTCAAATACTTTGGTGTAGTCAATGAAGCAGAAGTAGATGTTTTTCTGGAATCCTCTTTCTTTTTCTATGATCCAACGAATGTTGGTAATTTGATCTCTGGTTCCTCCGCCTTTTGTAAATTCAGCTTGTACTTCTGGAAGTTCTTTGTTCACATACTGTTGCTAGCTTGAGGGATTTTGAGCATTACCTTGCTAGCATGTGAAATGAGTGCAATTGTGTGGTAGTTTGAATATTCTTTGGCATTGCCCTTCTTTGGGATTGGAATGAAAACTGATCTTTTCCTGTCCTGTGGCTACTCCTGGGTTTTCCAAATTTGCTAGTGTATTGAGTGCAGCACTTTCACAACATCATCTTTTAGGATTTGAAATAGCTCAGCTATAATTCCATCACTTCCACTAGCTTTGTTCATAGGGGTGCTTCCTAAAGCCAACTTGTCTTTGCACTCCAGGATATCTGGCTCTAGGTGAGTGATCACACCATCGTGGTTATCCAGGTCATTAAGACCTTTTTGTATAGTTCTTCTGTGTATTCTCATCACCTCTTCTTAATATCCTCTGCTTCTGTTAGGTCCATACTGTTTCTGTTCTTAATTGTGCCCATCTGCGTATGAAATAGTCCCTTCGTATCTCTAATTTTTTTGAAGAGATCTCTAGTCTTTCTCATTCTTTTGTTTTCCTCCATTTCTTTGCATTGTTCACTTTCAAAGGCTTTCTTATCTCTTCTTGATAGTCTTTTCAATGCTGTATTCAGATGGGTATATCTTTCCTTTTTTTCTTTGCACTTAGCTTCTCTTCTTTTCTCAGCTATTTGTAAGGCTTCCTCAGACAACCATTTTGCCTTTTTGCATTTTTTTTCCTGGAGGATGGCTTTTGGAAGTTCACTAAGAGAAATCAAAGCCTAGGATTACTGTATTGGATTTTTGCCCTCTAACTCATCACCGATTTTGCTCTTTTCCCGCTTTGGGGAACTCTCTCCCAAACTTTTATTTAAATAACTGTCTCTTCTCCTTCATTCATATAGCTTCTGGGTGGGACTGTCAGTAAGTTGACTTGCTCTTCTTAGTCAAAGGGTCAGTGAATGACCCAAATAAAAGCAACTGGATTGATTCTCACTTGGGGACTTTAAATATTGAGTTAAGTGATTCTAACACCAAAAAATGATCAGAGCTACTGCTTTGCTCTGTTGTCACCCTGATTGCTGATCAGATCCTGCTGATTGGATCCCTGCTTCCTGTTTTTCTTCTAAGATTGGTTATTTAGTAGTTTCTTTACTTCTTCCACTGACCCTATACACTCCACATAAAGCTGTTTTGCTTAAGATAGGCAGAGACAATTCTATTCTCTGTCAATAAAATAAAACAAAGACCCAGCAGATATAGAGACTATATTATAAAAGTTCTTGATTTTATAGACTTTAGCTTGTGTGATTCTCTGGACACAGTTTCTCTATTATACTCTCCTTGGGCTGCTGAGAAATGAATAGGCAGGTATAGTGGCTCAGTGCCTTGTTTATTTTGGGCAGAATTAACAGAGTGGATTGTAATGGAAATGCAGTAATATATGTTCATGGTTGTTCAGTTTGGTCTGAATTCTAGAGACAGCTCTTCCAGGTGAAGTTTAATTAACAACTGCTCAAAATCAATCCAACTTTGACTTTGCTGCAATTTGAATCTCACAGCTTGGCTCCTTTTCCTTGTTTCATTTCATTAACAAAGATTTTGAATTATCTGGGGGAATAGAGAAATAGTATGCATATATACAGATATACATACACACATACGTATATATACACACACATATATAGATATATATATGAAGAGAGTGTATGATAGGAAGAGGATTCTGAATTAGTTTGGTAGATGAAGGATGCAAGCAAGTGATCTAGCTTGGAAACAACATAATCTGCATTACCCCTGGGTGACTCCCTGTGGTTGTACAGGAGTCTTGTTTTCTCTCCCCTCTCTCTCCCTTTCTCCCTCTCCCCCTTCTTACCTCCTCCTCTCCTCTCCCCTCTATTCTCTTCCTCATATGCACACTTTATAGAA
This sequence comes from Antilocapra americana, assembly GCA_007570785.1. Taxonomy (NCBI): domain Eukaryota; kingdom Metazoa; phylum Chordata; class Mammalia; order Artiodactyla; family Antilocapridae; genus Antilocapra; species Antilocapra americana. The sequence continues at coordinate 1,721,828 of ML661892.1, read as the reverse complement.
GTTTTCTATTCTGTTTAGATCTAATATTGAGCAACATTTTCCTCTAATGTGATTAAAAGCAAGGACTTCAGAATCAGACCACAGGGAGATTGCATTTCACTTCTGCCACTTGCTAGCTGTGTGACCAAGGACAAGTACCTTTTCTAAAGGCCCAGTTTTCTCATCTTGAAAATGGGAGGAATATAAGTAAGTATTCATGTGTGGGTTATAAGAACGAACACTTGATATAATGACTGGCCCATGGTGGGTGCCTTGTCTATTACTATGGTCGTTATTTCCTTTCAAAAAAAGAAGGAAATTTATTTTCACTCATTCTCACCATGTGCTTGTTACATTTCCCTTTTCCTCATGACATTCAAATCTTTTCACTGTGTTCAAGCCCCTTCCTCCCTTGCCCCATAGTAATGTCCCCCAGAGGAAAATGACCATGGAATCTCATTCCTATAAGTATTTTAGTAAGAATGGGAAAATTTTAGCCCATAGGAGAATCCTGGTGAGTTTCCTTTTATAACCAACTCTTTGCAACCCCATGGACTGCAGCATGCCAGCCCCCCTGTCCCTCCCATCTCCCCAAGTTTGCCCAAGTATCTCCCCTGTTTCCCGAAGTATGCCCTTCTACACTAGGGAAACACCATTTTAGATTATGTTACTAAGGTTTTCACAGCATATTGCCATTTTCAATGTCTCACTCCCACCGTCTTTTGAGAATTCAGATAAATTTCCAGATCAAAGGTATAAGGAGAAATATGGATATTAGATGTTGCAACCTAGGGTCAAACCTTACTCAGAATCTTGGAACAAGTTGTAAGTACAAATACTCTTTTTGAAACTGAGCCCACTGTGGAGGAAAACATCGCTATGTATTTGTTACAACAATAAAAAATAATGAGCTCATGTTCGGTGATCAGACTTTTTAAGAATGCTTTGTAGAAGTAACTTTTTTCTGCAGTAGAGGATAGTAACACTTGTGTGTGTGTGTCTTTTTTTTTTTTTTCCTTGAAGGATAATTGCTTTACAGTTCTGTGCTGGTCTCTGCCATATGTCAAAAATGAATAAACCACAGATACACATATATCCCCTCCCGACTGAAACTCCCTCCCACCTCCTATCCCATCTCACCCCTTTAGATTTTCGCATAGCGCTAGATTGAGCTCCCTGTGTCACACAGTATATTAGCACATGCATCTGGAATCTAGCAAGATGGTACTGAGGAACCTATTTGCAGGGCAGCAATGGAGACACAGACATAGAGAACAGACTTGTGGACACAGTGAGGGAAGGAGAGGGTGGGATGAATTGAGAGTAGCGTGGAAACATATATTACCATATGTAAAATAGGTAGCAAGTGCGGTTCTTTTTGAAAAATAGATTCATTTAAAAGATATCTCTCACTTCCCTTAAATGTCCTGTTGTTAGTATATTTGTTAAGCTTATGTTAAGAAAACTTGTATTCTTTTAAGGCCAGCAACAATGTGGAAAATACTATTTTCTAGCCACAGCAATCTTGACTTGGCTATTTTCCTAGACTCTTGATTCTCCTTTGAGATGTGTACTCTAGTTTATGGCCAACACACGTGTGTATTTCCTACAGTTGAGTTAAACTTGGGGGCTTATCAATAGCTGGGCTTCAACGTATGGGAAAACCTTGTTTTGCTAAACCATTAATGCTCAAGGTTTAAGTGTAAAAGCCCAACTGTGCTTAATCCACTCCTATCACCATTTGCAACTGGAGCTAGGAACATGCTCAAAGCTGGGAACTAAGCAGAGGCAAGGATCTAGTGATTTAAGAGGCTGAAGAGCTTTTCTCTCTCTGAGTCAAAATTTTTCTCATATTGCTGTGGGATTTGACACTGGAGTGCAGCATTCCAATCCCTGTTTAATACTGGGACTTAGAAGGCATCCTCATTCTCTGTCTTGGTTCTGTCTCTTTTTTACTGTGTATGACAATACATTTTGCTTGATTGTACTGCAGGCAAATTGTCTGCTCACTCTCCTCAAATAATTCTTGATGGTCCAGTTCTCTAGAAGTTTGCATTCAGATCTGTTTCACATCAAAATGCATTTCTCTGGCATGTGTAATTCTCTGTAAGCTTGACTAGAGAGCTTGGTTTCTGTTCTGCTTAGGATTTGTGTGTATGTGTGTGAGGGACTAGGGTTTGCCTTATTTTGAGGCAAATAGAATTTGCCTTATTTTGAGGATGGGAGAAAAAAATTAAGGGGACTGAACAGTGTTAGGAGGCAGAAATTAAACTAAGGAAACACGGAGAAATAAGTGGAGAAAATAAATTTAAATAATGGGACAGGGAGAGAAAAGGACACAAAATTGCTTCACTTTTATGGCAAAATGTAGGTCAAATAAAAAAAAATCTCAACTTGTTTTTAAAACACAGTCTTATCTTAAAGTAGGGAAAATGTTTTGTGGTCAATAAAGGGGGCTCTGTTCCTTTCTCTCCAGCCACCTACACTCATCGGACTTCCAGGATGATCCCCATTAGTGTGACCTGTGTTCTTTCACTACCTTTTGGGTGATCTTGGGAAGGCCACTGAAGTCCAGGCCTCATTTCCCACATCTGTAAAGTGGGAATAATACAAGGTACTCATCTCATAGTCTTATTGAGAGGATTAAAATATATATGTCATTGGATATATGTGTATGGCACAAAATAAGAGCTCAGTGAATACTGGATATTATTTTTGTAGGCACATACAAATACATATACTTTCTAAAAAATAAAAATGATATCTCATTATGTATGATAGAAATATACATATCAGTATGTATGATAGAAATTGATATTTTAATATAATAATATGTTAGAAACATAATTATTGCTATATGTTATTTTATTTAAATGTACACATATCATCGCATTACAGTAAACAATATTTTCTTTGATTTGCCTCTTTCTTTATAGGCCTTCTCCATCCATACAATTTGTCTTGAGGAAATCCACATAAAAGCTTATCTGTGCATGTGTATGTTTGTCTTCATGCACATGTAATCATAGACAAAAGCATATATGCATATTCATATAGAGTTTTTGTCACTGATTTACAAAAATAAGATTATACTGTGCAAATGTATTTTTGTAAATGTTGCAGATTGTAAAACATCTTTTCCTGAGCCTTTCTCTACAAATAGAGGCTAAAAAGCTTAAAATTTCAATTTACAGCAGGTGTCCTTGCTGTGGGGATGGGTTAGGCAAGGGTCCCAGTATTCCTCAGCTATACCCAAGGAGAAGTTGTTGCCACGTTCCTGGAGAGTTTTAGTTCCTGATAAATAGGATGGCTTTGGTTTCACTAGTTTTAGTTTCTTTTTTTCATCCTTCTTGGGAAGTGGAAATTCTGAAATGACATTTTTGGGTCATGATGGAACAAGTGTGAAAAGAGGAGCCAGAACCTTAGTAGTGACATCATAAGACTCTGGGTGCCTGATAGTGTTTTATGTGGCTGAATTTGTACCTGCAACTACTGACGCCTGGATTTCTAAGGGAAACCACTATCTGCTTCACTGGTGGCTCAGATGGTAAAGAATCTGCCCACCATGCAGGAGACCCAGGTTCAATCCCTGAGTTGGGAAGATCCCCTGGAGAAGGGAATGGCAACTCACTCCAGTATATTCTTGCCTAGGAAATTCCATGGCAGAAGAGCCTGATGAGCTATAGTCCAAGGGGTCACAAAGAGTCAGACATGACTGAGCAGCTAACTTTCACTTTTGTTTAATCCATCGTCATCAGTTTTTCTCTTCTAAACACATGCTAAACTGATACACACACTTTTTTACATTATGTTTTTGCCACTCAAAGAAATACCATTGAAATTCTAGTTGATTATTTATCACGGCAGCACAATATTTCATGATGTGAACTATTGTAACTGATTCAGCCCCCTTTCAATTGATGGGATTCCCTGGTAGCTCAGCTGATAAAGAATCCGCCTGCAATGCAGGAGGCCCTGGTTGGATTCCTGGGTTGGGAAGATCCACTGGAGAAGGGATAGGCTACCCACTCCAGTATTCTGGGGCTTTCCTAGTGGCTCATCTGGTAAAGAATCTGTCTACAATGTGGGAAACCTCAGTTTGATCCCTATATTGGGAAAAACCCCTGGAGAGGGAACGGCTATTCACTTCAGTATTCTGGACTGGAGAATTCCATGGCCTGTAAAGTCCATGGGGTCACAAAGAGTCAGACATGACTGAGCGACTTAAACATTTATTTCAATTGATAATTATTACTGATTTATATCTACTGGTTCTTGTTTGTTTAGTTGTGCTTTTTGGTCACTTCAAGCTTTGTTGCATGACACATCTGTAAACTACCTATCTTTATATATTGAGACTTTATCTTTAATGGAATAAATTTCCCAAAGTGGACAACATGCTGTGCTGTGCTTAGTTGCTCAGTCGTGTCCAACTCTTTGCCGCCCCAAGGACTGTAGCCCGCCAGGCTCTGTCCATGGAGATTCTCCAGGCAAGAATACTGGAGTGGGTTGCCATGCCCTCCTTCAGGGCCTCTTCCCAACCCAGGGATTGAACCCAGGCCTCCCACTTTGCGGGCAGTTTCTTTACCATCTGAGCCACCAGCAAAGTCCAACAACATACTGGAATGGCCCTATTCTTCCCATACCGACACAGGCAACAGTTGTTATTCAGCTTTTGCTAGTGATGTTTATAAGATCATAACTGACTGTTGGATTTGTTCATGTTTTCCTTACCAGTAGTGATTTTAAGCTTTTTCCATATTCCATTTGCTATTTGGAATTGTTCTTCTGTGAATTTCTATTCATAACCTTGCTTATTTTTCTCTTGAGGAGTCTCCTTGTCAATTCAAAAGAGTATTTTTATATTATATGTACTAAATTTCCATCCTCAGCATTGGACTTTCATATTTTGCTATAAATATTTAAACTTTTATAGGGAACTGTGGTTTTTAAAACCCTTATTTTCTAGTTATAAATATAATAAGAGAGTCTGCTTTACTATGAAATTATACATGAAGTTACCTATTTTTTTTTTTTTTGCAGGATTTCTGTTTTCTTTCTTTCTCCCACCCACTCTGTTCTGTCTTTACTTGATATTATGTAAGTTAAGTTTCCATTTGGTTTTCCTCCTGATGAATGGCACTTATATTAATGTGATTAAAAAAATCCATCCTTTATACTCTGAAATGAAATATCAATTTGTCATACATTGCATTCTCATGTATATTGTTTCTGAAGTCAACCATGATGCTTTATATTGCCAAGAAAATTATTCATTCTCTCTAAGTTTTCAAAAGTATTGCCATATATTTGCCTGTAATGTTTCTTCTATTGTAATTCTCTTTATCTCTCCTTTGCCTCTGGTAAGGTTTTGCTTTTAATTCCTGATCACTTACGTATGTGTGAATGTGTTTGTCTTTCCCTGAGATGAGCTAATTTATTTTTCCTATAAATTCTTTGTTTTCATTTTCATCCAATCCTGTCTTCATATGAATTTCAGCTTTCTGATTTATTTTTTAGTTTTTCAGAGAGGAATTCTAAGTTCCTTTATTTTCATCTTTCTTCTTTAATGATAAAGATATTAAACATAGATTTTTTTTCTCAGTAGAGTTTTTGATTTGTGCTCTAGATTTTAGTATAAGGGTTTTTTCCTAGTTTATAATTTCCTTCTAGTCTACAGGTTGACCAGAAATTTTTATCAAATATTTTAAGCATTTAATACTATTTATTAAAGCATATAGCCTATATAATATATGAGTTTTATTTAATTATATAGATTAGTTTGGAATTTAAAATGTTTTCTTTGTGGAAACACATATTTGGTTTTCAGAAACACTGTTTAGCATTTAAAGTATATACTAATTCCCCATTCAAAGGATATAAGGTTTTCTGTTTATCTCTTAAACTATTTTTATTCATGTTTTAAAGCTATTTAGGCATGTTATACAAAATAAACTGCACATATTTAAGATGTACAATTTCATGAGTTTTGAAAGATAGTCATCACGACAAGTGCGACCACCATAATCAAAATACTGGCAAATCGCATCACTCAAAAACTTTCTTCCTTTGGAGTCTTACTTCTTTCCATTCTCATCCACAGATGGGTGCTGATCTGCTTTCTTTCAGCAGAATTGCATATAAATGGAATTTTATATAAATGAACTGATAGAGTATGTACTCTTTTTTAATTTGGATTCTTTCATGCAGAATAATAAATTTGAGATTCATTCAAGTTTATATCACCTTTTTGTTACTTTTTATTATTTTGTTACTATTTATTATTTTGAAGGATCTTCCATTGGATGGAAAAATCTGTATTTTTTCATCTTTTGAAAGATATCATGGTTGTCTCCTTACAAATAAAGTGGTGGCGAACAGTTATGTACAGTGTTTCATGTGAACACATTTTCACTTCTCTTAGGTAAATATCTAGGAGGAGATTGGCTAGGTTGTGTAATAGGTTTATGTTTAGCTTTTTAAGAAACTGTCAAGTTGTTAGTCAGTTTCCCAGATGGTGCAGTTGGTAAGGAATCTGCCTGCCAATGCAGGAGATGCAAGAGACTCAGGTTCAATCCCTGGGTCAGGAAAATCCCTAGAGAAGAAAATAGTAACCCACTTCAGTATTCTTACCTGGAAAATTCCATGGACAGAGGAGCCTGGAGGGCTCTAGTCCTTGGAGTCACAGAGTCAGACTTGACAGAGCGCGTGCATACACACCCACACCCACACAAACACACACACACATACACATATATAAACTCATAATGGAAGTAGTTGTACCTTTTTCCATCCTAGATAACTGTTATGAGAGTGTTATGTGTTCCACATTCTCGGCAACACTTGGTATTGTCAGGTTCTTTCACTTTAGCTATTATAGTGGTCATATGGTGCTAGCTCACTGATTTTAATTTGCGTTTCCTTCATGATCAATAATATTGAGGGTTTTTTTTTTCATGTGTTTTGCCCTTTAGTGTATATTCTTTTGGAAGGATTGGTTCAAATCTTTGTCCATAAAGTTTTGGGTTGTTTGTTGTTTTACCAAAATATGAGAACTCGTTCCGTATTCTTGTTATAAGTCCTATGCTTGATACCTGTATAGAGAATATATTCCTCTAGTATGTTTTCTTAATGGTTAACTTCAAAAAAAAAAAAGGGTTTAATTTTAATAAAATCCATTCTAGAGAAGGGAAAATTTCCCCCACTACACTTCTTGAGTTCTGGTAGCAGGACTAATAATAAAAATGACAAAAGATTATCAAGAGAAAAATCAATTTAATTTTATATACATGGAAGATCATAAAATGATGGTCAGAGTATGACCAAGCACAAGCAAGTTTTATATCTTTTTGCACAAAGAAACATTAAGTTTGTGAGGAACTGACAGGACAGAGAAACTTAGGAATTTGAGCAGTGTGGTCTTGGGTGGTAAATGAATAAAGAGGTTATAAGTTTGGTTTATATAGGCTACTCAGCTGTGAATTCCCATTCTCTGATGATAAAGATGTCTTCCTACCTTACAGGAAGGGCACCTTCCACATGGGAGATTTATTTCCTGCTTTCAGGGAGACAAACAGGAGGATAAAAGTGTCCCCCTTGCATCAGCTGTTTTTTAAATAACTTTAATTCATAATTATTATTATGCCATTGAGGCACATTTTGGGGCAGCCTGTCCTGGGCCCCAACACCCAAATATCAAATTTTCTTTTTATATGTTGTGCATTTTATGTTTTATTTAAAAAAGCATAAACTGAAAGAGTTGGGTTTTCTTCAGTGTACATTTTAAAAACAGTTTTAGCCTTTCCTTTAGTTCTACAATCTATTTCAAGTTAATCATTTTGTATAGTGTCAGATAAAGGCCGATTTTTTTTTTTCTAAATAGATATACTAGAAAAGTACAGAGCAAACAGTAATATATTCTAGTGAAAACTTACAGGCAGGACAGCAAAATGACAAAAGATATCTAAATACCAGATATTCCAATATCAATTGTTGAAAAGTTTATCATTTCCCCATTGAATTGCCTGAAGCATTTTTGTCAAAAAAAACCTACTTCCAGATCCCTCATGCCAGCAATCTCCAATTAGGGCATCTGTAAAGCCTTCCCTTTGTTCTATGATAAAGCTTTCCAACGCTTTTCCCTGCTTTTGAGTTTCTGCTAGATGCAAATGGTGGTGCTTGACTCCTTTGCAAAATCTGAATAAATAGGTTTTCTGTTCTCATTTAGGTGTTCTCTACTTATTTCATGTAAGTCTTGAAATCAGAGTGGAAATCTTCCAAATTTGATCTTATATTAAAGTTTGTGTTGATTATTCTAAAATGCTTGCATTTCTATATACATTTTAGAATCAGCTTTCCAATTTCTACTAAAAGCATGTTAGAATTTCAATTGAGAATAATTTGAATTTTATAGATCTCTCTTTGTTTTATTTTTGTCTCTCTTGTCTGTTCTTCTTTCCTGGAGCTCCTTTTATTTGTCTGTTAAATCTTTCATATACATCTTCCAGTTTCTTATTGGCTTTTTTCCCTCATGATTTTTATCTTTTTATGTATTTTTTAATACTCTGAGTTTTGTTTTTTTCCCATGCCACTAAATCACATTTAAATGGTGACCTTGAACATTCTCTCTCTAAATTCATCTACTAAACAGTTTGCTTGGAAACCTCATCTTTTATCTCTGTAAAGATTTTTGGGCCAAGGTGAGTGGAAAGTAAGGGAGAGTATGTGCAGATATTTCTAAATTTTCTTTCCAGATCGTTACTTATCTGTTCTAGAATCTCTCAAAGACTGGTTCTATGTTCCCTTTTTTAAAATTGTTCTTCCTCTCTTGGGCCTCTCTGCCCCTTGAAAGTGAAGTTCCTCAGTTGTGTCCGACTCTTTGAGACCCCATGGACTGTAACCTGCCAGGCTCCTCTATCAATGGGATTTTCCAGGCAAGAATACTGGAGTGGGCTGTCATTTCTTTCTCCAGGGAATCTTCCCCACCCAGGGATCAAACCCAGGTCTCCCAACTTCAGGCAGACCTCTTTACCATCTGAGCTACCAGGGAGCCCCACTCTGACCCTTGAGGTGTTATTTATTTGAAGTAAATCTCCCTATTCCCCTGTCTCTTATACTTTACCAGTCTGTAGAATAGGATTACTTTACTCACCTCTAAAAACTTTTTCTAGACATTTGGAGTTTGGGAGCTCACTGTAGGCCATCTCCCAGATATGCTATTTCAGAATGATCATTTTGAATTAAATTTACATAAGAAATGGCCAATGCAAGAGGGATACTTTGACCATTCTTTCTAGCTACCTGGACACAGGCACTAAACCTGCCAAGTGAGGGAGGTTATCACCAGAGATGGGTGAGAAATGCATAAACAAATCTTGTTATTTCTTTATTACCTCAAGTCCAAATGCTGTTGAGATTCTTCACTAATAAAGCACCCAAAGTCCAAGTTTCTTTGTCCTGTCAATTCCATACAAGTTTATTCTTTCTTCATGTCAAAAAAATAAATGCTGCCTTCTTTAGCCTATTCTTAGGTCCTTTTTAATGAGACCTCTGTGCACATGATTTAATTTTTTTCTCCTGTTCATCTGTGTTATGTCAGTTTATTTATTAGACCAGCCCAAAGAACTCACAAAGGGCAAGTGGGGTATTTCCTTCTCCGTGACAAGGACCTGGGGTGTCTGGTGTATACTTGGACCTCTGTTGATCTTTCCCCTGGATTCAGTGGTCTCTTCAGGCCAAACCTTCCCAAGATCCACATTTTGTGGGAGAGATCCTTGCTCCAGGTATTCTAACAGTGGTCTCCATATGTCTTTCCAGTTCATGAGAAGGAAAACCCCTCACTGGTTCTCTTCCCTAGGATTCCCACAAATGTTCACTCAGTCATCAGAAGCCCTAGGCTTTGATTAAAAAGAGAAAGATTTGAATTGGGATGAAGAGTAAAAGAATTGCTTTCAAGTCACTGTCTTTCCAGAATCTCCTGTGGGCATCATTCCGGTCAGTACCTAGAGTACTGTCTCTTTTAAGTGCCTCTAGGGAAATTGCTCAAAATTCTCCAAGCCAGGCTTCAGCAATACGTGAACCATGAACTTCCAGATGTTCAAGCTGGTTTTAGAAAAGGCAGAGGAACCAGAGATCAAATTGTCAACATCTGCTGGATTATCGAAAAAGCAAGAGAGTTCCAGAAAAAATTTACTTCTGCTTTATTGACTATGTCAAAGCCTTTGACTGTGTGGATCACAGTGAACTGTAGAAAATTCTGAAAGAGATGGAAATACAAGACCATATGATCTGTCTCTTGAGAAACCTGTATGCAGGTCAGGAAGCAACAGTTAGAACTGGACATGGAACGACAGACTGGTTCCAAATAGGGAAAGGAGTACGTCAAAGCTGTATATTGTCACCCTGCTTATTTAACTTATATGCAGTGTACATCATGAGAAACACTGGTCTGGATGAAGCACAAGCTGGAATCAAGATTGCCGGGAGAAATATCAATAACCTCAGATATGCAGATGACACCACCCTTATGGCAGAAAGTGAAGAGGAACTAAAAAGCCTCTTGATGAAAGTGAAAGAGGAGAGTGAAAAGGTTGGCTTAAAGCTCAACATTCAGAAAACTAAGATCATGGCATCTGGTCCCATCACTTTATGGGAAATAGATGGCGAAACAGTGGAAACAGTGTCCGACTTCATTTTTGGGGGGACTCCAAAATCACTGCAGATGGTGACTGCAGCCAGGATTAAAAGACGCTTGTTCCTTGGAAGAAAAGCTATGACAAACCTAGACAGCATATTGAAAAGCAGAGACATTACTTTGTCAACAAAGGTCCATCTAGTCAAGGCTATGGTTTTTCCAGTAGTCATGTATGGATGTGAGAGCTAGACAGTAAAGAAAGCTGAGCGCCAAAGAATTGATGCTTCTGAACTGTGGTGTTGGAGAAGACTCTCGAGAGTCCCTTGGACTGCAAGGAGATCCAACCAGTCCATTCAAAGGGAAATCAGTCCTGATATTCATTGGAAGGACTGATGCTGAGTTTAAACTCCAGTACTTTGGCCACCTGCTTCATGAGTGCATCTAACTCTCAAATACATCTCATCTCTTGGCTGGTTGTCTTCTAAGCCCTTGGAGGAAATGGTGGATATCACTTATCATTGTATTGGTTTTTTTTTTTTAATCAGGCAGCTCTGCAAGGGAGCCCAGCTACATTTTATAATATTAATGATGTGCTGTTAGAACCTAACATAACATTTTATAACCCTATAACAAATCTTGTTATCAGATGACAATGAGGTACAGTATATTAAATATTCATCATCCTTGGTTTACTTGAATACTTTAACAGGGGATAAGGAACAGAGGCTACTTCAGACTAATTATTGTTCTAAATATACAGCTCAGTTTTCAATATTTAATGTGAGCCTCATAAAACTGTGATTGGAAACAATGCAGTGTATCAATCAGATGCCCACTGACATGTGCCATGAAAAAATGCCCTGTTATTTTATAGATGGTGCCATTAAATTTCTGCAACAGTGGCAGCACTAACCCAAGAGGTACACTGTTGTTCTCCCTCTAGTCATTTACCACTTCTTAAGTTACTCAAGTTGAAGGTTTTACTTCAACTATTGACGGTTCAGATAGTAAAAGGCAGTGCTTCTGCCTTCAACATCTGTGGGCTGTTCTTTTAGAATATCTAGGCTCTAATGTCAATTTAATATTGCTAAGTAAAATGTTTCCCTGGAGGTTGTGTTGTGGGAAAAGAGAAAGAAAGAATAATACCACCATCATCACAGTTATTAATTGTGGAGATCAGATATGGCGTAAGGCGGATGCAAATGCCTTGGCTCTAACATTTAGTTGCTGTGCTCCCTCAGGGAGGTCATTTGGTCATCTGTGGGATACAGTGGACATATAAGTGCAGGACACTTATACGATGGGAGTCTAACCAATCCTCTGAGCATATTCAGCTACAGATTTGAATGACTACTCATAATGGGAAAGAGAACAAGCACTGGGAAAGCTCTTTTGGGGAGTTACAGTCAGGGATTGAGTCTTCTGAGTTTTCTAAGCAGTCTCAAACCTTGAATTAGTTTAAAGATGTTCCTATTTTTTTGCCTTTTCAAAGATGATGCTGTGAAAGTGCTGCACTCAATTATGCCAGCAAATTTGGAAAATGCAGCAGTGGCCACAGGACTGGAAAAGGTCAGTTTTCATTCCAATGCCTAAGAAGGCAATGCCAAAGAATGCTCAAACTACTGCACGATTGCACTCATTTCTCACACTAGGAAAGTAATGCTCAAGATTCTCCAAGCCAGGCTTAAGCAATACATGAACCATGAACTTTTAGATGTTCAAGCTGGGTTTAGAAAAGGCAGAAGAATCAGAGAGCAAATTGCTAACATCCACTGGATCATTGAAAAAGCAAGAGAGTTCCATAGAAACACCTATTTCTGCTTTATTGACTATGCCAAAGCCTTTGACTGTGTGGATCACAGTAAACTGTGGGAAATTCTGAAAGAAATGGGAATACCAGAGCACCTGACCTGCCTCTTGAGAAATCTATATGCAGGTCAGTCAGGAAGCAACAGTTAGAACTGGACATGGAACAACAGACTGGTTCCAAATAGGGAAAGGAGTACATAAAGGCTGTATATTGTCACCCTGCTTATTTAACTTATATGCAGAGTACATCATGAGAAACACTGGGCTGGAAGAAGCACAAGCTGGAATCAAGATTGCTGGGAGAAATATCAATAACCTCAGATATACAGATGATACCACCCTTATGGCAGAATGTGAAGAAGAACTAAAGAGCCTCTTGATGAAAGTAAAAGAGGAGAGTAAAAAAATATGCTTAAAACTCAACATTTAGAAAGCTAAGATCATGGCCTCTGGTCCCATCACTTCATGGGAAATAGATGGGGAAACAATGGAAACAGTGGCTGACTTTATTTTGGGGGGCTCCAAAATCACTGCAGATGGTGATTGCAACCAGGAAATTAAAAGACTTTTACTCCTTGGAAGGAAAGTTAGGACTAACCTAACAGCATATTGGAAAGCAGAGACATTACTTTGCCAACAAAGGTCTGTCTCGTCAAGGCTATGGTTTATCCAGTAGTCACGTATGGATGTGAGAATTGGACTATAAAGAAAACTGAGTGCCGAAGAATTGATGCTTTGAACTGTGGTGTTGGAGAAGACTCTTGAGAGTCCCTTGGACTGCAAGGAGGTCCAACTAGTCCATCCTAAAGGAGATCAGTCCTGGATGTTCATTGGAAGGACTGATGTTGAAATTGAAACTCCAATACTTTGGTCATTTGATGCGAAGGGCTGACTCGTTTGAAAAGGCCCTGATGCTGGGAAAGTTGAAGGCGGGAGGAGAAGGGGACGACAGAGGATGAAATGGTTGGATGGCATCACAGACTCAATGGACATGAGTTTGAGTCAACTGCGGGAGTTGGTGATGGACAGGGAGGCCTGGCGTGCTGCAGTTGATGGGGTCGTGAAGAGTTGGACACAATTGAGTGACTGAACTGAGCTGAAAGATGTTCCTGGACACATAGTGGTTCCCAGATACATGGCAGAGCAAAACAATTTTAGAATACAATGTTCAATATGCACAAAGATCCAGGCACAATGAAAGGATTTGTTGTTGATGTTTAGTCATGAAGTCATTTATTAGGCTCAATAAATAGAAAACAGCAGAGAGAGCAAGAAGTAAGCCCACAATGACTTCAGATATTGGTGCTAACAGAGACAGATCTGAAAACAACATTGCTGATTATGTTTAAAGAAATACAGTAAAAATTGAAGCTATTTCCAAGGACTAAGTAATGGTTGGAAGTAATTTAGTAAATCTGAAAATGAATCAAACAGAACATCTGGAAACAATGTATCATGTAATTTTGTTGTTTTCTGCTTTATTTTCTGAAATATTGTTGACATACAGTATTAGGTTAATTTCAGGTATACTGCATAGTGATTTGATACTTGCAAACATTGTGAAATGAACAGCATGATAAGTCTAGTAACCATGTGTACCCATACAAACTTATTAAAAGATAATTGACCATATTCCTTATGATGTATGTTATATCCCTATGGGTTACTTATTTTATAATTAGAGGTTGATACCTCTTACTCCCCTTCACCTCTTTTGCCCCCACGCCTCACCCCTCGGGCAGCCACTTGTACTCTGTATTGGTGAATCTGTTTTTGTTTGTTGGTTGCTTTGTTTTTTAGATTATATATATGAGTGAGATCATACAGTATTTGTCTTTCTCTGTCTGAGTTACTTAACATAGTGTAATGCCCTCTACATTCATCTGGGTTATTGCAAATGGCAAGAATTTTTTTCATATCTTGGTAATATTTCATATATATATATATATATATATATACACAAACAATATATACATATATACATTGTATATATGTATATACACATCACATCTTTTATTTAAGGCCTGAACTATTTTCTCTTTTTAAAAATTGATTCATTTACTTACTTATTTTTGATTGCACTGGGTCTTCATTGCTGCACACAGGCTTTTGCTAGCTGCAGTGAGCGGAGGCTCCGCTTCTTCATAGTGCGTGGGCTTCTCATTGCAGTGGTTTCTCTTGTTGTGGAGCAGAGGCTCTAGGTGCAGTCTTCAGTAGTTGTACACAGGCTTAGTTGTTCTGTGACATGAAGTATCTTCCCAGATCAGGGACTGAACTTGGGTCCCTGGCATTGGCAGTCAGATTCTTATCATTATACCACCAAGGATATAGCACATCTTCTTTATCCATTCACCTACTGATAGACACTCAGATTGATTTTATATTTTGACTATTGTAAATCATGTTATAGTGAACATTGATATGAATGTATCTTTTCAAATTAGTGTTTCTTAATTTTTGAGTCAATACGAGAAGTGAAGTTACTGGATCATAAGGCAGTACTATTTTTATTTTTTTGAAGAACCTCCATGGCTGCACCAATTTACAATCCCACCAATAGTGAACAAGGGTTCCTATTTCTCTACTTCCTTGCTGACACTTTTTTTTTGTCTTTTTGAAGATAGCAGTACTGCCAGGTGTGAGGTGACATCTAGTTGTTTTGATTTGTGTTTCCCTAATGATTATTTTGTTGAGCATCTTTTCAAGTGTCTGTTGTCCATCTGTACATTTTCTTTGGGAAAATGTTCAGGTCCTCTCACCATTTTCTAATGAAGGTTTGGGTTTTTGATGTTGAGTTTTATGAATTCTTTGTATATTTTGTATTTTAACCCATTATTGGATATGTCATTTACAATATCTTCTCACTTTCAGTAAGTAGCCTTTTTGTTTTGTTGATAGTTTTCTTCATCGTGCAAAAGCTTTTAGTTTGATTAGGGTCCCATTTGTTTATTTTTGCTTTTTTTCCCTCTTATTTGGGGAAACAGAGCCAAAAATATTGCTTAGACTGGTGTTAGAGAGTATAGTGCTCTTGTTTTCTTCAAGGAATTTTATGGTTTCAAGTTTCACAGTTAATCATCAATCCATTTTGAGTTTAGTTTTGTATATGGTATGAGGGGCTTCCCTGGTGGCTCAGATATTTAAGAATCTGCCTGCAATGCAGGAGACCTGGGTTCAATCCCTGGGTCAGGAAGATCCCCTGGAGAAGGAAATGGCTACCCACTCCAGCTTTCTTGACTGGAGAATTCCATGGACAGAAAAGCCTGGTGGGCTACCATCCTTGGGATCACAAAGAGTCAGATATGACAGAGTGACTAGCACTTTATGGTATGAGAAGGCAGTCTGGTTGGATTCTTTTACATGCAGCTGTCCGTTTTTCCCCAACATCATTTACTGAAGAGGATGTCTTTCCCCCTTTGTGTATTCCTGCCCCCTTTGTCAATGATTAATTGGTGTGGGTTTCTCTCTGGGCTTTCTATTCTGTTCCATTGACCTTAAGTCTGTCTATGTGGCAGTGCCATACTGTTGTGATTACTGTAGTTTTATAGACTACAGACACCCCTCCGAGATGGTGTGGGTTCAGCTCTAGACTGCCACAATAAAGTAAATGTTATGATAAAGAGAGTCACACAAAGTTTTTGCTTTCCCAAAAAGGTTATAACCAAAGTTTATGTTTATACTATGCTCTAGTCTACTAAGTGTACAATAGCTTTTTATTTCCTAAAAATACTTTATTGTTAAAAAGTGCCAACCATCATTTAAACCTTGATCAGTTGTAGTAGTAACACCAAGGATCATTGACCACAGAATATGGTAACAAATATAACAATAATGAAAAAGTTTGGAATTTTTTGAGAATTACCAAATGAGACAGAGACATTAAGTCAAAAAATGCTGTTGGGAAAATGCACAAATAGACTTGCTTCATGCAGTGTTGCCACAAACCTTCAATTTATATATACATATATAAAAGAATATCTGTGAACTTTAGTAAACTGAATTGCAATAGAACACAATATGGCTATAATTTGAAATTGACAGAACTGATACCTCCAGGTGTGCTGTTCTTTCTTAAGATTGTTTTGACTATTCAGGGTTTACTACAAATTTTACATACAAATTTTCAAATTTACATGCAAATTTTAGGATTATTTGTTCTAGTTCTGTAAAAAATGCCATTGGTGGGAATTGCATTGAATTTCTAGATTGCCTTGGGTAATATGTTCATTTTAACAATATTAATTCTTCCAATTCATGAGCATAGCATATCTTCCCATTTGTGTCATCTGCAATTTCTTTTATCAATGTCTTACAGTTTTCTAAGTAGAGTTCTTTTAGTTCTTTAGATAGATTTATTCCTAGGGGCAATAAATAGATAGCGCAAGATGAAACAGTTGATCAAACCTAAATATATCATAATAGTATAAATATAGGTAAACTGAAAATTCTAGTTAATAAAATATCTAATTTTCAGGCAGGATTAAAAATAAATACTACTCTATATTGTTTTTATGGGAGAGAGCTGAAACATAAGAATACAGAAAAAAATTGAAAGTAAATAGACAGAAATGATTAAACTGTGTCAATATTAATCAAATGAAAGCTAATGTAGCCAAATTAATATCAGAAAGAATAGAATTTAAGGCATAAAAATATTATTAAATACAAAAAAGTAACTTTATAATGTCAAAGAAGTTGGTCAACTGAAAGATGTATCTGCATCTTTCTAAAGAATATGGCCTCAAAATATCTAAAGAAACAAACAAAGAAACTCAAGTAACCCCATGAAGAACAGACTATAAGAAGAAATGAACGAATCTATAACGTAAAAATTTTAACTAATCTCTTAATGACTAATGAGACAAACAGATTAAAATGTTGGGAAAATAGAATATAATTGAAGAGTGCAATAAATAGCAAAATCCAAAGTAAATAGAGGACAAAAATAGATATTAGTTAAGTTGAAAACACAAAAACAATAGTGAAAATAGGTAAGCTGAAATTTGCTTCTTTGAAAAAAATTATATAGGGAATAACTACTAGTAAAACGTAGCAAGAGATAAGAAAAAGGACACAAATAGTCAATATAAAAAAATTCTTAAAAATACATCATTACAGAGTCTTCAGATACTTTTAAAATACAAGAAGATGATATTATAAAACATTTAATGCCACAACTTGAAATTTTATAATAAATGGACCAATTCCTAGGATATTACAAATTAATGAAATGAATACATGAAGATATAAAAAACCTGAAAATCCTGTAACAAGTAAAAAATTAAATCCATTTTTCATAACTTACCTTCAAAGAAACCTGAAAACCCTGATGGCTTCATTAGTGAATAGTATCCATGTTCCGTAAGAAATAATTGTAGCTTTACGCCAATGCTTCCAGAGAACAGAAAATATATTCTCCAATTTATTTTGTGAGGGTAACATATGACAGTGTAAGAAACAGAGCAATCTTGATTATGACAATAAATTCAAAAATTCCAGGCAATGTATTAGCAAATTAAATCAAGAATTATATAAAAAGGTTAAAATCATAATATATTTATATATTATGTAAAAACCAAGTTGTATTTATTCAAAGAATGTTAAATTGTGTCAAACATTAGTGATTAATCCTACATTAATTTTAGTAGATGCAGAAAAATGTTTTTGGTAGAAGTTCGGTATCCATATATAATGAAACTTTCACCAAATAAAAAATAGGGACATTCTTAATTTAATCAAGTATTTCTATAAAAGACTTAAAGAAAACCTTATATGTAATGGTGAAATATTGGAACATTCCCTTTGATATTGGATTCTCTTATGAGAGTGTCTACTATAAATACATTCTTCATTGAACTGGAGATAGAACTGTGATATGATCCAGCTATCATACTTCTGGATATATATTCAAAGAAAATGAAAACAGGGTATTGAAGCAATATCTGCACCCCATGTTCATTGCAGCATTATTCACAATATGACAAAGCTGCGCTAAATGTCCACTAACAGATGATTGGCTAAAAAGATGTTCTATATATCTATACCTTACCTATATCTATCTACAGAAATAGATATAAATATATATAGATAGCAATGGAGAGTGTTAATTCACATGTAACTTTTAGTGGGCCCTCCATATCTGCTGCTCTTCTGTATCCACAGATTCAACCAACTACGGACCATGTCATATTATAGTATTTACTCTTGAAAAATATTTGCATATAACTGCACCCATGTGGTTCAAGTGTTAAATCTGTATGTGTGTGTGTACACAGAATGGAATTTTATTCAGCTGTGAGAAAGAAGAAAATCCTGTGATTCACAATAGATTGAGAGCATGATGCTAAGTACAATAAGCAAAACGAAAACAAATACTGTATGGTCTCACTGAAGTATGGAATCTTAAAAACAAAGAAAAGTTTGTAGAAAAAAGAGAGTGGAAAAGTGATTCGTAGGGACTAAGAAGAGGGGACATAGAGGTTTTAAAAGGGTACAAGCTCTGAGCTGTAAGATGAAAAAGGTTTGAGGCTCTAATGTGTAAGATGGTGACAGTAGTTGATAACATTACTTTATAATTGAAATCTGCTAATAGGGTAGAATTTAAATGTCCTCATTAAAAAAAAAGAAAGAAATATGTGGGGTGACAGATAGGATAATTAACTAAATTGAAGAACCCGTTCACAATGTATAAATAACAAAATCATCATGATGTACACTTCAAACATTTTGTTTGTCAAGTAATTTTATCTAAATAAAGCTGAAAAAAAAATCACATTTCATTATTCACCTCAAAAGCCAGTTTTTTGTGTTGATGTCTCCTTGTCACCATAGTACTGAGAACTAAGATACTCAAAACACATTAAGCTAAATGTATTCATTTAAGGGAAAAAAAAGTATATTTCCTGAAGTCTTCTTTTCCAAAGCCATCATTTAATGCACACTAATTATATAATTTTTTATGGGTACCTATCATCATTGGTTTATTCAAAAATAGAACATGCTTTTTCTCTTTTTTGTTTTTAATAAAAATAGTCTTTGGCCTACTGATAATATATTGTAAATGTATGACTTTAAAGAAAAATATAAGTAATATAAGAGTGAAAAAAGTATAAGGAAAGGAGAAAGCAAACTGTTATTACTTATAGGTAGCATAGAAAATTTTAAAGAATCTATAGAAAACTATTAGAGACAATAAATTTAGCACTGGGAATGAAATCAGTATGCTTCAATATCCCACCATAATGTTATGTGTGATCCAAAAATTCACTCAGTAAAACATGAGTTCATTTTTGGTGAGGTTAACATAAAGCAAAATATTTTAGATCGTCTGTGTTGACACACAAAATGAAAATGATGAAACTTACTCTGTACTCAGTTGACTATATACTGACCCGAGGAAATCCCACATGGCCAGGAAGCTGAGGCAGTCACTTCCTAATTATGTCCCTCCTGCCCCAAGAAAAACACAAACTTCAGGCCACATACCTATGAGAATGGAGGCCAGTCAGAGAACGCAATACCAATTTCTTTATATCCAAATTTGCATTATTACTGAGCCTTTTATTGCAGGGTTTTCCTGTAGAAATCTAGTAATAGTTTCATAAACCAGAAACAAACAGAAAAAGAAATCTAAAAACTAGATTTCATTATAGGAACAGGCATAAAACCAAGTCCCTAGGAGTAAATCTAATGAGAAATGTGCAAAACCTCTATGGGGACGACTGTACTGTTGGGTTTAGGGGCAAGATTCTGAATAATGAGCTTAAGGCAAGTCTGCTAATTAAGGAAGTTGGATGTGCAGGACCACACAGAGACAGCTGTAATAGGGGTGCTTTTACAGTCTGCCAAAATACTAGTACCCAGTATGTGGCCAGCCTGGAGGACAGATGTGAGCTAAAAGGCCACATTTGGTCAATGAAACCAAGCCAGAAGGAAAGATCTGGATGTCAGCCAGGCTCTGACACCTACAGATGCCTAATCAGATGGCACCCACACCAGAGGACCAGTCAGTGCCTGGCTCCAGATCTTTCTAGGCTGGAGTCAAGGAGAGAGCCAGGTCAGAACTCTCGGCCCTGCACTTGCTCCTAAGAAGAGTTTCTGAAGCATTACCCTGAGGCTAAGTCTGCGGGATTGAAATAACTGATATGCAGTCCCAGCTACATTGATGCTGGACACGAAACAGACTAAATGCCAGAGAAGTAAGTAGAATCAGGCTGTCTACAGCCATACCACCCTGAATGCGCCTGATCTCATCTGATCTCAGAAGCTAAGCAGGGCTGGCCCTGGTTAGTACTTGGATAGGAGTACAATCAGGCTTACACAGGGGCAGAGGTGGGTTTTTCTGGTGTGTGTCTGCCACCAGTCAGGTCATGCCACTGCTAGTGCTCTGAGGAATCATGTAGCATTTGGGGAGGAATAAAAAACAAAACCGTTTCTCAGTGTTGCAGACTAGGATTTAATTAAAGCCACAAAATCCAAGGGTTTGGGGGAAGGAAATTTCAGAGTGAACTAAAATGAACATAAAACAAAGGATAGCAAGAAAATCATTGGTATTGTTGGTGAATTCGAAACTCTTAGACTTGTGAAGCCTCTTTGCCACACTGAACTATATTTGGAGCAAGGGCTTTCCAGGTAGTTCAGTGGTAAAAGAATCCGTCTGCCAATGCAGGGGACACTGGAGACATAGGTTCAATCCCTGGGTAGGGAAGATTCCCTGGAGGAGGAAACGGCAAACCACTCCAGTATTCTGGCCTGAAAAAATCCCCTGGACAGAGGAGCCTGGCGGGCTACAGTCCATGGGCTCATAAAGAGTCAGGCATGACTGAGCATGGGCATAGTACTGGCAGTGCTGCTATAAGCCAGATATATAAACAAAGAAGTAAGCAAGCACAAAGCAAACAACCGTCTTTTCTCCATTCACGAGAATTTTAAATTGGCACTTTGGCCAGCAGGAACAGATTAGCACTCTTCAAAACACTGAATGGGCTGTTTTGGAAAGTATGTGATGGGGATCTCTGGGGAATATTCATGCTGAAGGGGAAACTTTTCTGGGATGTCTAGTTAAGGGATTCACACCCTGGGGTTGAATTACAAAATGTGTAAGTTTCCTCCTAAGAATATGGTTAAAGTCCTTTATTTTATAGATGTGGAAGTAGTATAAGGAACATAGAGGGAAAGGAACTTGGCCAAGGTCATCCAGGGAACAGTGCTTGAAGGCTTCCCTGGTGGCTCAGATGGTAAAGAGTCCGCCTGCAATGCAGAAGACCTGGGTTCAATCCCTGGGTTAGGAAGATCTCCTGGAGAAGGAAATGGCAACCCACTCCAGTTTTCTTGTCTGGAAAATCCCATGGACGGAGGAGCCTGGTAGGCTACAGTCCATGGGGTCGCAAAGAGCCGGACACTGAGCAACTTCACTTTCACTGTCTGATATGGCTTCCCAGGTGGTGCTAGTGGTAAAGAATCCGCCTGCCAGTGAAGGAGACGTGTAAGAGTCTGAGCCCTCATGTGTAAGGGTTTGATCCCTCGGTTGGGAAGATCCGCTGCAGAAGAGCAGAGCAAGTCACTCTGGTGTTCTTGCCTGGAGAATCTCCTGGACAGAGAAGCTTGCTGGGTTACAGTCCATAGGGTCTTACAGCGTCAGACACAACTGAAGTGACTTAGCAGCACTGTCTGATAGCACATACATATGTTTTCCTGACTAAGAACCTTTAGGAATCATCCTGAATCTTACCTTTGGGATCCTGAAGTGAAAAAAGCATAGGTTTCACTTATCAAAATTATCAAGGAAGGTCAAACCAGACTATAAAATTTAAGCCCACTTAAAATATAAAACACTGTCTTAAATGATGAGATAATTTGAATTTTTGGACATATCGTGAGAAAGTTCTGAAAATTTTGACAGTTGTATTCAGTTGAAAGTGTCTTGAATAGTTTGACTTGAATATTAAAACAAAAAGAAAATAAACTTTAGTGTTAACTCCTGTGATATTTTAAGTTTACAGCTCTGTTTCAACTACTTTTGGCAATGAGTCCCTGAACAAGTTGTTCTTAGGACATTTCTAACATCCTTTAATTAAAATTCGCAAGAGTTTGTATGATAAAATACCAAGGGGACCAGTTATTCCCAGGTATTCTTTTGCCAAAAAGGGTACATTGTACATTGTACATACAGTCCTGTCCTGAGTACCATCTGCCTTCCTTCCCATTTGAAATGTTATCTGTCCTTTACTAACAATGAAGTTTGGCCACCTGATGCGAAGAGCTGACTCATTGGTAAAGACCCTGATGCTGGGAAAGATAAAGGGCAGGAGGAGGAGGAGGCCACAGAGAATGAGATGGTTGGATGGCATCACTGACTCAAAGGACATCAGTTTGAGCAAACTCAGGGAGATAGTGAAGGGCAAGGAAGCCTGTCATGCTGGTCCATGGGGTAACAGACAGTCGGACACAACTGAGTGACTGAACACCACAACTAACACTGAACTTTGTGTTTTAGTTCAAGTTCCCTAAATCAAAGCCTGAGACATAGGCTTCAGGGAGAGTAGTTTACTGGGGAGTGTGTTCCCTGTTACTAGAATGATGATTAGGGTGAATGGGTGCTATGGACTGAATTTTGTGTTACTCCAAAGTTCATATATTGACGCCTAATCCCCAGTGTGATGGTATTTGGAGGTGAGACCTTTGAAAGGTAATTAGGTGAAGAGAGTGGATCCCACTTGAATCGGATTAGTGTCCTTGTAAGAAGAGACACAAAAGACCCCTCTCTTTTGAAGTCACAGTGAAGAGGCAGCTGTTTAAAGGCAGGAGGTGGATCCTCAGTAGACAGTATATCTGCTAGTACCTTGATCTTGAACTTCCCAGCCTCCAGAACTATGAGAAAGAAATGTTTGTTGGTTAAGTCATCCAGTCTCTGCCATTTTTGTTAAAGCAGCCTGAAATAAGACACTAGAGGAGGAGGAAGAGAAATATGTTATTGATTTGGCAACCATTACAGGAAAGTGTGGCTTTTTAAAAAATTGACGTATAGTCAGTTTAACTAATAGTGCTCTGTTAGTTGTACAGAAAAGTGTATCAATATAGATAGATACAGCAGAGAATCTTTTCATATTCTTTTCCATCATGGTCTATTATAAGACACTGAATATAATTACCTGTGCTATACAGTAGAACCTTGTTACTGACCTGTTTTACATAGAGCAGCTTACATCTTCTAATCCCAAACTCCTAATGTATCCCTCCCTACTCTTCCCCCTTTAGTAACCATACATTTGCTTCATATGTCTGTGCATCTATTTCTGTTTCGTAAATAAGTTCATCTGTATCATGTTTTAAATTCCACCTATAACTGATATAATAATATTTGTCTGTCCATTCATGTTGCTGCAAATGGCATTATTTCATTCTTTTTTATGGTTTGGTAGTATTCTACTGGATAGATGTACCACATCTTTATCCATTCCTCTTTTAGCTTTTAAGGAATGATTATACTGTTTTCCATAGTGGCTGCATCAATTTACATTCCCACAAGTGGTATAGAAGATAGAAGGGTTCCCTTTTCTGCACACCCAAGAGAGCAATGCTTTTGAGAAGCTATATGAAGTTGTCTTACAAGTATGAACTTTGAGGAAATAAAGAGGGGACACATTTAGCTATTATTTCCCATCTCCTTTATTCAATGATTACTCCAAGGAGAGTATTGTTGTTCAGTTGCCCAGTTGTGTCTGACTCTTTGTGACCTCATGGACTGTAGCATGCCAGACCTCCCTGCCCCTCACCATCTCCCAGAGTTTGTGCAAGTTCATATCCTTTGCATCAGTGATGCCATCCAGCCATCATCCTCTGACACCACCTTCTTCTTCTACCCTCAATCTTTCCAGTATCAGGGACTTTTCCAATGAGTCGGCACTTCGCATCAGGTGACCAAAATACTGAGTTTCATCTTCGGCATCAGTCCTTCCAATGAGTATTCAGGGTTTATTTCTTTTAAGATTGACTGGTTTGATCTCTTTGCTG
The DNA here is from genome assembly GCA_007570785.1 of Antilocapra americana. Classification (NCBI taxonomy): domain Eukaryota; kingdom Metazoa; phylum Chordata; class Mammalia; order Artiodactyla; family Antilocapridae; genus Antilocapra; species Antilocapra americana. The sequence continues at coordinate 1,697,398 of ML661892.1, read as the reverse complement.
TCCAAGGGACTCCCGGGAGTCTTATCCAGTACCACAGTTTGAAGGCATCGATTCTTTAGTGCTCTGCCTTCTTTACAGTCTAGCTCTCACAACCATATTTGACCACTTGGAAGACCGTAGCCTTAACTATATCCTTGGACCTTTGAACAGTGATGTCTCTGCTTTTTGACACACTAAGTTTGTCATCACTTTCCTGCCAAGAAGCAATCGTCTTCTGATTTCAAGGCTGCAGTCACCATCCACAGTTAGCCCACATCTAACTTTCCCTATGTGATGTTCAAGAAGCTCATCTTGCAGTTCTATTATATCCATCTGATTTTAGATCTCACTAAAGGCTAAGTTGACCCGCTAAGTTTTCCCAGCAAGTACTGTTTAGCAGACCTCAGGGCCACTGTTTATAGTGTTTGAAACGTTCCTTCCTTCCTCTCTTCTCATTAAATATTCAGATTTTGTACATTCACATTAAACCAAATTAGAGAAGCATAGAAATACTGAATGAAGTGCTGCCTCATCATACAGTTTTAATAAATTGTACCTTTATTTGTCCTTAAGATCTATCTCCTTTTTTTCCCTGATAATCTAGCCCACATGAATCCCTCCTTCCTTTGAGCTCAAAGAAGAAAGCAATTTCAAATGTGTGTTGCAAGTGCAAAGCTTAGATTGTAGTTTTCTTCTATTGTTTCTTTTGTTACTGCCGAAATTCTTATCCTAGGCATTCTTGCCTAGGCATAAACACAACCTCTCTGCTTTCTCTGTGTATAATCCTTCTTCCTTCTCTCAGTCAATCATTTCAACTACCTCCAGAGTGATTTTGTGTTCAGTGAAAATAAGACCCCGTTTTTGTCCTATCTGGAAAACCCTCTATGACTCTCTCGTCACCTGCAAAATAAAGCTCAAATGCCTCAGCACAGTGTTCTCTGAACAGTCCAGTTTCTTTGATCACTATCACTTTCATGTTAATTTATGTTACCCTCTTTCTTATGTGACTATCATCTCTACACTTATCCCATCACCTTTACCATTATCCAGATCATATCAATTTTAAGGACTTAGAGTAAATTTATTTTCTCCATAAACCTTTCTAATCTCATACTCAGAATGAATACCTCCTTTCTCCAAGTTCAGATTCTACTTTGTACCTCCCTGTAACCTTTTGCTTCCTCATTTGGACTTCCCTGGTGGCTCAGATGGTAAAGAGTCTGCCTACAACACAGGAGACCCAAGTTCAATCCCTGGCTTAGGAAGGTCTCCTGAAAAGGAAATGGCAACCCACTCCAGTATTCTTGCCTGGAAAATCCCATGGGCGGAGGAGCCTGTTAGGCTACAGTCCAAGCGGTCGCAAAGAGTTGGAGACAACTGAGCGATTTCACTTTAGATTGGAACACTTCTTTAGGATTTGTGCTGCTTTATTTCTGTTTGTGTCACCCACAGCATCTAGTTTCTAGTTAATTTTTTTGGTGAGGAGGAAGGCTGTTGCAGGAAGGAAAGCTCTTCAGTCAGTGCCATTCAGACTGTGGACAGCTAAGAAATGGGAGATGTGTGTAGCTACTGATCAGATCAGGAAGCAACAGGCTACACCAGCTCTTTTTCTGTCTCCTTAAAGATACACATTTATTAACTGTGCCCTTCCAAAGAGTGTAAGCTTCAGAGAGTTCTCACTGAACACTTACAAGGCCCACAGTAGAGCCCAGAGGGGTTCCTTAATCCTCTGTTACTTTTCTCTCACCTGTCCTTCCTGTATTGCCTTCTGCGCCCCCACCTCCCCAACCCGTGGGGTAGCCAGGGGCAGGCAGGAGACATCAAAAGCCTAAGGAATCCAGTATGCAGAGTAAGTTAACTTTTTAGCTGTTTGTCAGGACAGATTCTGGAGAAAAGTGTTTTGTATTATAAACAATAAAAAAGCCCACGTAGCCTTGCAAATTAACATAAGCTAGCCTCAGCTAGCTCTGGTCTTGAAGAAATTGAACAGAAAATGAGCAAGAAAAGCCATGTAATGAAAAATATAAGTTGTAATCCAAGCACTCCATGGAGCGCAGCAGGAAAACTCATAGTTGTAGGGGAAGTCATCTCTAGAGGTTGCTGTTTAGTGCAAAGAATAGTGGAGAAATTGAGGATTGGGAGTATAGGGAGGATGGTGTTTAATTTGTAACCTGTTTTGTCATGGTGAACAATTTGAGGATATTTTCAAAGAGCATGGATAAATAAGCTCAGTCTTCTGTTTTTTTTTTTTTTTCCCCATCTTGAGCATTGTTCATTCTTCTGATCACTGTGGATGAGGCTCAAATTCAAGGTGGTGAATTCCTATCCAGAATTTTGTACTGTGTGACAATGTACCCTCCACTCTCTACCCTGGCAGAGTTGAATGGGCTCAGGTTGAGCACCTGACTCAAGCTAGTTGAAGCCAGGACTTATTGAGAGTCAGGCTCTTCAGGTGACTGAACATGTACCTTAAGCTTCAGCATGGCCTCAGAACAAGAGGATGGTATAGTACAACGAGAGAAAGGTAGAGATGACACCCAGAGAGGACAGAAGGGCTCTGGAGCATCCTGGTGTGTCCCTACCTCCATCTCCAAGCTCCCCCGGGACTTAACCTGCCATAGCAATGAACACTTCCACCACTGGCAGTTCCTTGGTTTACTTTCAGTCAAGAATCCATTTTCAAAAATGTGAAATATGATCACAAAAGCAACAACCCAGTTTGTCTCACATTAAGGAAATTATAGTGCTCAGTAGGAAGTTATGCAGCCATTTAAAATGATGTTTACAAAAGGTTTCTAAGAATCTAGAGAAGTGCTTATGCTATAATATCAAGTGACAAAAAAGTTAGATGAAAAAATATGTACATATAGTATAAGCTTTCCCACATTAAAACTTCCATAAAAATTCATATAAAATAATTCTCCGAATATTAATAGTGGCTTTCTGCTAGTTTTTCACATTTTCATTTTTCTAATAAGCATGTTTTTTTAAATAGAGAAGTCCATTTTTATTTGAAAACATGTTTTTATATTGCCCAGTTTTATGCATTATCAGCTAAACTTGGAATTTAAAAACAAAATCAATTTGAGGATCATAGAATGCTAATGTTGCAAAAAATCTTAGAAATTCTTTACTTCAGGGTTTTAAAATATTCTTAGGGGTCACAGATATCATGAGAATGATAGAAAATTTGACTCTTCTTGCAAAAAAGCATGTATATAAAAACAAATCTCAAGATACTTAAGTTGCAAGTTATAGAAAATGCTATGATGCAGGCTTAAACTATAAAGGAAATAGATTGAATCAAGCAACTGAAAAGTCCAGGAGTACCACCTGGCTCCAAGTGAGGCTTGACCTAGTAACTTAACAATATAACAGAGACTTTGGTATTTCTTCTCCATTTGTGCTTTTACTTTCTTAGGTTCAGTGGCATCCTAAATCTGATTCACCTTGGGTCCCCAGGATGGTCATGTTCAGTTCCTGGGGTTTTACACTTATTCAGGAGAGAGTCTTTGTCTAAGCATTCCCTAAACAAAGCATATATACCCTTTGTTTTTCAAGTTGATGATCAAACTGAGGTCACATGCCCACTGCTGAATTAATCACTATGGTCAGGATGACTGAATGTGCTGATGGTCATATATACCCTAGGTCATGATTTCCACCCAGGCTTTCCCATGCCACATTTGCACTACATACTCCGCCCCTACCCCCAACCCCCCAAGATTAGACTTAATGTCATGGCATTTGTGGTTCACGCTGCCCTGAGATCTTAGGCTAGATTTTGTCTGTGTTCTAAGGACAATGTAAAGGCATAGAGATTTGTAATCTTTCTAAATCACTCCCAGTGACACCCAGGTGGATGGATGAATGGAGTACTCAAAGTTTAGTGAAATGGTTTTGGTGAATGTGAAAAATGAGCACTGCTGAAGGTTAAGGGCACTGAAACCTGAGCGAGAAAGCTCACCTCTGATGTTCTAGTTCCTAAACCCATTTATCTGGATGAAACTTTGACTTGTCATCAAGCCTACTCTGTTGTTTGCTAATGAGTTCACATGCACATCTCCTACAGAGATGGGTTTGCTTCTTTTTCCAAACAGATAACCATAATAACAACAAATATATTGATGATGATGATAACGATAGTAAACTTATTAGCTTGGACTGTTTTAGATGGAATATTAGAAATCCTGCTCAAACTAGCAGGAAAAAATTCAAACTTACAGAAAAACTCAAACGAATTTTTTGGCCAACCCAATAGCTTAAGAAGGAAAGCAGATGTCTGGCTTGGTTATCCAGCAAGTCCAGTCACAGCTGGAGCCAGGGTTCTGCATCTTCAGCTCTCAGATGGCTCTACCTATGGGGTAGGTACAATTGTCACCTAAGCAGACTAAGACTGGTAATTCCAGTTTGTGTAACTCTATGGATGGTGGGACTGCTCATAGAGCTTTGGATTTGGATATATTGACTTAGCAATGCTTTAGAGACCTCAGGGATAGTACAAGGCATCTCTAAGGAGCTTGTTTAAGCCAGGATTTGAAGGGTGAGCTGGCCAAGTGCAGGAATGGCCAGGGGAAGAGTAGAGGGTGTTCTGGGTAAAGTCCTCAATTAGGATAGGACTTAAAGCATCTGAGAAGCTGAAAGAAAACCTGTTTGGCTGGAGGTTCATGGATAAGGGAGAGGCTGGCACAAGCTGATAAAGTGGGGCCCAAAATAACCAAACTGATACAGAAACACTTAGGACTTCATAGACCACAGTTCATAACCAACCTTTGCAGGAGGAGAACCTCTTCCCTGGAAACTTAAGTAGACAGAATGACAATTAGACCAGCTAAGGGAACCTCACCATGCCTGATGGTGGCAAAGGAGTAAAGTCTTTCAATTGTCTATTCTTAGGATTTATAGTTAGCCCAGGGGTGGGAAACTGGGAGGGACTGTTCAATACCAGTATTCCCCAGGGGAAAAAATAGTTCTATTATTAGTAATTTTTTAAAGGCTAGGGAGCATGGGACAGACAAACACATCTCCAGTTGCAGCCTTGGGATTGCATTTCAAGACCTTGAGACTATCTTTGCACAGCCGGGCTGAGGCCTCTCTTCAGGTCTGCCCACTGAAGCTTGAGTTTTAGCACCCAGCTGCTCTGCACACCAGCAGGCAAGCATCTCCAGCTGGGGAGTGCATCGAAGTGGCCAGAACCTTCTGTTCAGGTCTCCCTGTGTCCTGCCTGCTGCAAGCTGGCTGGTGAACTCTCTTCTGAGCCTCTGATATTTCCTTTCTGTCCTGGCTTATCTCCCAGCCAGTGAAGGGGCTTGTAAGATGAAGAACCTTTCCTCTTTCACAGCTCCCTCCCAGAGGTACAGGTCCCATCCCAATCCCATTATTTTCCCTTTTTGTTCTACCTGGTTATATGGTGATCTTTCTTGCACCTTAGATTGTATGATTTTTTTAGCCAGCATTCAGAAGGTATTCTATGAGGATAGTTCCACATGTAGATGTACTTTTGAGAGAAAGGAGTTTCACATCCTTCTATTCTGACATCTTGATCTCCACCTACCCCCCTACTTTTCAATATCTATTATATCTCGCAGAAAGATTGTGTTCCATGGAACACAGTTTGTGAAAAGCAGAGCTAGACCAAGTAAAATCTCACTATTCTTCAAAATAAAGGAAAATTAAGTTATCCTCTCTCTGGCGTATCTTAAAATAGCTGTACTTTAAAATTAATATTGTGAGGTGTTTCTGATAAAAAATTTTAAATGCATCTAATTAGTATAATTATGTTCCATTAGATTAATTTAAAGATTAAATATGTCTAGCACTTTTTATAGCTTAAAGAATACAGGATTTTCCATTTTCAAAAGATACAGCTAGGACAAATGGTAATTCTAGAATTGATGCATGTTTTAAGTATAAATAGACTTAGTGAGATTTCTCAATTCTCTTGTTGAATTAGCTCAGGTTCTCCCATAAGGACACACTAACATGGATGCTGTGGACTGAATTGTGTCCCCACAAAATATATATGCACTACTGATACCCTGCATGAAATAGATAACTAAAGAGACCCTGCTGTAGAGCACAGGGAACTCTACTCAGTGCTCTGTGGTAACCCAGATGGGAAGAAAGTCAAAAAAGAGGGGATGTAGGTATAAGCATAGCTGATTCACTTTGCTCTACAGCAGAAACTAACACAACATTGTAAAGCAACTATATGCCAATAAAAATCAATAAAAAAAGATGTTAAAGTCCTACTCCCCTCAGTACCTGTGAATGGGGTCTTTTTTGGAAATAGGAACTTTGCATATAATCTAGTTAAGATAAGGTCATTAGAATGAGCTCTAATCCAGTATGAGTGTGTCATAATAAAAAGGAAATTTGAATACAAAGACAGACATGTACAAAAGGAAGATGATGTAAAGATATAGGAAGAAGACAATTCAGGGAACACCTAAGGCTACAACCTGCTAGGAGAGAAGCCTGGAACAGGTTTTTCCATCACAGCTTTCAGAAGTAAAACACCCTGCTGCAAATTTGGTCTGGGATTCCGAGCTTCTGGAAGTGTGGGAAACTAAGTTATTAAGCCACTCAGTTTTCACCCTTGTTGAGGCAGTCCTAGGAAATGAATATAATAGGTTAGATTTGTAAGAGATTAAGTAGGGAAAATACCTATGGAGGAAAATGAGAGTGGAGTAAAAGAAGGCTAAGAAAGCTCAAAAGATATCACAGTGCCATGTAGAACTGTCCTTTATGAACTTGAGAAAAAGAAGGAATGAAGGAAGAAAGTGAGGAAGGTTGGCTGAGTGGAAGATTCTTAGGTGGCATTTTGATTCCAAGAAAGTTTGGCAAAACTGATGTGGAGTCCTTAAACCAAAGCTGACCATCAGAGATATAACATTGTTAAAAAGACCATACTATCCAAAGCAACCTAAAGATTTAATGTGATCCCTCTCAAATTATCCATGACATTTTTTGCAGAACTAGAACAAATAATCCTAAAATCTATATGGAACAACAAGACCTGGAATTGCTAAACAATCCTGAAGAAAAAGAACAAAGCTAGAGGCATAATGCTCTCAGACTTCAGACAATAATACACAGCTACAGTAATCAAAAGAGCGTGCTATTGGGACAAAAACAGATATATGGAATAATGGAATAGAATAGGGAGTCCAAGGAGGCAAGAACATATAATAGGGAAAAAACAGTCCCTTTAGCAAGTGGTCCTGAGAAAGCTGGACAGCCAAGTATTAATCAGTGAAGTTAGCACACACCTTCACACCATACACAAAAATTAATAAAAAATGGCTTAAAGACTCATGAAGTCTTTAAGCATGTCTTAAGGCATGAAACAATAAATCTCCTAGAAGAGAACATAGGGAAAACATTTTCTGACATAAATCTTATCATTGTTTTCTTAGGTGAGTCTCCCAATGCAAAAGAAATAAAAGCAAAGATAAACAAATAGGACCTAATCACACTTCTAAGTTTTTGCAAAACAAAGGAAACCAAAAATAAAATGAAAAGACAGCCTACAGAATGGGAGAAAATGTTTGCAGACCATGTTACCAATAATGGCTTAATTTCCAAAATATACAAACAACTCATAGAGCTCAATTTAAAAAAATAGTAGGAAAATGGGCAGAAGACCTATATAGACATTTCTACAAAGAAGATATACAGATGACAAAGTGGCATATGAAAAGATGCTCAACATTGTTAATTATTAGAAAAATGCAAATCAAAACTACAAAGAGGTAGCACCTCACACCAGTCAGAATTGCCACCATCAAAAAGTCTACAAACAATAAATGCTGGAGAGAATGTGGAGGAAAGGGAACCTTCCTACACTGTTGGTAGAAATGTAAAGTGGTACAGCCACTATGGAGAACTGTATGGAAGTTCCTTAGAAAACTAAAAATAGAGTTGCCATACAATCCAACAATCCCACCCCTGGGTGTATATCCGGAGAAAACGCTAATTTGAAAGGATATATGGACCCCAGTGTTCATTGTAGCACTATTTAGAATAGCCAAAACATGGAAGCAACCTAAGTGTCCACTGACAAATGAATGGGTAAAGAAGATATGGTACAAATAATCAATGAAAAAGAATGAAATAATGCCATATGCAGCAACATAGATGGACCCAGAAATTGTCATACTAAATAAAGTAAGATGACAGAGAAAAACAATATAAGGTGATATGACTTACAAGTAGAATCTAAAAAACTTATATAAATGGAATTATTTACAAAACAGAAATGGTCTTACAGACATAGAAAATAAACTAATGGTTACCAAAGGTGAAAGAGTGGAGGATTAAATTAGGATTTGGGGATTAACCGATACTCACTACTGTATAGAAAATAGATAAGCACTAGCAAGGTTTTACTATATAGTATGGGGAAATATATTCAGTATCTTGTAATAATCCATATGGAAAAGAATCTGAAAAAGAATGTATATACATATGTGTGTATATACATGTATACACACACACTCATATATGACTCACTTTGCTATCCAGGTGAAACTATCACAACATTGTAAATCAACTATAATCAATACACAAAATAGGGGGATGATCTTGGTCAGATTTGTTTAGGAAAGGAATAAATTGGGTCTGCCTCCCGGAAATTCATTCATTCTCTTGATAAACATTTACTGGGCATCTATCTGTATGTGTCAGGGATTGTGCTAAGTGGTAAGGATCCAGCACTGAGTAAGATGGAGTCCTTGTCCTTCTGGACCTTAGCTCCTCATGGACATTTTATTCAGAAAACTGTCAGCAGTCCATAATCAAGCATGTAAATAAATGAACAATATGTGTGAAGGAAATAAAAGAAATAACAGGAGAAGGACAACCAGAGAGGGTCATATGCAGTTCAGACAGGGAAAGGCTTTCTAAAGGAACTGAATTTCAGCTGAGACCTGAAAGCTTCCAGGGAGGAGTCGGTAGTGCACAGAGCTGGGAGAGTGTGGGGAGAGCTAAGACTCTAGGGGAGTGACGCAACGGGCTGGTGGGAGGTACTGAAGATGCGGGAGTGGGATTGCGGTGTTGGGGTGGGAGTTGAGCGGCCAGGGTTTGGGAAGGTCCTGAGAAGCCAGATCTCTACAGGTCTGGCCTGGCAGGCAGTGCTGGGGGGTTTGTAGTTTTAAAGATCAATTTTTGTTGGAGTCTAGTTGCTTTACATTTTGTGTCAGTTTCTGCTGTACAACGAAGTGAGGCAGTCATACACATACATGTGTCCACTCTTCGATTTCCTTCCCAGCTCAGTCATGACAGAGCACTGAGTAGAGTTCCTTGTGCATATTGAAGGCTGAGTGATCCCGCGGGAGAGCAACTGGTTTGGCTGGGCTTGTGTTCAAGTTTCCAAAACCCAGTTGACCAAATTGCTCTGCTAATAAGTGATATCTGACAGAAAAATTTTGTCCCCTGGAAGAGAGACCTGGAGATGCCAGTATGTGAGTTTAAGGTAGTTGCCTCTTTAAGAACACAAGTGTCTGGAGAAAGCAAGTCACTGGAACACCAGTTAATGCGGTAAAGGTGGGATTTTAAAAGAAATAATAGAATGTTTATATTTGCTATCTCTGAACTTAGATTGCCTTAGGTTTCATATCCCAATGCTACTATTTAGTAATTATATCCTGTGGGTAAGATAATTAATCTGCATCTCATTTTTCTTACCTGTAAAACAGAGGATAATATTAGTTATTTCAAATGATTGTTAGAGGGATTAATTATAAAAATGAAAGCAAAGTTCTCTGAACGTAAGTACTCTGTAAATACTGTTATTGTTATTATCATAAGTAGCCTAAATATGTCAATATTTTTTCCATGAGCATAATTTCTTGAAGTTAATGAGGTCATACGCACAAGAGATAAGATATTCTAAGGAAATTTTCTTTCTTATTGAGAAAACTCATTGAAACAAATACGTGTATATACAACTTTAACAAAAAGCAATGGCAAGTCTCCTTTCCATTCCACAGTAAAATAATGTCATTTGATTATCAATTTCTACATTCCCTATCTCTGTTTTCCTTCTTTTTGCTGAACTACAAATATAAAACCTAACAAAGTTAGGAGATCATTCACTTATGCAACATGTATTTGCAGATCAGTACTGAAGTATCAACTCTATTCTGGGCATGAATACAGGTTGTTTTGTTTTTTTCTTTAAAGCAGTTTACAAAGCCCTAAAAAGTTCCTTCGTTCCATTTTAGCAACAGAGAGTAAGCATGATGTCTTCACTGGTCACTTGCTGAGGATGCTGCATCCTTGGCATGGGGTTGCTGCTTTGGCTTAAATGAGCCTCACTCTTGTGGAGATAGGGGCTGGGAAGGAGAAAGTGGGATGCATGGAGAGGGTAGCATGGGAACATATACACTACCATATGTAAAAGAGATAGCCAGTGGGAATTTTCTGTATGACTTGGGGAACTCAAACTGGGACTCCGCAACAACATAGAGAGGTGGGATAAGGTGGGAGGGGAGGAAGGTTCAAGAAGGAGGGGACATATGGCTGACTCATGTTGATGTATGGCAGAAACCACGCAGTATCGTAAAGCAACTATTCTTCAGTTAAAAAGAAAAAGAGAAACAGCAGGTTCGATCCCTGGCTCAGGAAGATCTCCTGGAGAAGAAAATGGCAACCTACTCCAGTATTCTTGCCTGGACAGAGGAGCCTGGAGGGCTATAGTCCATGCGGTTGCAAAAGAGTCAGACACAACTGAGCGACTAAACAACAGCAACAAGAGACACCAAGCCCTAAGCTGACTGACGTTGTAGAGGAAAACACCTTGATCATGAAATGGTAAGGCCACCAGTCTAATAACCATGATCAGGATTCCTCTCCTCTCCAACAGAAGCTGAGAATCACTGACGTAATTTTGGCCTGTTAAAGTGTTTTATTTTTTTAAAAACCTGCCTTGCCTAAATGGATTTAATGTGGTTTATTTATTTATTTTTTTCTCCTGACACCAGCTTGGGAAAAGAGAAACTTAATTGCGACATTTATGTATAATTGCTGGGTGATGAATGCTTGAGGAATTTTCACTTTGCAGAGATACCAAAACAAAAAATCAAGCCGCAATCAACATTTCTGGGTGAAATGAGAAAGCCTCTCTTACATCTTGTGGGTGAGCATTTTGGATTTAATTGCTTCACTACTTCATTTTTCATTTTTTAAAAATAAGCCTCCAAGGAAAGTCTCTTCAAATGAGATATTCTCATGGTCAGGGTACAGAGTACATGAGTCAAGTGAAGAAAAGCAGTCTATCATTTAACCTTGTATGCCATGCAATGGCTTGCATCCTGATCTCAAGGAGCTTATATTTGAGGAATAAGACCAAGCATACATTTAAAATAATTATGAAGCAATACAAGAGATTGGTGATAGTTGAGTGCTTCCAAATCAGCAAAGATTCCAGTATTAATTGATTCTTAAATGATTTCTGAAAGTGAAGTGAAAGTGTTAGTCACTCAGTCATGTCTGACTCTGTAATCCCATGGACTGTAGCCCAGCAGTCTTCTCTGTTCATGGATTTCCTAGGCAAGAATACTGGAGTTGGTACCATTTCCTTCTCCAGGGCATCTTCCAGACCCAGGGATTAAACCCAGGTCTCTTGCATTGCAGGCAGATTCTTTACCATCTGGGCCACCAGGGAAGCCTAAAGGATTTCTAATACAGCTGAAATAACATGGAATAGGAAATAGTGTGCATAATATATCAATTTTCAGTTAGGATTCTTGATCATGTCATGGCTGAGATGATATGAGGCAGTGTCTAGAGTGGTGGTCCATTAATCTGACATGGTTGCGTGTGCATTTGGTTTGGCTATTATGTATGTGTAATGTTTTAGAAATCATGCTAACTAGGCAAGTGTTACTTTCAGTTACATACTTCACCCCATTTTCTTACACCCCGTACTACTCAGGCATTCATATGAATATCAGTCAGCCCTACTCCTGCAGGCATTTGAGTGTACAGAAACAAAAGTTTGATGGAAAGAAGATGGGATTCAATGAGGTGAAATTTTAGACATCCTCCTTGATACTCTGTGATATGAAAACTCAGAAGGAAGAGTTATGTACACTGTAGCAGTAGAGAGGACTTTCCAGGGTAGGTAAATCTTGAAACAGATGCTGAAATAGATGTCCCATTAGCCAAGATTGGGACAGGTGCAGGTGGAACAGCCAGCATGGAGGTAACTGGTTGGACTCAGGCAGGGCAACAGGGAGAGTGGTCTGCCAAAGATGATGAGTGTGTGTCGACTTTTGGGAAGGAAGCAGAGATCATTATGTTTGGGCCAAACTTGGGGATTCCTTCAAGGTCATCAAAGAGGCCAATGAACTTTCCCAATACCACACAGCAGTAATGACCAGGGCTGAGACTAGACCTCAGAACTTTCAGCTTTCTTTGACATTGGTCTTCCTTTGACACAACTCTGCTACTATAGAGCTAAAATATAACGAGTTTCAAAGTTAAGAGACCCAACAATTAAAATTATAATTAATTTTAAACTCCGTCCTTTGAAGAATAGCACAGGTGGATATAAATACATATATATGTGTGTGTGTGCGTGCATCATTTTAAAATTCTTTTTGCTAAAATGGTGAATGATTTTCTTAGTCACATTTATTATCTTTGTCTCATTGTGTAGGTAACTCCTATCCAGGCATAATCACCGTTGCCTTATGATGGAAACATAAAGAGTTATTTATTCTGGGAATCCTGCCTATTTTCTTGATATATCGTTTTTATTTCATTACTTGATTTATGTACTTGTGTAAGTGGAGGTCCTGGCAATTCATTTCCATGAGCCCCTCCTTTTTCTGAGATTCTGATCCTTCCTCTCCCATGATGCGCAGATAAACTAGTTGTAGAAACACCACCAGCAGCTATGAAACTTTTCCTCCACCTTACGGTCAACAGTTTTGATATGTGAGTTCTCTATAATTATCAAAGGGATTGACGGACATTGTATTAGGGTAATTTTGGTTGGCAAGTGGCAGAGGACTTACCCCAAAAGAGTTTATCTGTTTTTACAGCTAATGAGTTCAGGATTTTGCCCCAAGTATGGCCAGGGTTCAGACGATTTCAGCAGGATGTGGTCTTGTTCTGTCTGTTGCCACTGACTTGCTCCATGCTGGCATCATTCTCAGCAAGCTCTGCCCAGATAGTGGGCAGATGTTTCGGAGGAGCTCCAGGCTATCATCCTCCCAGCCCGAGTGTGTGTGTGAAAGCTGCTTAGTCGTGTCCAACTCTTTTTGACTCCATGGACTATATAGTTTGTGGAGTTCTCCAGGCTAGAATGCTAACGTGGGTAGCTTTTTCCTTCTCCAGGGGACCTTCCCAACCCAGGATCAAACCCAGGTCTCCCGCATTGCAGATGGATTCTTTACCAGCTGAACCACCAGGATTTCTCTTTCCCAGTTACTTACAGTTGGGTCCCCTAGGTCAAATCTAGATCACAGGCTTTCGTTGGAGCTGAGAATGGAGTCAAGCACTGAGTCACCATGAGTGAGTGTGTATGAGGTGGTTCCATAAGAGTTCAACCTTGGTGCTGTCATCTGAAGAAAGAGGGATGCTGGGCTGGTTGAGATGTGATGGTGACATGAGAAGGATGAATCAGGTTTGGGTGTGGGCTTAGCCCTTCTGGAAGATACAGCTGACCCCAAGCTTTCTTTAAACTCTTCTCATATTTTACCTTAAGATATTGTGTGAATTCTACACCATAATATGTGTTTCAATGTACAAATACTGTTTTTAATTACCTATTGACTAAGTCTAACATGCCAGGAAGTGACACCATTTTAAACCCTGTGGCTTCATAGCCCCAGGCACTTCTCTATGGTCCTGTACTTCAAATTTGAGAAGCACCACTTTAAGCAACTATCAGATATAACTTAGCCATGATCAGGGTTCTCCGCTGTTTCAAGTGGATTGTTCAGGCCTGGAGAAAGTAGAAAATGTGAAACTGGTATGCAGTATGGCCATTAAAAGAACAAGTTTTGGGTCAGATGTCATGGGCTGGAGTCCTGTGTCACCACTCATCATCTCTATGACCTTTGATAAATGACATTGCCTCTCTAAGCCATGGTTTCCTCACTGGCTAATGCCACTCTTTTTTTATACATTGTGAGGCTTGAATGAGCTAATGCATGTGAAGTCAACACACTGCCTGGTACATAGTCATTCTCAGGAATGGTTAGTTAATATTATTAAGTTGAAATAAATATCATTATTAATATTTTACAATATGTAACATACAGTGTACAATAAAGATAATATACTTTTAAAATGACCTGCTTATTTCTACCAATAACATCCCCGTGTTGTAGTTTCAAATGAAAGATAGATTGTTTTTTCTTTTCCCATGACATACAACTAATTGAAAATGACACAAGACATAAAACAAGGAAGCAGGAGATTGCCTCTAGAGTAGAAAGTTTTTATTTTCATGCTATTAGCTTAGACTCACTAATATTTTCCTGCTCTTTAATTCCTACACAGTTGCCCTTAATTGCACATTTATCTTGTCGTTTAACACTAGCTCTTATTTCTTAACCAACCCTTGCACAAAGCGATTAGCAAAAATACATCTTTCCTTCAGTTTTCACTAGAAAGTCCACCTGCTAGGAATTTTTCACACTCTGAATAAAAACAAGGGAAAGAGAACAGCAGGAAACAGCTTAACTGAGACAGATTATCAGACAATTATTGGCATTTTGTAATTCTAAGAGCTAATGATCATTTCTAGCTTAAGAAAATGCCCACCACAGTTGAGATGATAGCTACCATTAAAAAGAAGGTTACGGAACACGAAGTGGTAGAAGTAAAAAAGGCTCCATAAGACTCCTTTCATTTAAGCTTTGGAAACTTTAATCTTTTCTAATTTTAAGTTGTATCTTTTAACTCAGTTATCATGTTTTTAACACCTACCTCCACTTCTTCCCATATAATGTATGTGCAAACACAACTATACACTTGGGTGCATGCTCCTATTTTAAACATTTAAACTGTGTTCTATAAGGGTACATATAGACAAAATCAATTTTAATGTATGGGAAGTTCCACATCATTCATTTGATGAAATCCTTCCCCAACTCCTACTCAATTCATGCAATGAAAATACGAATGATCCAAATCAGAAAAGGAGTAATTTCCAAGAGTGCACTTTGTATTTTAGACATGCTAACCTTGACAGTTAGCTCATTTAAGGTGTCTTCTGAGTGAGGGGAAAGGGTTTCTGAACTTCCAAAATGCCCTCATTTCCTCCTCCACTTTGTTTTTTGAATTTATTTTATTTGGAAATATCAGGTATTAGGTGTGACACACTTAGTTGTGGCACGTGGGATCTAGTTCCTTGACCAGAGATTGAACCTGGGTCTCATGCTTTGGGAGCATGGAATCTTAGCCACTGAACCGCCAGAAAATTCCCTACCCCTCCCTTTTTTATAGAGGACTTCCAGACTTGGAAGCTCGGCAGCTTGAGCCCAGTTCTCAGATGCACCAATTTGAAGCTACGTGGACCTCCGTAAATTACCTGATGCCTTTCTAGTTCCCTTTTCTCACTGATACATGCCTCCCAGGGTCATTGTAAGGGATAAATTAGTTAATCTGTGTAAATGATTAGAACAGTCCTGGCGTATCATAAGTTATCTTATACACCTTTGCTACTGGTTTGGTGTTATAAGAGCATGCATGGACTCTAAGAGCACAGACAGGCTTGAGTTTGAACCTCAGCTCTGTCCTTTATCAGCTGTGTGACTTCAAGTTAGCCAATTTTGCAACTTTGCTAGGTTTCTTCACTGGTGAAATGGAGATAATAATATTAATGACTAGGGTTTGACTTGGGTCTGTAGCCAGCAAGAATTAGGAAAAACCTAGGCTCAATCCTCATTTCTTATTGACCTTGGTCAAATTGTTTCACCTGAGAAATGTGTTTGTTGTGGAAATTAAAGGAGCCAGTATGTACAAAAGGCTTAAAATACTGCTTGGCACTTTGCAAGTGCTAAATACATTTTAATACTATTGCTTGCTCATCTCACAGTAATATTCACAGTTTGAAAATGATAAGGACGATAGAGAGGCTAGCTGCGTTATCCAAGTGACCAGCATGTAACAGACCTGGGCTGTCACCCCAGGGCTTTACACACTGTTTTGCCCTCACATATGATTGACCACATGATGTGATTTACACTGTTGGTGTGATGTGGAGTTCTTTGCCCAGGGGTTCCTCCTGCCTAAAAGGTCCACAGGCCCATATCCTTCAAGATCAAATTTTATTTTTAAGTCTTGAATGTCCTCATGCAAGTAATGTGCTTTTCTTATTTTTTAAATCGAAGTATAATTGATTTACAATGTTAGTTTCAGCTGTATGCAAAGTTATTTAGTTATATGTATATTATATACATATATCTATATTCCTTCTTAGATTCTCTTCCACTATAGATTACTACAAAAACTTGAGTATAGTTCTCTGTGCTATACAGTGCTATACTATAAGTCCTTGTTTTTTATTTTATATATGGTAGTATTTGTCTGTTAATCCCATACTCCTAATTTATCACTCTGCCTTACTTCCCCTTTGGTAACCATAAGTTTGTTTTCTGTGTCTGTGAGTCTACTTCTGTGTCCTTAAGTTCATTTTAATGCCATATGCTTTTCTTCTGAAGACTGTCCTGCTTCTCAAAGCTGACTGTAATCCACTACTGCTTTAAACTACTGCCGCTCAGCATGACTCACCTTAAATGACCATTACTGTGCGTATTTTTTTTTTTTTTGTCTCCTCAAGGAGATTCTAATTACTGTGAAGGTCTGCTCTATGAATGATTCATCTTTGTAATATCCTCATTGCTAGAACAATGCATGGAACATAGGGGAACTTTTATAGATATTTGCTGAATGAATGAATAATGACTGAATGAATGGAGCAGCTAATGGCTTGGATGATTATGAGCAAATTAACCTGGGAGAGTATGGCATTGAGCATTTGTGGATATACTGAAGTTCATATGTCCCTTTTCAAATATAAGGACCACAGACTCAGAAGTGCTTTTAGCTGGGAGTTGAGGCTGCAATCTGGGCCTCAGAACTGGATGGAATGTGTGGGCTCTCAATTAAAAAAAAATTCATTTATTTGTTTGTTCATTCAATACATCTCATTTTGTACTTATTATGAGTCTTAGTGCTCTTGCTCTGGGTAGAGCAGGCTGTGTTTAGGAATTTACTTCACTGTGGAGTCAGGATATCCGAGGTGAAAGGGGCTTTAGGGCCCTTCTGATGAGGATTTCTCAGATGGTCTAAAGAGGAATGTTAGCCCCCAGTGAAATACTCCGTCAGTCAATCAAGTCTAGAGTCCAAGTTTCGAGGATGCTATATTCTTTATCAGTCTACTTTTCAGATTAGGAATAATAATGCCAGTGACAGCCATAATAATGGAAGGTAGCATCTATTTAAAGATCATGGCATTCAGTCCCATCACTTCATAGCAAATAGATGGGAAACAGTGGAAACAGTGGCTGATTTTATTTTGGGGGGCTCCAAAATCTCTGCAGATGGTGACTGCAGCCATGAAATAAAAAGATGCTTATTCCTTGGAAGGAAAGTTATGACCAACCTAGATAGCATATTTAAAAGCAGAGATGTTACTTTGCCAACAAAGGTCCCTCTAGTCAAGGCTATGGTTCTTCCAGTGGTCATGTATGGATGTGAGAGTTGGACTGTAAAGAAAGCTGAGCGCCAAAGAATTGATGCTTTTGAACTGTGGTGTTGGAGAAGACTCTTGAGAGTCCCTTGGACTGCAAGGAGATCCAACCAGTGCATCCTAAAGGAGATTGGTCCTGGGTGTTCATTGGAAGGACTGATGCTGAAGCTGAAACTCCAATACTTTGGCCACCTGATGCAAAGAGCTGACTCATTGGAAAAGACCCTGATGCTGGGAAAGATTGAGGGCAGGAGGAGAAGGGGATGACAGAGGATGAGATGGTTGGATGGCATCACTGACTCAAAGGACATGGGTTTGGCTAGACTCCAGCAGTTGGTGATGGACAGGCAGGCCTGATGTGTTGCAGTCCATGGGGTGGCAAAGAGTCAGACATGACTGAGCAACTGAACTGAATCCTCACAATAACTTTATGGGGAAGGCACTGTTAGACCCTTTTAAATATGAGAAAATAAAACATATTGGACTTCAAAGAATTAAAATTCTGAAATAAAAGAATAAAAAAATCCATTTTGCTGTCTCTTAATCCAGCATTTCCCAAATTTAGTTAACTGCAGAAATGCACTTTTATTCTTCTTCATACCACCTGGAAATATCCTATGAATTCTGAGAATCCATTCTCCTGGGAAATGTTGTTCTAGTCATTTTACAGATGAAGAAACTGAGTTTAGGGAAGAAATGACTGTACTGAATTCTGTCCCTATCAGGGTGCAGAGTTGGGACTTGAACTCACACTCCTGACCCTTACTGAATTCATTTTCCCCCCAATATTCATTGCATCATTCTCCATTCCTCAATTCCCTCCTTCTCTTCCCACATCCCCCTATTCTCTCTCTTACCCTTTTCTGTACCAGGGAAATAAGTTGGCAAGTTTAAACTCATGTGGCTCAGACAGTAAAGCATCTGCCTGCAATGTAGGAGACCTGGGTTCGATCCCTGGGTTGGGAAGATCCCCTGGAGGAGGAAATGGCAACCCACTCCAGTATTCTTGCCTGGAAAATCTCATGGAGGGTGGAGCCTGGTAGGCTACAGTCCTTGGCATTGCAAAAGGTTGGATATGACTGAACAACTTCACAAACTCATTAGTTTCCCTCTGTTCAGCCATCTCCTAATACTTAGTACCAGTCAAACCCTTGAAGTCTCTTAAGAGCAAGCAGATGAGCTCTTTCCAGGATTCCTTTCCATTTATTTTGTAGGCCGCACAACTAGTGCGTTGTCCATTGAAGAACCACAACACTGAGATTAAACAAAAGACTAGCTCTTTGCCTCTATTCCCCTCTACCCTCATTATGGTTTCTCAAGCTAAGGGAAGCAAGGCTAATATTATAAAAGTAACAATTCTTATTGATCGATCTATTTTTTTTTCTTTCAAAAAAATCTCTCAGTAATTGTTTTTAATCATTTATCAAAAAGAGATGTCTTCTCATCTCTTCCAGGATCAAGAATTGATACTCTCTGTATTTCTGTTCACTCATTTGTTCATTCATTCAACAAATGTTTTTCAAAAAAAAAATCCCTTCTCTTTGCAAATTGCTGATTCCAGGCTCAATGAAGGATGATGATGCAGTGGAGACCAAGGCATGCCTTCTATTTCTAAGTGTCCCAGAGCCTTTTAAGAGAAGAGGCAACTAAGTAAATATTAATAGATGATAGTTTTGCAAGTAATTTCCCTGGAATTTGTCAAGTTTGTATTAGATTATATAGAATGTGCTACTACTCAATTTAGTTACTCATTATCATTTTGGAATTAGGGGTGAATCTGGGGGGAAGGAGGATTCTAAACAGCCTTCAGTGAGAATCTTTTCTGTGCAGAAGTTTATCCTCACATAAAGGGAGACATGATCTATGAAGTCTAACCACAACACCCAACAGGCAGTATTGTAAGCACTTAATAAATTACAGTTGCACTTACCATTATTAGCAAAAGTAGCAGCAGCTTTAGATTACCCAAGTTTAAATGTCAGATTTTTTTTAACTTACTAGCTGTATGACATTGAGCAAGTGGGATAATTTCTTTGAGTGTCAGTTTGGGAGGACTGGAATCAAAGGAGGTTATTAGTCAAGTGTAAAATGTTTCACAGATTCTTTATGATTTAAAAACTATAAAATGTCATTCCTTTGCCTTGAATTACACCTTTCAACATTTCAAGGAAATCTGTTCTCTTGGTTAGATCATAGGTAGATGCTGGGCTGACATCATATTTAGGGTTGTCAGATAAAATACAAGAAATCCCATTAAATTTAAATTCTTAGGAAAATGATGAATTATTTTTAGTGTAAGTATATCAGTGTGTGTGTGCACGTGTGCTAAGTTGGTTCAGTTGTGTCCAACTCTTCATGACCTTATGGACTGTGGTCCACCAGGCCCCTCTGTCCTTGGGATTCTCCCGGCAAGAATACTGGAGTGGATTGCCATGTTCTCCTCCAGAGGATCTTCCTGATCCAGGGACCAAACCTGTGTCTCATGTCTCTTAAGTTCCCTGTGTTGGCAGATGGGTTCTTTACCACTAGCACCATCTTGGAAGCCCAAGTATATCCAAAATATTAAAAAATTCTTTGTTCATCAAAATTGAAATTTATGGGACATGTGGTATTTTTATTTCCTAAATCTAGTGACCTTAATTATATTTTAACAGATAAGTTACAAACTGAAACATAATTCCTTGGTCTGCTATTATTAATACAATTTTAAGAATGAAGAAACTGACTAGGCTTCTAATATTTATTTCAAATCTGAGGATTTTCTGGCTATAATAAGAAAAGGAAGGTGATGGAATCAAATTTCAAATCCTAGTATTGCCACTTTAATACCTATGTGAATTTGGTTACATTAGTTTTTCCAAGCCAAGTTATTGTTATTATTATGTAGAATTTTCTTCCATGACAATTACTTTCTCCTGAGTGGATTTGTATTGTCTGTTTTTAGTGCTTATTTCTAAATGTGTTATCAAAATTTTATCTTCTCCTTGTGAACAGAATAAATTCTGCTTTCCAGTTCTTGACCTTTACAGCTAAGAGTAAGTTAGTTTTTCTAAATTATTTTTCTTTTTCTTGTTTATAGTCTTTGGGATTCTAACAGAATTTCCAGGCTCACAGGCTGCACTTGAGACTTTCGAGCTAGGAGAGGTTTCAAAGTCATCTTGTCTGTTTACAAGGAAGAGGGAATTTGGGGGTATTGTCTTTTCCTTCCCTCTCCCCTGGGGATAAGAGGGCAACTTTGGGCCTGACTGCAGACAGTTCCTATTCATTAAGCACCTCTGCTCTCTTCCAGGTATTGGGCTAGACATCTCACTTGTGGTATCTCATCTCATCCTCACATAGCCTGTGAAGAGTTAAATCTTATTATCGTTATACTGGTGAGGAAATGTTCCCATGTGACTTAGCTAGGCTGAAACCCACTTTTGATGTGGGTCATGGGGACAACGTCAGTCAGGCTACCCGAATGAATTCCTGGTTGGTGAACACCTTGTTAGTAGTCCCCAGTTAGCCTATTTGTTTCTTCTGAGAGGCTTGCTGGAGATGCATATCTGCTCATGTACATAGACTTTTTTCTCCCAGAGATGTGCTGCATCAAGGGTTTTGATGGAGTCTTTACTTTCCCTGAGGGAACTTGCTACCTGTAAGTCACCAAGTGTCCAAAATGCTTCTGAGTTGTTCTTTTTCAATAGTTTGAATATACTACAAATAATACATGTTTATTGTTCAAGCTAGAATAAATAGGTATATGAAAAGAAAAATCTGCCCCCTCTTCAGTATCCCCTCCCAGAGGGATACTCTTAGCATTTTGGTGTCATCTTTTCCAGATAGATAGAGATAAAATTAATGTTTGTACGTAGTTGTTGTTTTACACAAATAAGATAACATGGAAAAAGCCATTTTGAAATCAACTTTTTTCCACTCAACAGTACACCTCCCTAAAATATGTGCCCCAACAGATCTTATATTTTTGCTAGGGAGATGGTCATTATATATAACATATAATATATATTATATATACCCAAGTTTTATAAGAGTACTGTATTAAAATTTGAATTACATGCTATAAATTCCATATTTTTAGATTATTATAGGTATGTGTCTTCTGAAAACTAATTGTGATTGGTAATAATCCACATTCTCCATTTAATTACAGAAATATTCCTAAGAGAAGAAAACAAGAAAAGGTGCCATTGATAATGGCAGTTCTTAAGTCCTTATGAACAGGACCCACAGTTTGTTATAGTTACCTCATATTTGGGGGGCTATTTCCTGGCGTGACTTAAATTTGCCCTGAAATGTTTCTTGGCTCTATTGAAAGGCAGAATCTGCCCTTACTCTACGAAAGACACTAACGCTGTGTGCCTTGACAATATCAGAGAGTGAAAAAAAGAATTTAGATTTCTACTTGAAAATGAAATTCCAGAGGAGCATTTCACCGTCTCTTCCAACCTGGCATATACTATACTACCTTAGGTACCAGAGCCACATTGCCTGAAGAACTGTTCAGACTCTCTAATTCACCTCATGATAGTTCACCCAAAGTGAACTGATGGCTTCCCTGTAAGGTCTTGTACATCTGAGTGTTTGATTTGAGGACAAATTTCCCAAAGACCTGTTCTGAGTTTCGCTAAGAGAGCAAAGAAAAGCATACCTTCCTGGTGTAAAAGGCCTTGCACCCTCTAGGTGCTCCGTAAATGCTTATTGTTTGTCATGAAAAGTAAGATTCTCCAACTTCTTCTGCTCAATATTTTGCCACTGGGAAGGCTCCTTTCCCAGTAAGTGACAAGATTAAAAACAGGCAAATACATTTCCTGCCACAGCAAATGCACTTTAGTGAAAGTAGCAATGAACATGCCTTCAAAGACCTGACTCTGAGCCAAGCTTTGCTGCATATTGCCCTGTTATTGGGCATGGTTTCCTTATCTGTACAGTAGAAATAATGATCCTTGGTTTCCTTAGTGTAATCTCATTAAAATAATACAAAGGAAATGCTTTGTTCACTGTTACAGATTCACTTACAATGAAGATAGAGTTAACCGTTCCTGATCAAGGCATTCAAAAAAACCTGTTCTGAACACTTTTTATGCATCATCTCATCTAATGCTCAGAATCCCTGAGCAGTAGATACTGTTGCTATCCTCATTTTACGGATAAGACAACTAATGGTTAGAGGCTTTATGTAACCTGTCAAGGCATAAATTTCCCCTTCTGAAGGTGTTCCTCCTCCTCTCTTCTGTACCGGGGAAGAAGAAACCAAACATGATCACTGGAGACAGAAAGTTGGCATGGAGATGACTCTGTGCAAACAAACCTTACTAAAATAACCCCTATCTTCAATTAGTTTCCACCATGTATTTATCTCCCCACAACTTTACTTCCTCTAGAAGCCTATACTCCTTAAGTCTTCACCACATTTATCATCTTTTATTAAAATAGTCATAAGACCCTAAGTCTCATCAGCTCTTGGTCTTCATGTCTTTTCTGCAAAAACCTCTGCACATGTAAAAATTTAAATGTTAGCATCAAGCAAAACTTTTATGCCTTTCTCCTATTAGTATATAGTTTGTCAGTTTAATTTGTAGATCTCAGTTAACTTGACCTAAGAGGGAAGAGGAAAAGGATTTTTCCTCCCCTACAGTTATAAATCTAAAATAACACATCGGATTTGAAGATTGCATATGAAAATAGCAATTAAAATACTCAACTTGTAAAATATCGATTATATATTTAAATAATAATCTTTTAGTTACAATAGGCTAAATAAATTATTAAAATTAATTTCACCTATTTATCTTTTAAAAATACTAGAAAATTTAAAATTATATATGTTGCTCTCAATTTTGGCTCATTTTATGTTTGTTGGATAGCAATGCATCAGGTGACCTGTACAATACATTCTTGACTTCTGCTTGAACTGGGCTTCTAGGTTAGAAGATTTTCAGCTGGGAAACAGCTTTTGTCTTTGATTTAATTAGCAGGTGTAAATGCAAACATATCCAAGGTTCAACTACTATGCCTCTGCTTTTGCATTTTCCTACAGAGGCCACCAGCTGCTGAAAAGCCAGAGAGGGATAACAAAGTCTGCTTCTTGCTGCTTTAGAGCCATTAAACTCTTAAGGCAGGACATTGCCCCTTGATTCTGTGTGCAAATAATAGGGTATTACAATTAACATTTGTGTAGTTACATTGATGTAGTTTAATGGGGTTGAAGCATATCACATTATTCCAAGACTGAAGTGCATTCTTGGTGGGTAATTTATTCATAGGTAAGATATAACAGTTTCTTAAGAAGTCTCGAAAGAGAGTGAGTTTCAGCACACAAAACTTTGGAGGGCGATTGTTATTGTAGCAATAGGTGTCATTAAAAGAGAGAAGCAAAAGCTGAGACTTCAACATGACCTCACCCTAGTGATAACCCTGGTTTGAGCACCCACAACCCAGAGAGGAAACTTCTCTTGTTGCAAATGGCCATAGCCTTTCTTCCCGTTTTGCTGTCTCTTTAGTTAACATGTTCTTGACCAGGAGATTTTTACAGAAACGAACGCCTGTGTATGTCTCTGGCTAATAGTGTGTTAAATGGCCTTAGCAAGATTGTCCTCTGCAAAAACAAAGAAAATCCACAAGTATACACTAATAAAAACCTAAACAATAACCAATTCTTAGGACTGGGTACACAAATCCCAACACCAGCATTTTTCCACTTGCCCAGTCACCCTTCCTGGCATTTCTTTTCCCTCCTCACTGTCCTCTTTCTGGAGTTAGGAGAAAGAATACTGGACTCAACACTTAGGTTCAAGTCCTGCAAAAGGTATTTAG
The DNA here is from genome assembly GCA_007570785.1 of Antilocapra americana. Taxonomy (NCBI): domain Eukaryota; kingdom Metazoa; phylum Chordata; class Mammalia; order Artiodactyla; family Antilocapridae; genus Antilocapra; species Antilocapra americana. The sequence continues at coordinate 1,672,893 of ML661892.1, read as the reverse complement.
TAGCTTTCTGACCTAGGCAATCACTTGACTATTCTGAGCCACTTGGCCTCAAAAATGTCATCAAGTGTGTAAAGGAGTTGGGAAAATTCTGTTATGTGGGCAATGGTGATAGGAATTTGTATGACTAAAACCTCTCCACATCTTATACTCCAGCTTTCAGTTGCTTATTAGACATTCTCTTCGTAATAATAATGTGTTATTAGAATTTGGTGAAAACCCAGTATGTGATAGGACTGTGCTGTCTCCCTCTCTTTGTTTTAAAGTTTTTCTTCTGTGAAATACTACATATTTACTGAAGAGGAAACATATAGCTTAATGGATTATTGTTGTTTAGTTGCTAAGTCGCATCCAACTTTTGGTGACACTGTGGGGCCTCTCTATTTTCCTTTTCTCTCCGACTCTCTAACCCGCCCTGTAGCGCTCCAGGGCGGGAGTCAGAAAGCCGGGCAGGCCCTCAGTCTCGGACAGAAGGACCCTCCGAAGTTAGTCTTCCGAGAATGGGAGCCTCTGGAAGATCAGCCCTGAGGAGGGGGTGAGCGGACCGCCCGCCCCACAGACTCCCTCTACCGGAGAGAGACACTCAGACACCGCGGGGGGTTCTGTCAAAGCAGTTCCGTTTTATTGAGCTGGAAGGCGAGCTTATATAGGCAAACAGCGCGGGAAGGCAAACGGCGCGGGGGTTTCAAAGGGGGCTTTCCGGGAGCTTGGCCAATCACTGTAAAGGTCACGCATCCAGGTGGTGGCGCACCAATGTATACTGGTCACGTCTCGGCATTGCTAAGAGGAAGTCAGCCATGGCCAATCGCATTTTTTTGTAAATAGCCTCAGTCCCGCCCCCTTGATTTCCGCCAAGCGCCATCTTGTCGTGAGCACGTGTGAGGTGCCGTACATGACACTCCGGACTATAGCCCGCCAGGCTCCTCTGTCCATGGGATTTCTCAGGCAGTAGTAACGGAGTGGGTTACCATTTCCTTCTCCAGGGATCTTCCTGACCCTGGAGATCAAACCTGCGTCTCCTGCATTGGCAGGTAGATTCTTTACTGCAGAGCCACCAGGGAAGACACTAATGAATTATATCACGTACTTATCTGTATAACTGGAATTCAGGTCAAGAAATAGCATTGATAGCACCAGTGAGCCCCCCAAATGACTGGTGTCAGCAACAACTCCCTCCTTCCCCTTAAAGGTAACTATTATTCTGATTTTGAAAGTCATTTTCTTTTCTTTCTTTTTTTTTTTTTATTAGTTTTGCCATACAATGACATGATATCACCATGGGTTTACACATGCTCCCCCTCCAGAACCCCCCTCCCTCCTCCCTCCCCCCGGGAAATCTCGATGCACCAGCCTCGAGCATCAACCCTGGGCTGGCGATTGATTAGCCATATGATAATTAACATGTTTCAATGCCATTCTCCCATATCATCCCACCCTTGCCCTCATCCAGAGTCCACGAGTCTATTCTATACGTCTGCATTCCTTTTGCTGTCTCGCAGGCAGGGTTCTCGTTACCGTCTTTCTAAATTCCATATATATGCGTTAGTATACTGTATTGTTGTTTTTGCTTCTGGCTTACTTCACTCTGGATAATGGGCTCCAGTTTCGTCCATCTGAGTAGAACTGATTCAAATGAATTTTTTTTTAATGCTGAATAATATTCCATTGTGTATATGTACCACAGCTTTCTTATCCATTCGTCAGCTGATGGGCATCTAGGTTGCTTCCATGTCCTGGCTACTGTAAACAAAGCAGCGATGAACACTGGGGTACACGTGGCTCTTTCAATTCTGGTTTCCTCGGTGTATATGCCCAGCAGTGGGATTGCTGGGTCATATGGCAGGTCTATTTGCAGTTTTTTAAGGAACCTCCACACTGCTCTCCATAGTGGCTGTACTAGTTTGCAATCCCACCAACAGTGTAAGAGAGTTCCCTTTTCTCCACATCCTCCCAGCATTTATTACTTGTGGATTTTTGGATTGCAGCCATTCTGAGTGGTGTAAAGTGATATCTCATTGTGGTTTTGATTTGCATTTCTCTGATAATGAGTGATGTTGAGCATCTTTTCATGTGTTTGTTAGCCATTTTTATGTCTTCTTTACCTTTTCTTTTCTGGCTTTAACACCATAATATGTATCTGTAAACACAATGGTTTTGGCTGTTTGGGAATGTTCAGCAGCCAGATTTGAACAGACACCAAAGACTGAATTTTTATGTCATGTTTGTGACAGTCATCCCTGTTGTGTGTAACTATTATTTTTCTTTTCATTGCTACCCTCTGTTGTGCAAATATACAGTCATTAGTTTGTTCAGTTTATTGCTGTTATGTTTTGGGGTTCTGTTGTGAACATTCTTGTCCAAGTATTTTGGTGCACATGACTATGCATTTCTGGATGGACATGCTTTTCCAGATGTAAAATTAGTAAGTCATAGGTAATATATATATTCAGTTTAAGTAGAAAGTGCTTAATTTTCCTATGGTGGCATCAAATTATACTCCCATCTGCAGAATTTGAGAGTGTCCATATCCATGGTGACAGTTGGAACTGTTTGCTAAAAAAAGTTTTTAGCCAGTCTGGTGGATGTGTGCAGTGGCTTGTGGTTTTAGTTTGCTTTCCCATGATGACTAATGAACTCATTTTCATATGTCTGGTAGTCATTTGGATGTTTTCTTTGGTAAAGTGACTGTTCAAGTCTCTGACTTTTCTACTAGACTTTTTCTTATTCATTTATATGATTTAATTTTATATTCTGAATACAAACCTTTTGCTAGTTATATGCATTGCAAATATATTTTCTTACTCTGTACCTTGTATTTTCCTTGATTTAATGATATCTTTTGATGAACAGATGTTCTTTTTTAATTTTTATGTAGTCAGATTTATCAAATTTTTATTTTGTAGTAGTGCTGTATTCTCTTTAAACGTCTTCTCCTTACCCTGAGGTTATGAAAATATCCTCTCATGCGAACTTTTCAAGGTTTTATTGTTTTGCCTCTCACTTTAGATCTATAATCCACCAAAAAATTGATTTTTTCAAATGAGGTATAAGAAGGGGTCAAATTTTATTACTTCTATATGGATATCCAATGGGGCCAGCACCATATATGGTAAAAGCCAGCCTTACCCTGTTATTCAGTAGGGAAACTGTCTTCCTCTGGGTTTTCCTGAAAGCAGAGCCCTGAGGCAGTTTGCACGAAGGTGGTTTATATGGGAACCGTGGGTACCAGAAGTACAAGACCGGGGAACCGAAATAAGAAAACAAAGAAAGCCATCTCAAGGATGTGTAATCAAACTGGCCACTGCTATAGATTATTTCTGCTCAATACTTTTAAGAAACCTGACAAAATGTAACTCACCTGCCTGGGAACAAAAGGAAGAAAGATTTCTCCGTTGAGTTCTCCGTTGACCAAGACTGGTTTCGTGAGTGTTCACTCCCCTATGCCTCCAGGTTGTGTGTGTGTGAGTGCTGTGTGCCTTGGCATTATGCAGGTTCTAGGGCAGGAAGAAACAGGTGTGCAGTGTGAGTCCAAAGCAAGATGCAGTGAGGCTGCACACGTGAGATGTCGGTTAAGACCAATTTGCTATCGCAATAGCAAACTGGAGTTAAATGTGACACTGAGATTTCCCTGGTAGTCCACTGGTTAAGAATCTGCCTACCAATGCAGGAGACCTGGGTTCAATACCTAGTCTAGGAAGACCTATGTGCCGCAGAGCATCGAAGCCCATGTGCCACACCTACTGAGCCCACCGTCCAGAGTCCATAAGCTGCAACTACTGAGCTCACAGGCTGCAGCGACTCAAGCCCATACACCCTGGAGCTCATGGTCTGCAACAGCAGAAGCCACTGCAATGAGAAGCTTGCACACCGCAACTAGAGCGTAGCCCCCACTTGCCACAACTAGAGAAAGCCCGTGCACAGCAACAAAGACCCAGTGCAGTCATAAATTTTTTTTTTGTTTAAAGTGGCACTGAAAGAATCTTGATGTGGTTCTCAAGAGGCTCTTTATTCTAATCTGTTGGTTTATCTCTCTATGTGAACCAGTACCATGCTTTTTTTGAAAATCATATAGCTTTATACTAAATCTTTATACTAAGTGATGCAAGTTCTTCCAGAGTCTTTTGGGTAATGTCAGTCCTTTTCATTTCTGTATACATTTTAAAAGTAACTTTTCAAATCCCACCAACAAATTTTTTGGCATTTTGATTGAAATTACCTTAAATCCATAGATCAGTTTAGCAGGAGTGACTTTGTTACAGCATTGAGATGTCCAAAAACATAGTTTATCCTTCTGTTATTTTTCTTTATGTTCTTTAACTTCTCTGCAGAGAAGTCTTGTACATCTTTTGTTAGATATATTTCTTGGTATTTACTTTTTCATTTTCTAATTTGTTCCTAGTATATAGAAAATAAATGGGTTTTTAATGCTTAGTAATATTGCAAAATCCACTGATACATTGTATTAGTTTATTGTAGATAATTTAGATTTTTTACATATGCAGTTCTAGCACTCATGAATAATGACAATTCTGTTTCTTCCTTTTCAGTCTCTGCATGAATAGCCTTTTCTTGCCTAACTGTATTTGCTAGGACAACCTGTACAATATGGAACAGATAGGTGACATTGGGTACCCTTGCCTTTCTCCCTGTTTCAGAGAGAATTTTTCAATATTTCATTTTCAGTTGCTATTAGATATTAGACTTTATAAAGACAATTCTCATTAGGTAAAGTAAGTTACCTTTCTATTCCTAGATTAGTTTTTTAAAATAATGAATGAATTTTGGATTTTATTCAATAGTTTTTCCTTAGTTTTAGAAGCACTCACATATTTTTCTCCTTCATGTTAATGTGGTGACATACTGATTTTTTAACTTGGTATTTTAGAATAATTTAGATTTACAGGAAAGTTGAAAAGGTGGTACAAAATGATTCTATATGCTTTCACCAGCTTCTTGTAATGTGTATCATTGTATAAAACTATAGCATATTTTGCATATGTAATCCTAGCACTCATGAATAATGACAGTCCTGTTTCCTGCTTTTCAATCTCTGCATGATTAATATCCCTTTCTTGCCTAACTGTATTTGCTAGGACAACCTGTTCAATATGAATTAGATGGGTGACATCAGATACACTTGCTTTTCTCCTAGTCTCAAAGAGAGAATTCCAATATTTTATTTTTCAGTTGCTATTATATTTTATAAAAAAATTGTTATTAGATAAAGGAGGTTATTTTTTCATTCCTCTGTTCAGTTCATTCCCTCAGTTGTGTCTGACTCTTTGTGACCCCATGGACTCCAGCACACCAGGCTTCCCTGTTCATCACCAACTCCTGAAGCTTGCTCAAACTTACATCCAGCAAGTCGGTGATGCCATCCAACCATCTCATCCTCTGTCATCACCTTCTCCTCCTGCCTTCAACCTTTCCCCGCATCAGCGTCTTTTCCATGAGTCAGTTCTTTGCATCAGGTGGCCAAAGGTGCATCAGGAGCTTCAGCTTCAGCATTAGTCCTTCCAAAGAATATTCAGGACTGATTTCCTTTAGGATGGACTGGTTGAATCTTCTTACAGTCCAAGGGACTCTCAAGAGTCTTCTCTAACACCACAGTTTAAAAGCATCACTTCAAAATCAATTTAATTCAGAATCAATTCAAATTTTATTCCTAGGTTGAGTGTTTTTTTTTTAAAAAATCATACATGAATTTTGGATTTCATTCAACCATCTTTGTGAATGCAATCATTACCTTTACTGTAGGATTTTGAGCTAATCTAGTAGGGAAATGACTGAGTTTGGGGCTTGCAGTTGTTATAGTTGCTCTCTGTGTACCAGCTTTTACCCTCCTGAAACCATACCTTGTGTTTAGAATGGGAAGTAGTTTGCTGGATGGTTTTCCTTAAGGTGGACTCTGCCATTGACTTTAGGTCTTCTTTTGCATTTTACCTCTCTCTACTCTTTTGCCCCTTTTAATCCTCTGCCTCCCTTCCCCAGAATTTTCCGTTATTGCTGGTTACTGGATGCTTGTTGATTGAAGGTTGGGTGATGAGCATCTTTGTCCTGAATAAACCTGTCTTTGAGTTTGTGGGTCTCATGGCTGCAATCATCTCAAAGCTCCTGCCCCTTTCACAGCTCTGATTCTGGGCTCATCTGTGTTCCTGCCTCTCCCTCTAGCATAGAAAAATGTTTTCTTATTCCTTTCCCTCAGTTTCAGTGGGGTTTCACTTGAGTACTGAGGGGGATGTCATTGTTTGTCACCCTGCCCCAGTTTTGTAGGGCAGAAAGGAAGAAGGATTGGCGTAGGCTTTGTGCCCTCCTGCTGTGGCTGCTTTCCCCCATCCCCACATCTGTATCAGAATGGACACCCTCTCAGGATTCCCACTGGTCTTTTTTGCACGTACATAATAAGATCTATGGGGCTTCACTCAGTTGGTAAAGAATCCGCCTGGACTGTGGGAGACCTGGGATTGATCCCTGGGTTGGGAAGATCTCCTGGAGAAGGGAACAGCTACCCTCTCCAGTACTCTGGCCTGGAGAATTCCACAGACTAGATAGTCCATGGGGTCACGAAGAGTTAGACATAACTGAGTGACTTTCACATCACAATCATATCTGCGGAGAAGAAACTGTCAGTGCAACTGGGTCATATAAACTCTTCCTGTATTTGCAGCTCCAAGGGCCTCCAAATATTTCCAGCCCACATTTGGCCTTACCAATTCATGGACAGTTCCAGCTGAATTCCTCTGACCAGCTTCAAGCTTTGCTTTTTCCAGGTAAGCGAGTGCTTGCATCCTCTCCTGCAAGCACCTGACTCTCCTTAGTTTTCAAACTTGTTACCTTATGTCTCTAGCTTTCTGATAGATTCAAGAAAAATCATGAACTTGCAGTTTTTCTGATTTTTGTGTTGTTATAATAAGGAAGAAATGCTTTTTATAGCTCCCTATACCCCAAGCAAAAGTTTATTTGGTCTCTTAAATCTGTGCATTGATTTCTTTCTTCATTTTTGGAAAATCCTCAGCCATCATATGTCCAAATATTTCTTCTGCTTTATTGTCTCTCTCTTCTTCTTCTTCTGGGTCTTCAGTTATGTTCTCTCTGTATTTCTTTTTTATCTCCAAAGGTAATACTACTTGGAATTCCTCCCAATTCCTTTTTTGACTGTATACATTTATACTGCCAAGAAATGTTTCATGGTATTTATTGTGTGTTTTAAATTATACAGTCTCTAACTTACTGTTTATATCATTCTGCAAGTTGCTAAATTTTCATTTAACATTACAGTCTTGGAATCTATTCATCTGTATAGATATGGCTACTTTATTTGGTATTCCATCTATGAAGGCACCATAATTTATTAGTCAGTTTATCAATTTTTCTATTAGTAAACATTACAAACTTTGCTTCAAAATATGACTTTGCATTTAATGTATGGTACACATAGGCAATTGTTTCTCTGTGGTATACACCTAGAGACAGAATTGCTGAGTATATTTCATAAACATGAAGTTTTCTTGTTACTTTTGCTTCTTGCTTAATTGTATTCGATATGGATTATACTCATTTTAAATTTCACTAGATTTCACCAAGTTGTTATCTCAAGTAATTATAATACTGTATCATCCTGTTTGTTTGCCCACATCCTTACCAATGTTTGGTATTACTATACTTTTCTTTATTTTTATTAATTTTATATGTGTGGAAAAGTGCCATATAACCTTAATTTCCTTGATATGAGTGAGGTTGCACATTTTTGTTATAGTTATTTGTTGTCTTGATTTTCTTTTTGTATCTTTTGCTACTTTTCCCATTTTATTTTCTTTTCCTTATTCATTTGTAGGCATTAGGCACCCATATGCATTTTTCTCACTAATCCTTATTCTGTGTTGTAACTTCTTCTAGTCAGTTACTTATCTTTTTATAGTTTGTGGTACTTCTATCACCCATGATAAATTTCAATATGATCAAGCTTAACAATTGTTTCCTTTTTTAACTTTGCTTTTTGATCTTGTTTAAACAAACCCTTGCCAATTTTAGTGTCAAAAATACCTCCTTCTTTACTTCATCAAATTAGATCTAAGATTTGTTCTTAACATTTAAGTCTTAAATCTATTGGAATCTTTGTGTACAGTCTGAAAGATAGGTTTACCTTTTTCCAAATGGAAATAGCATTCCTTACATAATCTTGCTTTTCCTTCACATCTGTGATGCTGTGTTTTCTAAATTCTAACTTGCCAATGCTTTAGTCTGTGTTCTAGGTTTCCTATACTGTTTATTGATCCATTTACCTATATGTACATTAATACTGTACCCCCCATTGTATTTTTATAGGAATTCTTTTTGGTTTTAATTATAATGGTCTTTAATTTTACAGATTAATTCAGAGAATATCTTTATATCTAAGGTGTTTAATCTTTTCATCCACAGACCTGATTATTTCTCCATTTATTGAGATTTTTGTGAACTTTAGTAACATTTAAATATTTTCTCCATAAGGTGCTAAACTTCTTTTATTAGAGCTAGTTCTTCATTTTTATCACTATTTTGAGTGGTGACAGTTTTCTCTTATATTTATTAATTGACTATTGACAATATAGAAATAGTTATTAATTTTTGTACTTGACTTTTATATCTAGTAACCCTGCTGAATTATTAAGTTCTGGCAGTTTGAATTTTTTCTTTGAACTTAATTTTGTATGTAGACAAATCACTAGCAAGTAACAAAAATTTCTAATCCTAATATCAGTTCCTTTCCCCTGTCTTACTTCATTGGCTAAGACCTTCAGTAAGTTAATCACAGACATTATAATATTTGTCTTGTGCCTGAGTTTCATGGGAATGCTTCTAAAGTTTGATCATTAAGTATTATATTTGCTGAAGGTTTCTGAAAGGTTTTTTAACCTTTTATTAAAATAAGAATTATAGTTTTTGTTATTCTTTGGTAAAAACTCTTATTAGAAAAACACATAAAATATTGTAGTTTTTCTCCATGGATTTTCTCCATGTAGTTTTTCTTCATAGGTTGAAGTGACCATTTGTTTTTCCCCATTAGTCTGTGAGTATGGTTATTTTTCTTTTTCTTTAGATATTCTCATGTTGGAATAATCTTTCATTCATGAGATAATGCATGATTTATTACATTTAAAATACTGTTGGATTCAATCAATGAGTATTTTCTTTATATTCATGTGTATAAATTAAGTCAGTCATCAATCTTATTTTCTAATACTGTCCTTTTCTTACTTTACTAAAAAAAAAAGGCTTAGTTTCATAAAGTCAGTTGGATAGTTGTATTCTTTTTTTAATCTTTGAAACATTTTGCATAAATTATTGCTTAAATGTTCTTTGAACTTTTGTTAAATCCCTTACTAAAGTTATCTGTGACTGAAATCCTCATGAAAGAGAAATCTTAAAAATTTCTCACTATTTGAGGTGGGAAGAGGGGATTTGTTATGTCAGCTTAGTCTGCCATTTTGAAAGAAAATCCCATCTTTATATTATTATATTTTTTTTTCCATCAAGGGAAAATAAAGATGCTTCTTTGAGAACCTTTAGAATTGTAAGTAAAAAATTCCTGATGGATCAAGGATCTAGGGGGTGAACTATCTGTATTTAGGGAGTTGAGTTTGACATGGGAAAATTTTGCTGTCCCTCCAGCACTGTCATTTAACCCCCACCCAAACGTTGAGGACATTTTCTGGCCTATATAATAATAACTAATCAAAGCTACCATTTATTGTACCTATTTTCTGTCCTTTATATAACAATAATAACCTTATGATGAATTTTTGTTGTCTATATTTTACACAAGAGAAGTAGATGATAGGAGAAATTAAGTAACTTGGCCAAGGTTATTTGGCTGAGAAAGCCGCAGAGGAGGGTTGTGAAGCCATGTGTATCTGATTCATTACATCATGGTTGGAACTCTAGAAATATTTCCTCTTTCCCTTTAATCCTTGCTTTAATACACAGTCTCTAGCTGAAGATTTATTTGTCAAACCAATTTTCCCTCAAGTTTAATTTGATTTTTTAAACTCCTTCCATAATCTCTTTGGCAAAAACAATGTTTACCATGTTTTGTTTAGGCAAAAGCAGCATCAGTATTCCCCACACTTTTCTAATTCTTTTTACTCCTTCCTCTAAGTTATCTTATATAATCTTTTGTGTCTTTGGCTTGATTTATTAATACGGTCTCAACAGATTATTTCACCAAGCAAAAGATATGAATAACTTTGTTCTGTAACCACCATTAACAGATCATATGCTCAAGCAAGGAGCATTTTTAGTCAAAATGGCAGAACCATCAGAAGGACTTGTTTCACTATTTCTCTTTTCCAATAGAACCCTGCTTTCATGTGAGAGGCGATATTGATGGAGTGGTGAAGAGCACAGTCTTTGTATCAGAATGACTTGATTCTGATCCTAACTTTACCATTTTTGATGGGGGCAAAGAGAAACTTAGCAAATTACTTAATGTCTATAAGTTAGGCACTCTCCAACATACTTTTATCCTCTCTTTTATTTTTATTTTTGAGATATAATTCATACCATAAGATTCACCATTTAAAAGAATACAGTTTAGTGACTTTTTTAGTACATTTACGAGGTTCTGCAACTATCACCACTATCTAAACCATAACATCCAAATTAAAATTCTACTATCTATTTTCATCATCTTCAATAGAAACTTTGTACCTATTACAGTCACTCTCCATTTCCCCAAGCCCCAGCTCTTAGGATCAATAATCTAGTAGAGTTTTAGGGAAATTATTCTGGCAAAGTTTGTAAATGAAGAGAAGGACTAAAAGAAGAATACATTGCTGGGAATTGGATACAGATTTGATATAAAATTATAAAATTCCAGTGGAAATGGTAGGGATGGGAAATGGAAAAATATGACAAGACACAAGAAACATTTTGTAAGAAAGCTATATAAGTCATGATGAGTTACTACAAGTGTCAAAGAACAATTCTAAAAATTAAATGTGGAGTTATAATAATAAAAATAATGTTTGACATTGAATGAGTATTTTTTATTCATGAGGGGAAGGAGAACCACCATGGGCAATACATCTCAATGAACAGGCTAGCATTCAGATAGGAATTTAGTTAGAGGTGGATATTCAAGTTGTTAAAAGGATGTGCTCAGTATAATGAAGATGCTACCTCATTTAATCTCCTCATTTTACAGATAAGAAAGCTTTAACTCAGAGAGGTTGAGCAACTTGTCAAAGCTACATAGCTAGTGTGATGGTTAATTTTATGAGTCAATTTTATGAGTCAGAAGGTTCCAAGTATTTGAGTAAACATTTCCAATTGTGTCTGTGAGGATGTTTCTGGATGAGATTGGCATTTAAGTTGGTAAATTGAATAAAACAGATTGTATTCTTTGGGCATCACCAATTTGCTGAGGGCCTGAGTAGAATAAAAATTTGGAAGAAGGGAGAATTTGCCCTAACTCTGACTATGTGAATTGGAACAATGGTCTTTTGTCCTGGACTGGGAACTGCATCATCAGCTCTCTTGGTTCTCAAGCCTCAGGACTCAGACTGGGACTTATGTTATTGGCTTTCTGGTTTCTAAGGTCCTTGGACTTACCCCAAGCTGCTATACCATTGGCTTCTTGGGTTTTCAGCTTACAGAGAATAAATCATGGGACTTCTCATCCTTTATAATTGCATAAGCCCATTCCTTTCTCTCTTTCTCTTTTTTGTTTTTTAAAATAATGTCTTTAGACATAGCCTTTATTTTTGAAAATTAATCTTTATTGGAGTATAGTTGATTCAAGGACATGGAAGCAACCTAAATGTCCATTGATGAAGGAATGGATGAAGAAGATAATGTACCTATATACAAAGCCACAAAAAGAGCAAAATTATGCTATTATCAGTGACATGGATGGACCTAGAGATTGTCATACTGAGTGAAGTAAGTTAGATAGAAAAAGAAAAAATATATGATATTGCTTATATGTAGACTCTAAAGAGCAATGGAACAGATGAACATGTTTACAAAATAGAAATTGAATCACAGATGTAGAAACTAATGGTTATCAAGGAAGAAAGTAGGGGAGGGATAAACTGAGATTAACTGAGATGAACATTCCTATAGATAAAATAGGAAACTAATAAGAACTGCTGTGTAGCACATGGAACTCTATATAATGAACTATATGGGAAAATAATCTAAAAAAGAGTTGTCATTATTGTTCAGTCACTAAACTGTGTCTGATTCTTTGCGACCCCATGAACTGCAGCACTCCAGGCTTCCCTGTCCTTCACTATCTCTCGGAGTTTGCTCAAACTAATATCCATTGAGTCTGTGATGCCACCCAACCATCTCATCCTCTGTCACCCCCTTCTCCTCTTGCCCTCAATCTTTCCCAGCATCAGGATCTTTTCCAAGAGTCAGCTCTCTGTATCAGGTGGCCAAAGTATTGGAGCTTCAGCTTCAGCACCAGTCCTTCCAGTGAATATTCAGGATTGATTTCCTTTAGGATTGACTGGTTTGATCTCCTTGCTGTTCAAGGCACTCTCAAGAGTCTTCTCCAACACCACGCTTCTAAGGTATCAATTCTTCAGTGCTCAGCTTTCTTTATGGTCCAACTCTCACATTCATTCATGACTACTGGAAAAAATGTCACTAGAACAGAGAACTCTACTCAGTACTCTGTAATGATTTATATAGGAACTGAATCTAAAAAAGGGTAGATATATGTATAAATGGTTCACTTTGCTATATAGCAGAAATTAACACAACATTGTAAATCAACTATACTCTTTCTTTCTTTCTCTTTCTCTAAGTGTGTATCTCTGAAGAACCCTAATAGAGCTAGTATGAAATGAAATGAGGATTCAAGCACAGATTTGCCATAATACAATATGAGGAATCTAAATGCCAAGTTTGAAAAACTGGAAGAATATAGTATGATCACTAATAAATAAATCTCAGATGTTTGAGAGGAGCTTGAGGGAGGAAGATGGGCTTTTGTCTTGGATTTCATGTGAAGAAGGGCCACGTTCTTGGATGCTTAAAACAGGTAGAGAGAGGGAGTGAGAAAGGCAATGTGTATGTGAGGAGAAGAGAGACAGATAGGGAGAGGAGACAGAGAGACTTGTTAAGTAGGCCAGAAGGAAAAACAACAGTACAGTATACTAACGCATATATATGGAATTTAGAAAGATGGTAACGATAACCCTGTATGCGAGATAGCAAAAGAGGCGCAGATGTATAGAACAGTCTTTTGGACTCTATGGGAGAGGGCAGGGGTGGGATGATATGGGAGAACGGCATTGAAACATGTAAATTATCATATGTGAAATCAATTGCCAGCCCAGGTTTGAAGCATGATACAGGGTGCTCGGGGCTGGTGCACTGGGATGACCCAGAAGGATGGAATCGGGAGGGTGGTGGAAGGGGGGTTCTTGAAGGGGAACACATGTATACCCATGGCAGATTCATTTCAATGTATGGCAAAACCAACATGATAATGTAAAGAAAAAAATAAATTAATTAATTAAAAAAAGAGAGAGAGAGACTTGTAGCATATGTATAACAGTGAAGTTGAAACCATGGGGAAAATTCGGTCAGCAGTGTAGAGCAGGTGGAGTGAAGAGGAGAATGCTAGACCTTAAGGAAGATAGAGCTGAGAGAGAGAACAAAGAGGAGGAGAAAGAATATGAGCGGTATTCATTGAAGTGGCAGGAAAACAAAGAGAATTAAAAGGAGGATGTGAATGAAAGTGCCATATTGTTATCTTATGCTTTTGAAAACTCACTTCAGAGAGACATGGTATAGACTTAGTTCAGGGTCTTGAGGCTTCAGACGATCATTCATGGAAAGAAAAGAGGCCACTGGTGTGGACTGTTTGGTCAGTGTTTGGAAGGTAAGAGAACCGAAGGTAGAGGAATGCCCGAGTCTAGAGATCTCTGTGGAACCGACAGGATTCTGTGTATGTTTGGAGTGAGAAGGAAGAAAGACAGGTAGTGGAATGAAACAAAACCAAAGCTTTAAGTTGAAGAAATACACATCGGATGGTGGTATCATGATGTGTACTAGTGGACAGGAAAGAGTTTTTGTTGTTGTTTAAATGGAACACTAGTATTTATTCTCAGGCAGTGCAGTAGGCATTGAATTCTCTCAACAACCCAGAAAAGTAACTAGTATTATTATGTTTAGAGACAGTGAAACTGATCCTCTTTCAGGGGCACTGGTTCATTCTCCTATCTCTAAAATCACACAGAGTGAATGATCCCTCATGCGCGTACAGTTAAGAATAGTTCTTATGTGTTTAACTTACAAAAATTTGGGTGAAATTTCTTGTAGGAATGTGGTGTAGCATCTCTAATAATAATAGCTAACATTATTTGTGTATTTGCCTAATACCTAGCACTATTCCAAGTGCATTCTATCTATTAACTAGTCTAAAGCCATAGGGTATATTGTATTACACATGGGAAGGCTAAGACCCAGAGAATTTTTTTATAACTTATTTTATATTGAAGCATAGTTGATTAATTATGTTGTATTAGTTTCAGGTGTACAGCAAAGTGATTCAGTTATACATATACATATATCTATTTTTTTTCAAATGCTTTTCCCAGTTAGGTTGTTACATAATATTGACCAATGTTTCCTTTGCTAAAGAGTAGGTCCTTGTTGGTTATCCATTTCAAACACAGCATTGCATACATATCAACTGCAAACTCCCTAACTATCCCTTCTTTCTACCCTTCACCCCTGGTAATGATAAATTCTTTTTTCCAAGGCTGTGAGTCTGTTTCTGTTTTGTAAATAAGTTCATTTGTATAATTTCTTTTTAGATTCTGTATATAAGTGCTATTGTGTGATATTTATTTTTCTGTCTGATTTACTTCATTCAGAATGACAATATCTAGGTCTAACCATTCTATTGCAAATGGAATTATTTCATTCTTTTTAATGGCTCGGTAATATTTCATTGTATATATGTACCACATCTTTATCCATTCCTCTGTCAATGGACATTTAGGTTGCTTCCATGTCTCGGCTATTGTAAAAAGTGTTGCAATGAACACTGGGGTGCATGTATCCTTTTGGACCATATTTTCCTCTGCATATATGCCCAGGAGTGGGATTGCAGGGTCTGTACCAATTTACATTCTCTCCATACCCTCTCTGGCATTTATTTTTGTAGATATTTTTAATAGCCATTTTGGCTGGTGTGAGGTGATATCTCATTGTAGTTTTGATTTGCATTTCTCTAATAATTATCAATGTTGAACATTGCTACCAGAAAACTACTAGAGTTCCTCAATAAATTTGGTAAGTTTGCAAGTTACAAAATTAATATACAGAAATCTGTCACATTTCTATAAACCGACAATGAAAGATGGGAAAGAGATATTCAAGAAACAATCCACCTATCATCACACCAAAAAGAATAAAATACCTAGGAACAAACCTACTTAAGGAGACAAAAGACCTGTTCTCTGAAACCTATAAGATGCCAATAAAAGAAATAAAAAATGACACAGATGGAAAGATATGCCATGTTCCTGGAATAGAAGAATCAATATTATCAAAATGACAATTGTCTGTACTACCCAAGGCAATCTACAGATTCAATGAAATTCCTTTCAAATTATCAATGACATTTTTCATGGAACAAGAACAAGAAATCTTAAAATTTGTATGCAGATACAAAAGATCCTAAATAGCCAAAGCACTCTGGAGAAAAAAAATGGACTGTAGAAATCAGACTCCCTGGCTTCAGACTATACTACAAAGCTATGGTCATCAAAACTGTGTGGCACTGGCACAAATATAGAAATATAGGCCAATGGAACAGAACAGAAAACTCAGAAATAAACCAGTGCACCTGTGCTCAATTAATCTATGATAAAGGAGGTAAGAATATACAATGAAGAAAAGACAGTCTTTTCAACAAATGGTTTCAGGAAAAATGACATCTCCATGTTTAAAAATGAAATTAGAATATTCTTTAACACCATACACAAAAATAAGCTCAAAATAGATTTTAAAAAATGGATTAAAGACAGGACATTATAAAGCTCTTAGAGAAAAACATAGACAAAACATTCTCTGACATAAGTTGAAGCAACATCATTTTTGATTTGTCTTCCAGAGTAATGAAAATAAATATGAACAAATGGGACCTATTTAAACTCAAAAGCTTTTGTACAACAGAGGAAATTATAAATAAAACAAACAGACAACCCCCAGAATTGGAGAAAATATTTGCTAATAATGTCATCAGCAAGGATTAGTATCCAAAATTTACAAACACATGGGGCTTAATATCATCAAAACAAAAAACCCAATCAAAAAATAGGCAAAAGACCTAAATAGACATTTCTCCAAAGAAGACATACAAATGGCCAAGAAACACAGAATTTAAAGAACTAATCCAAAATGGTGATGATAGAATCGGAACTGAAACCCAGATGGGTGATCTTGATCCAATGTTTGTGCTCTTAAGCTCTACACAAAAAACTGCCCCAAACTGTGTTGTCTTTGAAGGTCTTTGAAGATCTTTTTAAAAATAATTTGTTTTCCCTATCAACATGGGAAATGTGTTTGCACTTTTTAGTAAAGTGGTGACTGAGGCATAGAAAAGTTAGCACTGTCCCTCACAGGTAAGAGATTGAACACAAAATGATATCCACATCTCCTTACTCTTATTAGAGTTGGATGCTTCTTCTTAGGAGATGAGGGCTTCCCTAATAGCTCAGTTGGTAAAGACTCCATCCGCAATGCAGGAGACCCGGTTTGATTCCTAGGTTGGGAAGATCCACTGGAAAAGGGATAGGCTACCCTCTCCATTATTCTTGGGCTTCCCTTGTGGCTCAGCTGGGAAAGAATCCATCTGCAATGTGGGGAGACTTGTGTTCTATTCCTGGGTTGGGAAGATTCCCTGGAGAAGGGAAAGTCTACCCACTCCAGTATTCTGGTCTGGAGAATTCCATGGGATCACAAAGAGTTGGACACCACTGAGTGACTTTCACTTATTAGGAGATGATGTAGAATAAAAGGGTCAAGACTGGAAATCAGACATGTGATGACACATCTCAGCTCTGTCACTCACCAGCTATGTGACCATATCAACTGCTTACCTAATCAGGCTCTCTGTTTTCCTCTCTGTAGAATAAGGGGATGAGGGTTAATGAATTTTTTTTACTTTAAAGCAACATTTTAGGGGCTTACCAGGTGGCTTAGTGGCAAAGAATCCTCCTGCAATGCAGGAGATGCAGGTTTGATCTCTGGGTCAGGAAGATCCCCAGGAGTAGGAAATGGTAACCCATTCTATTATTCTTGCCTGGGAAATCCCATGGGCAGAGGAGCCTGGTAGGCTACAGTCCAAGGGGTCATAAAGAGTTGTACATATCTTAGCGATTAAACAACAACAGCAACACAATATTATAAACCTAATGGAAGCCACTTATATGATTTTAAGTTTTCTGATAGCCACCTTAAAAAAGTAAGAATCAATTATTAAATATTTGTATAATGTAACCTAGTTTGTTGGTATCATGGTCATTTCAACCCAGAATCAATATAAAAATAATTACATTCTTTTTTTTGGTTCTAAGTCTTCAAAATCTTGTGTGTACTTTATACACTCAACACATTTCAATTTGGACTAGCCACATTCCAAATACTTCATAGCTACATGTGGCCAGTGACTATAGTCTTGGACAGTGCAGATCTGTACTTCAAGTCATAAATAGCATGAAGGCTCTTTAAGACAAGTAGCTAGAAACATCTTAGCCAGCAGCAGATGCTGCTTGATATTTGCCTGCCCATCTGCTTAGCTTCAAGTTCCCCTTTTCCTCAGGCTCCAAGTCATCTGCCTGCCTCAACTAAGCAGTGTGAGAAATTATGAGTGATAGCCCATTCCCTACAGCCCTGGGCCCTCAACACTCAGTACCCATAAAGCCCACACAACAGGGGCATCATCTTTCCAAGCTGACAGCCCTGGGAGATGACACTTGTGGTAAATTAAGTGGAATGCTGATGACAAATGAAGCGTGGTCACAATCTAGCAGAACTAGGCATCAGCAGAGTCTACTGTGGCCCTTGACAAATGCATTCTCTCTCCATGGCATTTGAGGGCTGGATCATCTATTATCCTGCATATTATGTTCGTAGAGAGAAATAAAATGAAATGGAACTCACATACTCACTCTAAAGGCAGATTTACAAGATACCATCACGATTTGTCTGGGGGAGGAAATCCCCTTGTATGAGGGCATGATTATTAAGAACATCTTTACAGTGAATGAAGGCTTTGTTCACACTTAAATGCTGGTCAATCCTACAAGAGTGGAAGAACAGAAATTTCCTTTCATTAATCAGGCAGTCCAACTAAACCAGCACATTTTTCAAAACCCTAAAGGACAGGTAAATTTTGAATAATTATGTAAGCCTGCTTCTGAGAACAGAATGGTACAATTGGCTACATGATTTGTCACTCTGGAATAATACCATAAAAATAGAAGGCATTAAAATCCATAAACAAAGTCTACTCTAATGAATGTAGCAATTAAAAAAATTTTTTTTTAATGGATAGCCTGGCATCCCTTTTTGGAAGTGCACTTATTTGTAGATTTTAAAAAGTGATGTGAAATTGATGTGGGAAGGAATCATAATGATCATCTGGTCCAAGGCAATCAGAAATGTGGTGATTCACCTCTCTGATCTGGGGTAGATGTTGATAATCAGTCCTTCTTCCCATAAGAATAACTGAAAATATGGCCTCCACAAGTTTCAGGCAGCATTCCAAGCAATTGGGGTTATCAAGATGAACCTACCCACTTTCCTTCATCTAGTCCAGTTTTTTCACCTCATACATAAGGTGAGAGTTAAGGTTCTGTCTGCAGTCTCATTTACCAGGAATTATTGGTGGGAGGACTGGAACCTATACTCCTTCTGGTCCCTAGTAGCAGCAGCAGCAGCAGCAGTGGTTTCGGTTGCTCATTCATGTCTGACTCTTTGCGACCCCATGGACTGTAGTCCACCAGGCTTCTCTGTCCATGGGATTCTCCAGGCAAAACTACTGGAGAGGGTTGCCACTCCCTTCCCCAGGAGATTTTCCCAACCTAGGGACCGAACCTGGGTCCTCCCACATTACAGGCAGATACTTTACCATCTGAGCCACCAGGGAAGCCCGAGCTTGTTCTTTTACTGTTACATTCTACCTTTGGATGGTTTGGGCTGCAAGAATGTTTTGTATAATTGTACAAAAATCTGTTTTTTTTTGTAAGTTGTCTATATCTAGAAAGATAGAAATGTGTCTATCTTTTGTAGACACAAAGACCAGATCCCACAGAGGTCCATCCACGTGACAATTCTTTAGATTCTTCACAGCAGCTCATATGGCCCTGCGCAGAGGCTTCAATTATGCTCAAGGTCTTATGTTGTGGTTATTACTGTGTGTTCTGGTCTTTCTCTGGTCACTCTGGATAGCCTTCAGTGTGTCTTCATCTCTTTTAGAGAGTGCTCTTCAGAAACAGACATGATGCTCCCAGTGTGGACCAACAACTGCAGGGTAGTACACTGACTCAGGACAGGATACAGATTATTCAAAGAGTCTAGAAGATTACCCACACTTTACAACAGCTTCACAATTTTTTTCCATATTTGCATACAACCTCTATAAATTTTTATATAGTAACTCTTTAAAACATTTATATTTTTCATACATAAATTTACTTAAAAAAGAACTTATTTTTCCAAATAAAAAATTGTTGACATAAATAACAGGAAGCCATAAAAGTGAACACAATGAAGATGAAAGAACATTTTTCACTTTTACTTAAATACTCTTTTACCTGCCAAAATCTCTTTATTACAAGAAGTAGTAATAGGTGTTTGAGAGTTGGTAAAACCATACTAGTGTCAAACTGAGACTTTATAATAGTCAGAAAATTAAAAGGAAAATGTTAAAAGAATAATTATCTCCGAGTGATAAAGAACCTGCCTGCCAATGTAGGGAACTTAAGAGACACAGGTTCGATCCCTGGGTCAGGAAGGTCCCCTGGAGGAGAGCATGGCAACCCACTCCAGTATTCTTGCCTGGAGAATCCCAAGGACAGAGGAGCCTGGCAAGCTACTATCCATAGGGAAGCGCAGAGTTGGACACAACTGAAGCTACTTAGCACAGTAGAGCACATCTCCCTGTGGGATTCCACATAATGTAAAGATGTCCCTACACCCCTAACAACATTGCTGGTGTCTCCTCATGAGATGCTCTACTCCACCCCCATCATTTCCATGGGCAGCCAGGGCTATGGATCCTGCCCTCTGTGTAACGGACATTCGCTGTACATCTATTACATTTCCCCTTAGCTGCCTAAAGCAACAATGTCTTCTTTTCTGACTCAGATGTAGGTCTCCCTCCAGAAGCCAGTAGCCTTGTCCTTCTGTGGCTCTTCCTTTTCCTAGCTCTGTTACTTTATTGCTGTGCCATTAAGTAAGGATGTTTCAGGGCAAACACTCTGAGATATTCTGCTTTTCCTCTGAGTCATGAGTTTTTCTCCTTGGTGATTGCTAGGCTCTTTTCTTCCCAAAGAGATCTCTCGAAAATTGGGAGGACCTTCACACCTCAAGGAATTGGTCTTCTACAAGGGCCTCTATGGGTCTGTAGCTGCAGAGACCAGAGACCCTTGTCTTTGTGGAGTCTCATGAGAGAGGAAGAAATGCTGACTAAAAAAAGCTCCCGTTTCCATACAGTCCAGTGCTTGTCATCAGAACTCCCGCTGTTTGAGATTGGGTTGACAGCGTTGGTTTGTGTGGGTGATGAAGTCAGGTTCTCTGGGTTTGAACTGTTGGTTTTGCTGCTTTTCAGCTGCGTAACTTTGAGAAAGTTAGTATCTCAGGACCTTGGTTTACTTTTCTTTGAAATGACCCTTATAGTAGTACCACCTCATAGGGTTACTGTGAGAATCAGATGAGGCTGACTGACATACGGCACTTAGACGGCATTGCCCAAACGTGTAGTACTCACCCAGTGAGAGCCGGCACTGATGATGACCATCATGGTGTATTACCTCAAAGACATATTTCTTGTCTACAATTCTTATTATTTTGGCCAGAGGTAAGGGAGGAAAGATAAAGAAATAGTATCTTCTGACCACCTCAGAAGGACCCCATGTTTCTTCCTAGTAATAATCTTCCTTCCACAAAGGTAACCACTGTCCTGCTTTTTATTGTAGATACTAATATTATACATTTTTATCATCTATTTAAGCATCTCTAAATATTGCAGGCTAGGTTTTTTTTTCATTTCAAACTATTTAAATGGAGTAATTCCTATTTTATTTTGCTCATCTTTGTGGCTTTGGGCTTCACCCATGATGTGCATGCAGTATATTTGTCTTCATGGTGTTTTTTAGATATATCACAATATAGTCATTCTATTGTTGATAGATGGTTGGGTTGTTTCTGGATGTTGATTATTACCTGTAATGCTGCTATGTTCATCCTTCCATAATCTCTTTGTACATGTGGGCAAGATTAATTCACAGAAGAGAAAATGAAAGATAGATGTATGCTTGTCTTTCATTGACACGGGTGATCTTTTCCAAAGTGGTTTTGTCTGATTTATCAATTTCTTTATTTTGAGTTCTGTTTAAGGTATCCCTAATGGTAGGAAAAGATATCCTCTTTTATTATCTTCTAGAAGTTTTATTGTTTAGACATTTCTGTTTCTGGTGTAAAATAGGACCAAGTTTCATTTCTTTCTACAGAGATATCTTGTTGACTTAGCACCATTTATTAAAAACTCTCTATAATGAAAATTTGAAGATAAATAAAATATATATATATATTGTGAGTATGGGTCGATTTGTGGACTTTTTTCTTTCTCTTTGTCTCTCTCTTTGTTTTAGCTACTGAAGTTTTACAATGTCTTAATATCTG
Organism: Antilocapra americana; assembly: GCA_007570785.1. NCBI lineage: Eukaryota > Metazoa > Chordata > Mammalia > Artiodactyla > Antilocapridae > Antilocapra > Antilocapra americana. The sequence goes on along the minus strand of ML661892.1, from coordinate 1,650,981 downwards.
TTCAGCAAGTTCTCTCTACCTGATCTTCTTCAAGAGTTCCTGTCTATTCTTTGCTCTTGACATTTCCACATGAATGTTTAGCGTATAAACTTATCAAGTTATAAGCACACATAATACACAACCATCAGCTGGGATTTTGATTGGAATTACGTTAAACTTCGAGTTCAGTTAAAAAATTAACTTCATCATATTATGAAACTTCTAATCCAAATACAGGGTGTACCTCACAATTTATTTGTCTTCCTTAAGTTCTCTTGATAATGCCTTGGAGCAGAGCTTCTTAAACTCTGGCATGTCTCAGAATCACTTAGCTGGCTTGTTAAAATTCCAGTTGCTGGTTGGCCATCTCAGAGTGCAAGGATATCTGGGGTGTGACCTGAGTATTTGCATTTCTAAGAAGTTCCCAGGTAATGCTTGTGGTGTTCATCCCAAAACTATGCTTTGAGAATCAATGATTTATGATTTCCAGAGTATTGATCTTGGATATAGTTTACTAGAATAATTACAAGGTATTCAGTTCAGTCGCTCAGTCATGTCTGACTCTTTGCAACCCCATGGACTGCAGCACGCCTAGCCTCCCTGTCCATCACCAACTCCCGGAGTTTATTCAAACCCATGTCCATTGTGTGGGTGATGCCATCCAGCCATTTCATCCTCTGTCGTCCCCTTCTCCTCTCGCCTTCAATCTTTCCCAGCATCAGGGTGTTTTCAAATGAGTCAGTTCTTCGTGTCAGGTGGCCAAAGTATTAAATTCTTAAAGATATCATAATTGTGTTTAAATTCTATTTTCTGTCTGTTGTTGGTGTTTTGAATACCGAGTTTCTGCCCGTGGACATGCTATACCCACTTGTGTTACTCATAGGTTACTTTGGGTTTACTGTGTGAAAACTCTCCAGCGGGTTGTCAAAAGTAATACTCAGCCTCTAATGTCTATTCCAATTTGTAAATATCCTATGGTCAAATTGACACTAAATGTCTGACTGTGCATTTCCTTCGCCAGGACCTTGGTCTAATAATTTTTCACAGCATTACTACCTCTCTGATGCCTTTCAGGTGACACTTTCATACCTTGCCCATATTCTCTGACTGTCCTCAACAGGAAGACTTGTCTGAATTCCTTTGCATCCAATACCAGAATCACCCCTCTAACCATAAGTGGAAACCATAGTCTCTTAATGTTTTCCTATGGACTAATTTCTATTTCCTTCTTGGATACTATTCTATAAAACTCCTCACACAGTCATGGTACTTGGAATATTTTTGGTACTCTATTTAAAATACTCCTTGGAGGAGTTCAGTGGGCAAGGTATAGAAGGAGATTAGTGGAGGTGGTGAAGACAAATTTAACTATAGTATTCATAATATTAATGTTAGAAATAACTGTACCAAATACATATTTGAAGTGATTACTTCTTCCTCTATCCAAGGTCTTGCCTTAATTATTCATTGGACACAGGTTGTGGACAAGTCATAAAAATTGAACCTCAGTCGTCATTTCTGCAAAATGGAAGAGGAAAGAAGATTAATTAATGTGGCAGTTTCTAGCTCTAAATTGCATGTGCCACAGAATAGGAGCAAGGCCTTGTTGGACCCTTTACATGATGGTGCACTACTAAATATTTGTTGAATGAAAAAATAAATATCTTAATCTTCAAGTGAATTTTTCCAGCTTATTATCCTATTTAAGGATCGACAGGTCTTATCTCCAGCACTGCCTACCAAGAATGTCATGCCTGTAGTTTACAATTATCCCCTCATAATAGCAGTGGGACTTATAACACACAGCATGTAAAGGTACACATTGGAAAGTAATACAAGGGGAAGGAATTTCTTCTTATTTTTTATTTTCTTTAAGAATTTGAGGTCACATTATGTACCAGCTTGATTTTGTATGTCCTGGCTGGAAACTTGGTGTAAGATTCATTATTCAGTTCAGTTTCACTTCAGTTTCTCAGTCATGTCCGACTCCTTGGGACCCCATGGACCACAGCACGCCAGGCCTCCCTCTCCATCACCAATTCCTGGAGTTTACCCAAACTCACATCCATTGAGTTGGTGATGCCATCCAATCATCTCATCCTCTGTCATCCCCTTCTCCTCCTGCCCTCAATCTTTTCCAGCATCAGGGTCTTTTCCAATGAGTCAGCTCTTCGCATGAGGTGACCAGAGTATTGGAGTTTCAGCTTCAACATCAGTCCTTCCAATGAATATTCAGGACTTATTTCCTTTAGGATGGACTGGTTGGATTTGCTTGCAGTCCAAGGCACTCTCAAGAGTCTTCTCCAACACCACAGTTCAAAAGCATCGATACTTCGGTGCTCAGCTTTCTTTATAGTCCAACTCTCACATCCATACATGACCACTGGAACTGACTACTGGTTTGACTAGATGGACCTTTATTGCCAAAGTAATGTCTCTGCTTTTTAATATGCTATCTAGATTGGTCATAGCTTTTCTTCCAAACAGCAAGTATCTTTTAATTTCATGGCTGCAGTCACTATCTGCAGTGATTTTGGAGCCCAAAAATCTAAAGTCTCTCACTGTTTCCATTGTTTTCCCATCTATTTACCATGAAGTGGTGGAACTAAGATGCCATGATCTTAGTTTTCTGAATGTTGAGCTTTAAGCCAACTTTTTCACTCTCCTCTTTCACTTTCATCAAGAGGCTCTTTAATTCTTCACTTTCTGCCATAAGGGTGGTGTCATCTGCATATCTGAGATTATTGATATTTCTCCCGGGAATCTTGATTCCAGCTTGTGCTTCATCTAGTCCAGCATTTCTCATGATGTTTTCTGCATGTAAGCTAAATAGGAAGGAAGAAAATATGCAGCTTTGACGTACTCCTTTCCTGATTTGGAACCAGTCTGCTGTTCCATATCCAGTTCTAACTGTTGCTTCCTGACCTGCATACAGATTTCTCAGGAGGCAAGTCAGGTTGTCTGGTATTCCCATCTCCTGAAGAATTTTCCACAGTTTATTGTGATCCACACAGTCAAAGGCTTTGGCATAGTCAATAAAGCAGAAGTAGGTGTGTTTTTTTGGAACTCTCTTGCTTTTTTGATGATCCAACCTATGTTGGCAATTTGATTTCTGTTTCCTCTTCCTTTTCTAGATCCAGCTTGAACATCTGAAAGTTCACAGTTCACATACTGTTGAATCCTAGTTTGGGGAATTTTGAGCATTATTTTGCTAGTGTGTAAGATGAGTGCAATTGTCCAATAATTTGAGCATTCTTTGGCATTGCTTTTCTTTGGGATTCAAATGAAAACTGACCTTTTCCAGTCCTGTGGCCACTGCTGCGTTTTCCAAATTTGCTGGTATATAGAGTGCAGCACTTTCACAGCATCATCTTTTAGAATTTGAAATAGCTCAACTGGAATTCCATCACCTCCACTAGGTTTGTCCGCAGTGGTGCTTCCTAAGACCCACTTGACTTTGCATTCCAGGATGTCTGGCTGTAGGTGAGTGATCACACTCAGTGGTTATCTGGGTCATTAAGACATTTTTTGTATAGTTCTTCTGTGTATTCTTGCTACCTCTTCTTAATATCTTCTGCTTCTGTTAGGTCCATACCATTTCTGTCCTTTATTGTGCCCATCTTTGCATGAAATGTTCCCTTGAAATCTCTATCAAGAGATCTCCAGTCTTTCCCATTCTATTGTTTTCCTCAATTTCTTTGCATTGATCACTGAAGAAAGCTTTCTTATCTCTCCTTGCTGTTCTTTGGAACTCTACATTCAGATGAGTATATCTTTCCTTTTCTCCTTTGCCTTTTGTTTCAGAAAACATCTTCAAGGAGACTGTTACAACTCTGTCATCAGCATGAACTAGTATCCTCTCAAACTGGAGGAAATAGGTTCATTTCAATGAATTTCTGGCTTGTTACTGTCACATGTCAACACAACTGGTCTTACTCTTAAATGAAATCTGAACTTTGCACCCTATTTCCTCTCTGTCTCCTACTAACAGAACTTCACTTATCTGCTCAGGATTGGCTTGGGGTATGATCCCATTTCATTATTTAAGAAAACTGAGGAAGAAACATCATAAAATTAATTTTCACAATGAGATATATGCTTACCAAGTACTACTAATTCACAAGCATTGACACGTGGCTCAAAAAAGTAGAAAAGGAACATAGTTGTCTAGAGAGAGAGACAAGTTCCAGACCTTTGCATTAGGTGGTATATGTACATTGATCAAGGTAAAACTTTCTATAATTCTCAGGACTGCCTTGTTTTCTCCTTTCTAGAGAAGTCTATTTGTACATTGCCACGTGGAAGCTAGTATAAAGAAGACAAAAATAAAGAACCACCTGGATACAGAAACAGAAACAACGTAATTCTTTCTGAAACATTTAGAGAACAGCTTCCAGGGCTTTTGAGTTGGGTCTTGAAAGATGAATTGGATTTTCCCAGATTGGAAGGAAAGGAGGTTGTTTTTTAATGGGAAACGTCATAATATTTTCTGGGGTTCATCTGTCCATGTCCTAAACCTCATTGTCTTTTACATTCTTTATAATCCTGCTTGGGGGCTCAAGAAGAGCTGATTTGTCCTCCTGCACAATTGGTTTTATATAGAGAGGCACACCTTGCCTCACCAGTTACTGTCCTTTGGACTGTCTGCTGGAAAAGCAGGGCCATCTGTTCTGACAGACGTTACCCAGATAACATCAGTGATGCCAAGGGCTCTTTCTTTCTCTTCTGACCTACTTAGTCTTCTACCAACCAGCATTGTCTCCTCTTCATTACTGCATTGTGCTAAACGTTTACTGTTTTCTGCTTTCCTCCCTTTTTGCTCAGCAATGTTCCCTTTGCTTTTAGGAAAACACTTAGCCATGGAGCTGATTTCTGAGTTATTGTGCTTCTAAATCCTCTTGCAATCCATATGCAATCATCTGCTGATTAGGGTTAAATAAGTTCAGCTGATACTGTAAAACCTTGATTAATGGCAACATATGGGTAATACTTCTGGTTAATTGAATTTTCAGGTTAACTGAGGGTTAAATGGGAGATTTAATAAAATTGCCAAGTACTTATCGTTATCTCTTTTATGGCACTTACCACATTTTACCTTGTCTGGGCGTTTTTAAAGTTCGTGTCTTATCTTCCCTAATCATCTGTGAACTCTCTGATGATTGAGTCTGAGCCTTATGCTAATCTGTACATGTGGTCTAACAGACAGTATTTTTAAGAAAATTACATCATTTTTATCATCATGTAATTGTGTCATGGTTAATCGCATGGACTCTGTAGCCAAACAACCTCAGGCTGGATACTGTCTCTGTCATTTACTAATTCTGTGTGTTTGGAAAGGTCACTTAATTTCTTAGTTTCCTCATCTGTACAATAGGGGAAAAATTAATAATAATCTCCCACAGCTGTTATGAGAAATAAATGACTTAACATTTAAGAAGTTCTTAGAAAAATGAGTAAACACTTTACTAAGTGCTTTGTGTTCATATTCCCATTTGATGTCAAAGGAAGATGCTATTATTATCCCATTTTACACATGAGGAAACTGGAAGGCAGAGAAGTTAAATAACTTACACAAGATCACACAGCTAGTAAGCAGTAGAGGTGAGTTTGAGTGAAGGAGATTTGACTTGACAACCCACACTCCTAACATATTGCTCTTTTAATCATATTTTGCGTCTTTGTAATAGTCATATGTTGGATCTGCCCAACTATGGAAACAGTTTCCTTTTAACATGTCCAACCAGGTCAGTAGGGGGCACTACTCATCACAGTGACTAGGGAAACTGGCAGGATGAGGACTTCACTGTGACCATGACCTGCGCAACTGTAGTAGAAAGAACACAGTCAATTACCCATCTGCTTTACAAAGGAAGCATGTCATGTGCACTGAGATTTTAGTGGCTATAGCAAGTCACGTGGGTACCCATAATTTCAAAAGAGGTGGGAACGTGCAGCCCTACCATGACCCAGGAGACAGAAAGCTAGAAATACTAGTGAATAACAATCCCTATGGTACCCAAAGGCTCTCTAATTACCTGGCAAAACCTGGACACTAGATATAGGCTTAAATAAGTAGGTGTGCCAACTTGAGGAAGCTATCGTCTTAGTCTGGAGTAGGGTATTCACACATTGAACCAGAAGATTCTTTGTAGTATGCATTGTAGTAGCATTGAGGGGAGGGCATCTTATACTTTGTAGGATGTTTAGCTGCTTCCCTGACCTTCTCCAGTCATGGTAACTAAATGTCTTCAGTCATTGCCCAGTGACCCCTGGGAGCCAAAACCACCCCCAGTTGAGGACTTCTGTTCTAAAATAACTTCATTTGTATTCGTGGCTGTCGAGTTGTGGGGGAATTCAGGCTATGCTATGACCTCTCTGTAAGGAACATGTGGAAGATTCTGTGGATTAAAAAACAGTGTCAGAGGCTTGAAACCTTGTAGAAAGGCATTGGTTTCAACCTGGCATAAGAAACTACATCCCCAGAAATCTCTGTCAAGTACTTTTTGCTATACCACATTTCCTAACCTCTTTTCTTAGGTTTTCTACAGTGACTTTATACTTTGCAAAGTTCTTCAATGAATCTACCTCAAATTGTCAGCCACTGTAATTTTCAGCCTATTTATTTTTCTTGGTCCTCTGTGGAAGTAGGGAACAGCTGGTCATCATGTTCCGTATAATAACTTTTCATGTATTTGAAGACTGTTATTAAACTATCCCCAAGCTTCTCTATGCTGGGGTAATTGTTATGCTCAAATATGCTCTAGGAATTGTGTAAAGCCAAAGAGAAGATAGAGTCTCAAAACTAATGTTTGTGTATTAAAATTGAAGAAAAGCAAATTTTAACTGAAAATATCAACTGAGAAATAAGGCTAAAATCTGAAGCTCTGAGGTTTCGTTTTCAGCTTTTTTCTTTTTTTTTCCTTATTTGTCTATTACAGTTATGGCTGTTGACCTGAAAATTCAATTTATTACAGTGGAAATTAATGTCCTAATTAAGATTTTATAGTACTTTTAATCTTAATGATATTCTAATGGAAATCCATTGATGAAAAAGACAACTGCATCTCTGCCTGTCACATATCAGGACACGACCAGACATAATCCAGTTAACTGTATTGGCACTGATGAGAGGCCATAGCTTGAAACAAGACCTTCCCACAATAATATATAATTTGGACAGTCAGTGATAAAAACTAACATTTATTCCATGCTTTCCATCTGCCAGACCAGATGCTAAGAGATTAACAAGAATTATCCCATTTAATCTCATTAACTCTAAGAGGTACTTGCAATTATTGTCCTTATTGTAAAGAATTAGAAAGTGCAGATCAGAGAGGTTAAGTAACTTGCCTGATGCCACAGAGCTGGTGTTAGATTTAGAGTTTGAAATTAAGGACGTTGATGCTATAGCCTGTAGTCTTAACTGTAATAATACATGGCCTCTGTGCAGACAGGGGTCATATCTTATTAATCTGTGCATGTCCAGTATGTAGCTCCTAGAATTAATTCTCAGAAATATTTATTGAATGAGTAAGCAAGTGGTGAATGACAGAGCAGAAATACGGAATGACAATGTGGGCTGTGGTTCAGAACATTAGGTGCTGAGGCATCACTATCTCACTTCACCCCAGCTCATCCCAGGGTGGCCTGGATGCCTTCTTTAGGATTCTATGCTAACCTGTGTGTGCCTATATCTGTGCATTGACCTCACTGTATTATAAATTTATGTGCCTCTTTCTCCTGCTAGAGCAGTGATTCTCAACTGAGGACAAGTTTTCCTCCCAAGGGAATTTGGCAGTGTCTCTGCACATTTCTGATTGTCACACTGAGGGCTGCTACTTCCATGTAGTGAGTAGGGGCTGGGATGGTGCTAAATATCCTGCAATGCACAGGAGAGCTCTTCACCACAACTGTCCAGTCCCAAATGTCAGTGGTGACAAGGCTGAGTAGCCCTGAGCTAAACAGAGAGCTCCTTTGTGAGAGCATCCTTGTGTTTGGAATCACCTTTGTATCCCGAGTGCTAGGCAAATCCCTAACATATCACTAGGCTCAATATACATGGGTCGAAGGAGTAGGGAGTGAAGTAATGTGTGAATGGATGACAGAAGAAGCACTGCACACTGGATTCCATTTTTTGAGAGTATGTGTAGTTCCACAAGCAGTTCGCATAAGGGGAGAGTGGTATTGGATGTATTAATTGACGTCTCCTCTTTACTTTCTCTTACCTCAGAGCCCTTCTTCCATTTACACAACAGTTAGAATATTTTATCTCTCCTACTCTCAAAGAAAGGGGTGAGACAGCAGAACTAGAAAAGAAAAGAATAATATTTCTGGATTTGGAGTTTCCAAAGCCAAGGTTCAAATGTAAGATTAAAAAAAGAAAAGAAAAGAAAACTACAGTTAGTCACAAATTCAGTTTCCTTATCTCTGAGACTAGATCAAATTGTCACCTGAATAGAGGGTGGTAGTAAAGAAACAAAGACTTGATTTTGGGTGGATCCCTGGGGGGAGACCTCACATTATGTTCCCCTCCTCTGAGTTTTGGCCTGGAGGGAGAGATCACAAGAGGGATCTGAGGAATCCAAAAGCAAGGGTGTACTTCCCCCATCTCTGCATAAACCCTAGGGAGCAGGTAAGAGCTGAGCAATCCCTTGTACCTGGATGATGTAGGAACAATGGAGCAGAAATGACTGCATGAAGTTTCTAGATTGAATCACCAAACTCCCCAGATCACAGACTGGCACAGATAGGGCTTGGATCAAGGGGAGGCCACAATCAGTAGAGCCAGATCTGCAGAGGATTGGAATAAGTTATCTCTGAGGATGCCAACACAGGTATATAACCATGGCCCTTACCAGTTCCTCCCCACTTATATCATGGTCCCAAGTAGCCCTGGGGAAAAGGATGTTTGGGACATCCTGAATTGAGTAAGTTCAGCTTTCACCACACAGAGAAGGCAACGGCACCCCACTCCAGTACTCTTGCCTGGAAAATCCCATGGACGGAGGAGCCTGGTGGGCTGCAGTCCATGGGGTGGCTAAGAGTCGGACACGACTGAGCGACCTCACTTTTACTTTTCACTTTCATGCATTGGAGAAGGAAATGGCAACCCACTCCCGTGTTCTTGCCTGGAGAATCCCAGGGACGGGGGAGCCTGGTGGGCTGCCGTTTATGGGGTCGCACAGAGTCAGACACGACTGAAGCGACTTAGCAGCAGCAGCAGCTTTCACCACAATGAAAGAAGGCTCAGAAGAGACATTAAGTCCAATTGAACAGGAAATGGATTCTCACCTAGAAAATTCCGTGGGCAGAGGGGCCTCGCGGGCTACAGTCCATGGGGCCACAAAAAGTTGGACATGACTGAGTACACACACACAAAAAGAAACAGAATTAACATTTCTTGCCTCTGATCTGTGGTCTGCCATTTGCACTTGCTACAGAAGCTTATCAGATGATAGTAGGAACTCAGCAACAATCTTGCCATTGATAATTCTTGCAAACCTAAATGGGATACTGAATGAGAGTAAGGCAAGATTCTAACATTGAGCCAGCAGCATACAAAAGAAATTATCAACTCAGAACTTCATTCCCTGAAGCAAGGCAGGATTCCTACCACCAGAACTGCATTGCAAGGAGCAGACAGAGTCTGTGAAGTGCAGGAAGCTGTGGAGTTACCACTCAGAGACAAGGTCAAGCTGAATTAGTGATGGCTGAGACCTGAGGCAGTGTTCTTTGCATGGGATGGACACAGCCTAAAGACCTTCCTCCAAGGGTCATCCTTGGCAGTAGTGAATGATATGGGTAGAACAGATAGGGTCAACGTGGCCTCAGTCCTAGGGAAGAAGGAGGGCAAGCCTGAGAACATGTGTCTAAATGATTCAGTCTTTGACAAATGAATCTTAAAATACAAGACAATGTGAATTACTAGATAAAAATAGTGTTCACAATACTCAAATTACACTTCAAAGATCCTGATGGCTTTAGTCTAAGACTTTATGATTCAAATATTAATTTTTCTGTCAAACATTTTTTGCTATTTGTTAATCTGACCATTTGGAAGAAATTATGATGGGAAATGTGTTTCTGGAGTCCTTTTGGGGCTTATCCAACTAAAACAGGATCTTTTACATGAACTTTAAAAAAAAATTGTGTTAAATTGCATAGTAATATTCTTGCTCCCCCTCCTTCCAAGGTTTATAGAAATCTCCTTGATCACTGGTATGTTCTTCAAGGGCGGGTGAGAGTTGATTCCTGTCAATTTCTCTAGGTTCATTGCCTGACATTCTTCATCTCTCATTTCATTTTCCATCATGTGCTCTTTGCCTACTCTAGGGTGGACTCACCTGATACTTCAGAAAATGAACTTACTTGAACTAAGGCTCTTTGTGAATATCATTGGGAATAATAAGAATTTTGAACTGAGATTATCCTAGATAGGGTGGGCCTTGAATGCACTGACAGCAGTCCTTATAAGAGACAAAAAAGGAGAAGAGAGAGAGACACAAAGAGGAGAAAGCCATGTAAAGATGGAGGTAGAGATTGGGGTGATGAAGTCAAGGAATGCCAAGAGTTGCCAACAGAAGTTTGGACGAAAGCGTGGGATGATTTCTCACTCAGAGCCTCCTGGTGGAACCAGTCCTGCTGACACTTTTATTGCAGACTTCTAGTCTCTGGAGATAATTTTTTTTTTAAGGCACCAAATTTATGATAATTTGTCAATTATTTGGCAATTTCTAGTTGCCCTAGAAACTAACACAGCTATGCAAAGTTCTGTGACTGCTGGTGTTCCTCCTTGTCGGGGGTGATGCACATGCCGTGTCCTCTCCTTCTACATGTCCCATCTAATCGGTATCTCCTCTTTAGTGACTTGAAACTTTGGTGGGTTTTTAGCCAAAAAGGACCAGATAATAATTTTCTAACTTTGTGAACCATATGAGTCCTTGTCACAGCTACTCACATCTGCTCTTAAATCATGAAAATAGCCATAGGTTGTATGTAATCTAGTCAAAATCGTTGTGTTTCAGGAAAACTTCTTATAAAAGTAGAAGATGATGGATTTACCTGTTGGCCCCACAGTTTAATGACCACTGCTTTGGTTATTTTCCAGTACTCAACTTAAGCATCATTTTCTCAGGAACCTCACCCTAACTTTTTAGGTTTTCATATCACATATTCCACTTATGATGATCTTTTCCAGTTTTGCTGAGATATAATTGATCTGTAATATTGCATAAGTTTGCTGTTTATTTTATTTTTTAAATTAATTAATTTTTCCTTTACATTATCGTATTGTTTTTGCCATACATTGACATGAATCCGCCATGGGTATACATGTGTTCCCCTTCCAAAACCCCTCTCTCACCTCCCTCCCGATTCCATCCCTCTGGGTCATCCCTGTGTGAGATTTGATACAGCAAGATGATTTGATACATGTGTATATTGCAAAATGATTACCGCAATAAGGTTAGTTATACCTCCATCACCTCATATAATTACCTTTTTTTTTGTGGTGGAGAGAACAGTTAAGATATATTGTTTTATAAACATTCAAATATATAATTATCTTAGCTATAAGCACCATGCTATCTATTACATCCCAAGAATTTATTTATCTTATAACTGGAAGTTTGTGTATTCTGACCAGAATCTTTCCATTCTCCTTAGCTCCAGCCCCTGGCAACCACCATTCTACTGTTTCTATGAATTCAACTTTTTTTTTTTCATCCCATATGCATAAGCATGATCATGCTTATTTGTCTTTTTTTGTCTGACTTGTTTCACTTAGCATACTGCCCTCAAAGTCCATCCATGTCATTGCAAATGTCAGAATTTCCTTCTTTCTTGGGGCTGAATAATATTCCATTGTATATATGTATCTTCTTCATCCATTTGTCTGTTGATGAACACTTACATTGTTTACTGGCTATTTTGAAAAATCCTACAGTGAAAATAGGAGTGCAAATAACTCTTTGTCATCCTGATTTTGTTTCCTTCAAATTTACACTCAGAGCAGAGGTTTCCCAATCACATGATAGTTATATTTTTAATTTTTTAAGGAATCTCCATACTGTTTTCCATAGTGGCTATACCAATTTACATTTACACAAACAGTGTACAAGGATTCCCTTATCTTCACATCCTCACTAACACATGTTATCTTTTTTAAAAAATTAAACTATTTTATTTTATTTTACTGCTTAGACCACCTTCTTCCATTTCTCTACCTCCCCAGTTCCCATCTCTGACAACCACCAATTTGTTCTCTGTATCTCTGAGCCTCTTTATATTTGTCTAAAATTCTTTATATAAATGAAATCATATAGTATTTGTCTTTCTTTGTCAGACTTATTTCACTTAACATAATGCCCTCAAGGTCCATCCATGTCACAGATGGCAGGATTTTATTCTTCTTTATAGCTGAATAATATTTCATTCTCTCTCTCTCTCTCTCTCTCTCTCTCTCTCTATATATATATATATATATATATATATATATACACACACACACACACGGCAATTTCCTTATCCATTCATCTATAGATAGATATTTGGGTTGTTTATCTTTTGTATTTTTGATAATCTCCATTTTAGTAGGTATGAGGTGTGGTTTTGATTTGCATTTCCTTGATGATTAATGATATTGAGCACATTTCCATGTACCTGGTGACTATCTTTGTGTTTGGTTTGGAGAAATGTCTATTTAGGTCCTTTCCATATTTTTTTAGTATTCCCTGATAGCTCAGCTGGTAAAGAATCCACCTGTAATGTAAGAGACCCTGGTTTGATTCTTGGGTGGGGAAGATCCGCTGGAGAAGGGATAGGCTACCCACTCCAAGATTCTTGGACTTCCCTAGTGGCTCAGATGGAAAAGAATCTGCCTGCAATGTGGGAGACTTGGGTTAGACCTTGGGTTGGGAAGATCCCCTGTATAAAATAATAGCTACCCGCTCCAGTATTCTGGCGTGGAGAATTCAGTGGAGAGAGGAACCTGGCAGGCTATAGTCCACAGGGTCGCAAAGAGTCAGACACAACTGAGTGACTTTCACTTCACTTCACATATTTTTTAATCAGAATAGATAAAAGGTGGAAAGTAACCTAACTGTCCATCAATGAGTGAATAAACAAAGAGTGATACATACTCCCTGTTGAACATTATTTAGCTTTTTAAAAAGGAATGAAATTCTGTCACATACTACAACACCGAGGGATTTTGAGAACATTATGCTAATTGAAATAAACACAAAAAGAAAATTAGCATATGATGTACCTAGAAAAAGACAAATTCAGAGAAAATATACTGGTGGCTGGGATTGAGGGGGGCAGAAAAGAGTGTCATTGTTTAATGGGTCTAGAATTTCTGTTTGATGCACTGTGAGCATACAATTCAGTACCACTGAATTATATTCCTAAAAATGGTTAAAGTGGTAATAGCAATTTTAAAAATATGCAGAATGAATTAATCAGATAAGGTATGGGAAGAGACCAGGCCAGAATGGAATAGGACAGAATAGAAAAGATTGGATCATAGGATGGTATTGCTGAGAGGGACATCAGAGATCAGCAGACCTGGGTTGAGACCAACTGGGCCACTCATTCCCTCTATGTCCGCAAATACATCCTTGCCTTGCATTTCAGAAATTTGTGAATCTGCAAAGCCTGATAACTCTGTTGTTCTGGTTTCAGTCTGGGTTTTCTTCAGGATCACCTGGGGAAGGTCATTGGCTTTTGTGATGGGGCTCTTTTGATCTTTGGCCAACTGTTTTGGTTGGTTCCTTCTGCCCGATCCCCAGGCTCATTCAGATTTCCTGTGCAGTTTTGTGTAAAGATGTCTTCATTGAGAAATACCTGCTGGCTCACTTTGCTTCACAATAAGTTTCATTCTTTTTTATGGGTTGGACACCCAGCTCCAGGGGAAGAAAGCAAGAGGGCTAGCATTTACTTCAGATTCTAACTCACCTTAAAATCTTATGTCTTCCAATTGACTTCTATTTTTGCTAAGAATAATGAAGATAACAACCCCTGCTTTTCTCTTATTCTTTTTTTTTTCTGTTAATTTATTGGATTTTTTTTTGAAGAATAAAATTATTAGGTAAAATTGACTCCACTTTAGTGGATCCACAGCAAAAAAAAGAAAAGAAAAGAAAAGAAAAACAGCATTTGCTGCGGTTTGGTATGTCCCTACCAGCGTGTGTGCTTCAGGAGACAAGGACTCTGTTTGCACAAGCAGGCAGAGAAGATGAATCAAAGTTGCTCTGCATCCAGCATCAGGAGGATGGCGGTTAGTCCTGGCTCTGCCACCATTTTTACCTTATGATGCTGGGTAATCACTTGTTTATTTCCCTGGTGACTTGTTTCCTTCCTCATGTGTAAGGTGAGCGGCATTAAATGAAATCATCGTGTGTGTTTCCTTTTAGCTCTGATGGCTTATGGTTTTTCTATAAGCTTAGCTCTGTTCTTGCATATCTCAGGAAATTCACAAATGTTTACTAAGTTGAATTGAATCAATTGCTATTTATTATTAGTCAAGTGTCATTGACTCATCACATCATTTAGGTTTCTAGAAAGATGTTTGGTACTTCTTTTATTATTCTTAGTAGAAATGTGTCAATGATCATTTATATTTACTGGTTTAAATATGACTGGTATTAGTAGTAGTAATTATAATAATAATAAACATATAAGAAGTCCTGGTATATTCCAGACACATGCTAGGCATTTAAAAATTTAATTTTTAGCACAAACTTTTAAGAAAGATACAGACATTAACCCTGTTTTATAGATGACATAATGAACATGTTAAATAACTGGATATGTTCATATACAGGCTCATGGTAACCGACCTAAAGGAATAGGTCAGATGGCAGATGGTAGAGCTAAAGGTGAACCTTGTTTACTCTGGCTTCAAATAGGACTGCCATATTGACCAAATACAAATATAGGATTCCAAATTAAGTTTAAATTTTAGATGAACATTGAATAACTTATAAGTATGTCCTGTGCCTTTCAGCTACCCTCATCTGCTACCAATAAGATGGGAAATATATTTTTTACCATTGGCTTATGGATTCAGTGGGTAAAATGGGTTCCCTTGAAGAAAATTATATTGAAACAGAACTCTTGTTTCTTACAGGCCACTTGGCATTCTATGCTGTAAGACTGCCTGGATTCAAGGTAGAATTTAGTTCTAGGGGGTAAACAGATACAAAATGAAAGGTTTCCATGTTAGGAAAATGGGCCCACATGCTGTGAAACTTTGTTTTATCCTGTATCTCTTGTATCAGATGGTTTTTGTGTCTAACTTCTCTCATGAATGTCCTCTCTGCTACTGGGGCTCTCCAGAGCAACTTTTAAATTAAAAGATGAAACAACTGGAGTCTTTTTTAAAACTCTCATCTTCTGTCACCCCTTATCATGCTCTCTATCTCTCCCAGCATCAGGGTTTTTTTTTCCAGTGAGTCAGCTCTTCGCATCAGGTGGCCAAAGTATTGGAGTTTCAGCTTTAGCATCAGTCCTTCCAACGAGTATTCAGGGTTGATTTCCTTTAGGATTGACTGGTTTGATCTTCTTGCAGTAGAAGGGGCTGTCAAGAGTCTTATCCAGGACCACAATTCAAAAGCATCAAATCCTCAGCACTTAGCTTTCTTTATAGTCCAACTCTCATATCCATACATGACTACTGGAAAAATCATAGCTTTGACTATAAACATCTTTGTTGGCAAAGTGATGTCTCTGCTTTTTATACCCTGTCTAGGTTTGTCATAGCTTTTGAGTCAGTCCGTTGTACCATGTCTGGTTCTAATGGTTGCTTCTTCACCTGCATACAGGTTTCTCAGGAGACAGGTAAGGTGGTATTCCCATCTCTTCAAGAATTTTTCACGATTTGTTGTGATCCACACAGTCAAAGGCTTTAGTGTAGTCAATGAAGCAGAAGTAGAAGTTTTTCTGTAATTCCATTGCTTTCTATATGATCCAATAAATGTTGGCAATTTGATCTCTGGTTCCTCTGCCTTTTCTAAATCAAGCTTGTGTATCTGGAAGTTCTTGGTCCATGTATAGATGAAGCCTAGCCATAACTGTTCATAAAAGTCTTGAATTAAAAACAACCAAAATGTACATCACAGATGAATGGATAAACAAATTGTGGCATATCCATAAAATAGAACACTACTTAGTAATAAAAGGAGTAAATTACCAATGTATGTAACATAAATTAATCTCAAAGTTACTCTGCTAAGTGAAAGACCTCTAAAATAATAACATGCATGCTGTATGAGCCCTTTGGTGTGAAATTCTTGAATAGTAAAAACTAATACTAGTGGGAATACTAGTTAATCCTCAGAGCTTAACTATAGAGGACTATGAGGCAACTTTGTGGAATAATAGAATTGTTCTTTATATTGATGGAGTGTTTAAAAAGGAACATGCATGTATCAAAACACACCACAATGTAGGCTTAAAATAGTTGCATTTTGTTGTATGCAAACTATACCTCAGTAAAATTAGTTTAAAAATAAAAATGCCATAAAGATACCATAAGCACAGTAGAATGAATTTTGGAATAATGATGGTAATATTTATCATATATTCATTATCAGATTACAAACAGGTTGGTAAGTATTAGAACAATGAAATGTAGATTTTTGCAACAGATTTGAATGAACTCCAAGGAATGAATATGGAAGATGATCCATGCCTTCTCATTGCCTTGTGTTCTAATAACACAAACGGGGGACACTTCAGCCAGTTGTCAAGTCCTAAGGAGTAAGAAACAGCCTGGCAGTGTCCCAAATCTATCAGTCTTATCCTTGAGAAAACATGTGTTATTGGTTCACAAAGTCTGTGAAACACCGTCCAAGCCAGACTTATGGAAAAAATAACTTGTTTTCTAATAAATCCTTTCTGTTCTTTTGAAAAAGCGCCATGTCTGTTGTATATAATTTAAATTATTTATCTTTGAGTAATCTTGGAAAGGAAATTGGAAATGATAAATCCAAGTTAAATTGAGACAAAAGCAAAGAACCCAACTCAGTGGGTTGTAGTTTTTTTAGAACAGTTCTGGGAATTAGAAGCTCTGGGTTCAAATTCCAGGTATGTCACTTATAAGCTTTGTGACCCAAGGCAAATCAGTCTCTCCAAGTTCAGTATACATGCTTGTGAAATGGGGACAGTACACACTGTGGCAAGGTTGAATAAGAGTTAAAAGAGATGATACACAGGAAACGTGCAGTGTAGTGTTCGGCATACAGTGGCAGAGGTGCTTTTTTGCATGTTACAGGGTGAGGAAAAACGGGCTTACCAATAAGGAAAAATATGGAGATGAAAGATCATTAGAGACAATGACTTTTTTGTTTCTGATTAGGGAAAGCCTCCTCAGATTTCACGTACACCAGCGGCACAGCCCTTTCATAACACTTCTCTCTAAAGCAGAGACCTCTCCTGAGTGTCTGAGGAGAAACAGATCACAAGCAAGAAACTTGGAGGGGCATTTACCTTACAGTTTGCTCCCTGACAGACATCTTTTGACAGGAAGATCAAAGGCTAAACAGAAAATGCCTGCCAAAGCTTTTGACAGAGAATGGGCCAGAGAGCCTGTAGCGTTTTTATGTTTCTTTAAATATAAGGTGTCCATGCACTTAAGATGGAAGTCTTCTCATTTGAAAATACAAATGAGATTATATTAGTTACTGCTGGAAAACTCTTCTGCCTAGTGAGAAATAATCTGCAAGTACTTATTGGTCTGTTTCTTTAATTGGTGATTTATAACAATTATTTAAAGAAAGTAATGGTGGCACTAGTGGTAAAGAATGTGCCTGCCAATGCAAGAGACTTGGGTTCGGTCCCTGAGTCCAAAAGATCCCCTGGAGAAGGAAATGATGACCCACTCCAATATTCTTGCCTGGGAAATCCCATGGACAGAGGAGCATGGTGGGTTATAGTCCATGGGATCACAAAAAGTCAAACACGACTGAGCAACTAATGAATAACAATGTGATATTAGCTGATGCTTCTGGGTAGTACTTTCATAAAGAATTCTCCCACTAAGAACTGAGTAGGAAAATGCACATCATTCTGTTTGTTCATTTTACCGTAAGATGGTAGGTGAGGTGACCACAAGGTCCTAATCCACCTATTACAATTCACCCAGCATGTACAGTAGGTACAACTACAGGCCAGGGGACTATGAAATGCCACCTTGGAATTTGCAGTTTTATCAAAATACACCTCAGTGTAAATGGGGAAAATTATTAACAGAATAGCTATTTAGTTAGTTACAGGATAGCCACTTCAGCTGGTTAGAGCAGGAGTCAGCTAACTTCTTCAAAAAGGACCAGGTAGTAAATAGTTTCAACTTTGCAGGCCTTCCAGTCTCTTCTTAGCTCACAGACCATACAAAAGCAGGTGGTGGGCTAGATTTGCTCCACAGGCATAGTTGGTCATCAATATCACAAAAGGCACAACTGCCCATAGGGTTCAGTTTGCCTTTCCACACAGAACAGTTTGTGCTGTTGACTGGAAAAAAGCACAACCTAAAAGTTAAAGTGTTATGTTTTATTTGGCAGACATACTGAAGACTTAAGCCCAGGAGATAGCCTCTCAGAGAGCTCTGAGGGTCTGCTCTGAAGAGGAAAGGAAGGAGCCAGGCTATAAAAGTGGTTTTGCAATAAAAGCCAGGTTCAGTTCAGTTCAGTCACTCAGTCATGCCCGACTCTTTGAGACCCCATGGACTGCAGCATCCTGGGCTTCCCTGTCCATCACCAACTCCTGGAGTTTACCCAAACTCAAGTCCATTGAGTCAGTGATGCCATCTAACCATTTCATCCTCTGTCGTCCCCTTCTTCTTCCACCCTCAATCTTTCCCAGCATCAGGGACTTTTCAAATGAGTCAGCTCTTCGCATCAGGTGGCCAAAGTATTGGAGTTTCAGCTTCAGCATCAGTCCTTCCAATGAACACTCAGGACTGCTCTCCTTTAGGATGGACAAGTTGGATCTCCTTGCAGTCCAACAGACTCTCAAGAGTCTTCTCCAACACCACAGTTCAATAGCATCAATTCTTTGGCACTCAGCTTTCTTTATAGTCCAACTCTCACATCCATACATGACTACTGTAAAAACCATAGCCTTGTGGCTACACGGAACTGTAACAGCGCACGGCTGAGAGGAGATACCCCACATCCAAGGTCAAGAGCTGGGGTGTGAGGGGATACCACATGTCTAAGGACAAGAGCAGGGTCTGTGAGGAGATACACCCCATCCAAGGTCAGAGAAACCCCAGTAAGATGGCAGGGGCTGAGAGAAGGCATCAGAGGACAGACAGACAGAAACCAAATCACAGAAAACTAACCAATCTAATCATATGGACCACAGCCTTGTCTAACCCAATGAAACTATGAGCCATGCCATGTAGGGCCACCCAAATGGTGGAGAATTCTGACAAAATGTGGTCCACTGGAGAAGGGAATGGCAAACCACTTCAATATTCTTGCCTTGAGAACCCCATTTACAGTATGAAGAGACAAAAAGATAGGACACTGAAAGATGAATTCCCCAGGTTGATAGGTGCACAACATGCTACTGGAGATTAGTGGAGAAATAACTGCAGAAAGAATGAAGAGACGGAGCCAAAGCAAAAACAACACCCAGTTGTGAATGTGACTGGTGATGGAAGCAAGGTCTGATGCTGTAAAGAGCAATATTGCATAGGAACCTGGAATGTTAGGTCCATGAATCAATGCAAATTAGAAGTGGTCAAACAGGAGATGGCAAGAGTAAACATAGATATTTTAGGAATCAGCAAACTAAAATAGACCAGAATGGGTGAATTTAACTTGGATGACCATCATATCTACTATTGTGGGCAAGAATCCCTTACAAGAAATGGAGTAGCCATCATAGTCAATGAAAGAGTCTGAAATGCAATACTTGGATGCAATCTCAAAAATGACAGAATGATCTCTGTTCATTTCCAAGGCAAACCATTCAATATCATGGTAATCCAAGTCTATGCCCCAGCCAGTAACACTGAAGAAGCTATAGTTGAATGGTTCTATGAAGATGTACAAGACATTCTAGAACTAACACCTAAAAAGGATGTCCTTTTCATTATGGGGGACTGGAATGCAAAAGTAGGAAATCAAGAAACACCTGGAGTAACAGGCAAATTTGGCCTTGGAGTATAGAATGAAGTAGGGCAAAGGCTAATAGAGTTTTGCCAATAGAATGCACTGATCATAGCGAACACCCTCTTCCAACACAAGAGAAGACTCTACATGTGGACATCACCCCAGATGATCGACACTGAAATCAGATTGATTATATTCTTTGCAGCCAAAGATGGAGAAAGTCTATACAGTCAGCAAAAACAAGACTGGGTGCTGACTGGCTCAGACCATAAACTCCTTGTTGCCAAACACAGACTTAAATTGAAGGAAGAAGGGAAAACCACTAGACCATTCAGGTATGATCTAAAAACCAGGTAGTTGGAACATTAAAAGATTACTTTTAAGTTAAAAAACAAGGAAGACATCTCAAGTTAATGAGTTTAGCACTTTTCTATGTATGGGGAGATGGTGAGGGACAGGGAAGCCTGGCATGCTGCAGTTCATGGGGTTAGGAGTGGGGCATCATGGAAAGAGTCGGACAGGATCTGGCAACTGAAAAACACCAACAACAATGTATGGGAAGATCAAGAGCCTGGGCTCATTGACATCATTCCAGGTATTTCCCTAATGGCTCAGTATTTAAGACTCCATGCTTCAACAGGTTAGATCCTTGGTTGAGGAGCTAAGTTCCCATATGCCACTCTGTGGCCAAAAAAGAAATCATTTCTTTGATTTGCACCTTAACTATCTATGGCCAGTATCCTGTTTTTCTTCATCCTGAATCCCCTCAGAGAATATAGTCAGAGAAGGTTGCAGTGGCTGATGGCTGTATGTCTGGATGACTTGATGTCTGAAACATCCCTTATTTACTGATAGAGCAGGTGACATTTATCATCCACAGTGCTACCTCTCAGCCAGGTGCCCACCTTTCAACTGTGGACCTCCTGGTGACAAGTACTTATACTTTGTCCTAGACTTAATGCATTACTTGGATTGCCTCAGTTAATTCATATTGTTACCTAAAAGGGTAAATACCATTTTTATTCCCCAGTTTAGGTTAGAAAACTAGAGTGTAACTTGATTGTTATTATACAACTAGGAAGATAGGGAGCTGGTTCTGGTGACCAGAGCCCTTGCTCTTTCTTGCAGCATTAGATTGTCGATAGATGATTCATTGTGACTATTAACTGCTTTAGGAAGCACAATCCATAGTCTTTAGTAGATACATTATCAGGGCTCAAGTGTGTTAGTCGCTTAGTCATGTCCAACTCTTTGTGACTCCATGGGCTGTTAGCCGGCCACACTCATCTATCAGTGAGATTCTTCAGGCAAGAATACTGGAGAATACCCAGGATTGGGGAGATCCCCTGGAGAGGGAATGGCAACCCCCTCCAGGATTCTTCCTGGAGAATCCCATGAACAGAGGATCCTAGTGGGTTACAGTCTGTGGGGTCGCGAAGAGTCAGGTGTAACTAAAGAACTTACCAGGGCTGGTTCAGGGCAAAATAAAGATCTCTATTTACCAAAAAAAAAAAAAAAGTTTTTCCGCTTTTCCTAGCTTTTGCTTTTCAGTGAAGTTTAGTAAGTCATTCTGAAAACTCTCTGCTTAACTATAACAGCAAGAGTAAATTTTCTAGGAGTCTGTTGGCAATTCAGATACTGTAAATTCTTCCTAAAAGCACTTTATAAGAATGTAGCAATTGGAAAAGAATTTTTCCATTCTCTCAAGTAAAAAAAAATCTATAGAGTTAAATATAGCTTGTACCCAGGCAGCTCTGACTTGGAGCTAATTTTTCTTCCAGAACTTTAAATTTGCAGTAAGTACATGCAATTGAACAGGAGTGGCAGAAAGCTTATAAATCAGATCACATCACTCTCTGGTTTAAATCCTTCCAATGGCTTTGTTCTACACTTAAAGTAAAATTCAAGTTTCTTACAGCGACCTGCTAAGTCCTACATGATGAAACCTTTGCTTACCTGTCTAATGTCATTTACGCTTTTCTCTCTGCTTTCTACTCTTCTGTCACACTGACTGTATTTCTTTTGTACATGCTATGCCCTATCCCTGAAATGCTCTTCCTCTAATCTCTACAGAGCCAATCCTTCTCATCTTCCAAGTCTCAGCTCATTTATTTTCTCCTCAGGGCAGCCTTTCCCAAATACCTATTTATTGCCATTTCTTGACTCATCACCCCTAGTCTCTGTCTAACCCACTCTCTGTTTTATTTTTTTCATACATTTATCACTATTTGAAACAATCTTATCCATCTGTGCATTTGATTATTTGTTTGTCACTTTCCACTCACATGTTACCTCCGAGGGAGTAGGGCCCTTGTCTTGTTCACCCCTCTACCCCCAGGGTCTAGTGCAGATAATCAGTAAATGTTTATTAAACAGTGAATGACTGTCTGTTTATTTTGAAAAACATAAAAACCAGGCCCTATTTTAGTGTGCCAATCTTTACTAGTTCTAGGCTTTCCTCAGATCTTGGGTATAGCAGACAGATGAGAAAGTTGTGGAGGTCTTCTTGGTCAGTGATGTCAACTCAGATTTATTCTACTTTCTTGTTCAAGTCTCAAATTCATCATTAATATACAACCAGTTGACAAGTTTTAGTTTTCTCAAATATGTCTATGGCAAAAAAGTGGACATTATATTGCACAATAAGCTATTGATTCATAGACCCCCAGCAGACATATACATTATTCTCAAAGTGTAATTATACTGCAGGCAATAATTTTTCACCTGGGATCTGGCACTTTTAGATAAAAACTAAGTATGCTCAACTGGATACATCTAAACTTGGGCATGGAGAATATGTATAGAATTAGCATTCTGTTAAAAATGTGCAACATGTTGGATATGGTTCTAAAGAGGTATTTGCATCATATGGGAAATGGCAGAAGCACAGTGTTGAAGTTGTGACTTTCTTAAGACATCAAGCTACATGTCAAAGCTACAGAGGTCCTAGGCTTCAGATGACTTTTCAGAGGTAACAAGGACATGAACTGTTTATTTATGAGGACACATCGTGATTTGCTAGTTAAGAGAACTGTCTTTTAAGTCTGACAGTCCTGGGCTGATATTCCACTCTGACACTTAATAGCTGTGTAATTTTAGTAGATCCCTCAACCTCTCTAAGACTCAGTTTTCTCAACTGCAAAAGGGGAAGAGAAAGCAGTAATCTGTACACTGTGGGATTAAGTGAGATAATGCAGGGAAGAGATGCTACCAGCACACAGTAAGTGTTTGTGTGTTTTCATCATATAGTAGTTTTGTTTTGTTGTTTTTTGTTTTTCTATCTAAAATAGTTTCCTTTGTTGGATGAATTTGCCAGCCGTGGGCCTCAT
The DNA here is from genome assembly GCA_007570785.1 of Antilocapra americana. Classification (NCBI taxonomy): domain Eukaryota; kingdom Metazoa; phylum Chordata; class Mammalia; order Artiodactyla; family Antilocapridae; genus Antilocapra; species Antilocapra americana. The sequence continues at coordinate 1,627,553 of ML661892.1, read as the reverse complement.
GTCTCACTAGATAGGGTGAAGATGCCAGAAAGTCAATTTGCCAGCTACAGCTACAGCCAGCGCTTAAGAATGAGAGCTAAACTGTAACACATCCTCACTCTGACTTTGGGAGCTAGTGGTCTGTGAAGGGATCTCTGAGCCTGCTTTCTAGCAGTGTGGGCGGCTGCAGCAAGGTTCTGTTCTCAAGGAGAACGACTGCTAGCCGTGTACGAACTCTCCAGTGCTCAGGGGGCGGTGGTGTGCGTGTGCAAACTAGAGATTCCAGGGCCGGGCTGGGGCAGCGAGTGGGGGCTTCATAAACCTGCTCTGTGAATTTGGGTTCTCTTTCTGACCAAGGAGCAGTTCAGTCTCTTGTCTAGCGCTTCGTGATCCAGGAATTACCCAGTATCTTTCCAATGAATCATTTTCTGCTTAAATCAACTGGAGTTGGTGTCTGTTGCTAGAAACTCAGAACCATGATATACACCCAGAAAGAATGGCTTGCGTTTGTATTCTCTCCTCTGGTGCCAAAGTACTAGAACCTTCCTGAATATAGTTAATTATTATTGTTGCCTTAGTAGTTCTTCCTACCTCTCTCCCTTTCCTTCTTCTTCTCTCCCAACATATTCTAGACACTTTGCTATTCTAGGATAAAATTCTCTGCCTTCAGAAATACTACAGCTTCCCTCCCATCTGTTCCAGTCTCTTCCAGTTCTTATGAAAACACCTGCTTTGTTTAATTCTCTCCCTGGTTTCCCTCTCTTCTGGGAGTCAGTATTCTCTTGCATGCTCTCCACACTTTCATTCTAGGTTACAGGGTCTTTTTTTTTTTTTTTTTTTTGCATGCACTCGTTACTTTTATTTGACTCAGTACTGAAAACACTAGCCAGAGAACATAGGAAAAAAGAGAAATTTTAGGACTAATAAATGAATTCAGTGACATTGTAGGATAAAAAAATCCATATACAAAAATCTGTTGCATTTTTTGTCACTTATTATGCCCTATCAGAAAGAGAAATTAAGAAAACAATCTCATTTACAATTGCATCAAAAAACAAAATACGTAGGGATAAATTTAACAAGGATGTGAAAGACTTTTACACTGAAAACTGTTAGACAGTGATGAAAGAAATTGAAGACAGAAATAAAAGGAAAGACATGTTGTGCTCATAGATTGAAAGAGTCAATATTATTAAAATGTTCACATCAACCAAAGAAATCTATAGATTCAATGCCTAGGTTACAGGGTCTTTTTAAAAAATGTAATTAAAAATAACTTTCAATCTGACTTCCCCAAGTTCAAGTACAAACCCATAGGCACGACGAGAATAGACCTGGCTTTGAATACCATCAGGAACTCAACCCCAAGCCTATTACAAAGGATGTGACTGGGATCAGTGGCTGTAATTATAATGAATTCTCTTTCAGATAGAGGTTTGCTCCCAATAAATATGGAAGCTTTGGGGCCAAAGCCTCTATGAGATAAGCTTGCAGATGATCTGACCAATTTTATAATGGACTTGACCTGAAACACTGTGTTTATTTGCTGTTTCCTGAAATAGACCCTGCTCAGCTTTGGGGAGCTGCTCCAGGCAATGTAAGCCAGCCAGAGAAGGCAGGGAAGACCTGTTTTTAAGAAGAGATTTCTGGGGTGCCTTGGTACTTCACCCTCATGACTGAGCACATCCCCTGAAGCTTGGATGCTCTAAAAGCCAGGCTTAATTGGGACACTTTAACATAATTTAATGCATATTTTTTTAAAAAAAGAAAGATGAAAAGTTGTCCAGAAGGGAATATTGAGCTCAAGGTATTTAAAGAAATTATTCTTTGAGAATGCAGATCACTATCTCAGCCTCCACAATTCATTTAATGAAATGAGATTAGCATTTCAATATAATACTTGTTTTTTCTGCCACTTCACTTCGACTCTGTTTTTTAAGACAAAAAGGAGTAAGGGAGGGGCAGAAAAGAAAAAACTGAAATGGTAACCTCATGCTATTGAATGAAAGAAAATATTCTCTAGTTCTTACAAAGGCCTGCATATATACCTAAACAATTAGCTTTCTCTTTGTGCTGTTAGCAAGGGAATCAAAGACTCTCAAGCAATACACTAACCAGAAGGACATATTCTTTTTCATTATGTTTTAAGGCTTTCCTTGTAGAGATCCAACCAGTCCATCCTAAAGGAAATCAGTCCTGAATATTCACTGGAAGGACTGATGCTGAAGCTGAAACTCAATACTTTGGCCACCTGATGCCAAGAACTGACTCATTTGAAAAGACCCTGATGCTGGGAAAGATCGAAGGCAGGAGGAAAAGGGGACGACAGAGGATGAGATGGTTGGATGGCATCACCAACTCAATGGACATGAGTTTGAGTAAACTCCAGGAGTTGGTGATGGACAGGGAAGCCTGGCATGCTGCAGTCCATGGGGTCTCAAAGAGTTGGGCATGACTGAGCGACTGAACTGAATTGAACTTGTAGCTAAGTCAGTAAAGCATCTGCCTGCAATACAGGAGACTCGAGTTTGATCCCTGGGTCAGGGACGATCCTCTGGAGAAGGAAACGACAACCTACTCTAGTATTCTTGCCTGGAGAATCCCGTGGACAGAGGGACCTGGCAGGCTATAGTCCATGGGGTCATAAGAGTTGGACCCGACTTAGCGACTAAACTACCATCGAATATAGTTTCATGTGCAATACAGTACGACACTGTTGTTTATCCATTCTATAGATACTAGTTTGCATCTGCTAGTCCTAAACTCCTGGTCTTTCCCTGCCCCATACCCCTCACCCTTAGCAAACACAAGTCTGTCCTCTATGTCTGTGAGTCTACCTAGCAGTAGTTTTAAAGCAAACCAGTTTATAGAAAACCTCACCACTCTTTCTCCCCACTTGTCAGGGTCATAGTGACATTGTACACTGTGCTGATTAAAACTAGAAACCTGGAGGAGCAGAGCATGCCAGGACATTGTGCAGGAAATTCACGCTCCATTGCTCTGCAAGGTGAGACAAAAACCACAGCAGGCCATTCCAAAAAACATATCTTCTTGTCTTTATTTCTATGTAGGACTCCACACATCTACCTTAGGACAAATATTTTCATAGCATAACTATGTCCTTTAGCAGACATGGCCATCTTTCAATCTTGCCAGCCCATTTCCAGTCAATAAGTGATCGGATCTCTGATGCAAGAGCAGGACACTTCTAGGTTTGGTAGGCAGATTATCTGCAAGTTCCTGCACCTTGTCTCTGAATATGCCCCCAGAATTCTTTCCTAGTTTGAAATCAAAGCAATTATAGATTTTGCATAGCATTCAGTTTTTAGAGCCTAAGAAATGAAATATTTGGTCTGTAAGTGTCTAGTTTCCTACCCACCACTTCCTCTATCCCCAGTGAGTGTGGGTTTGTTAAAAAACAAAGAATCATAATTCCATTGTCATTTAAATACAAAGACATTTATTGCTCTTAAGTACAGTTGCCCTGAGGATAGTAGGAACTCCCTTTGCAGCAGCAGGAAGTTGTAGCAGCTTGGCTCTGGGCGGTCAGTCTCTCTTTTTTCTTACCACTTGTTGCAGAGTCAAGAAGAGGTCTCACATGTGGTCATGGGATGCATGTGTCAAAACAGAATTCAGAGGCTGGAGCTCTGTTGATGAGCTGAAACGCGGATGCAGGATCCTGTACATGGGTGACTCCACTGATCTTTTGGTGAGAGTCAGATTTACAGTTTCTTCAGGTAGTCCCCAGATTTCTCTTTGATCAGTCTAAGTATGTTTTATAATTTCTCCACCAGTGTCAAGGAAGGACAGTGTGGTCCTTGAGCAGCAGGATAAAAGCCTGAGCTTGGCTTCTGCCATCTTCTGTCTCAATCAATGTCACAAGGTTCTGTAGGAGGAAAGGAGTTAAGGTCACCAAAAAATATTAGAGGCATTTGAGTGAAAAAAATGCATTCCCACATTCTAATTTGTTTTTTTTGCTGACACACTTTCCTAGTAATGTATTAGATCCCTATCCCCATCACAAAGAGGGTTCAGCTAGTTACCCACGCTGCATAGGGCAGGCACGTGCTGAGCCAGTCAGTGTAGCACATGTGCAGCCCCGGACATCTAAGGGCACCGCAGACCTGTTATTGCTCAGTCTTGGGTGACTGAATGCCACTTGTCCCTCTAAGAAGTTGGGAGACGCCGACAGCTCGGGGGTTGCATAACCAGTCAGCATGCCAGAGTCTCATCCGTTATCAGAATTAACCTGACAAGTCACTCCATGGCCACGCCCCACCCCCCACGGAAGCGAGGAGGCTGTCAATCTGCCAATCCTGTTCGTGTGTTAGATGTACAATCAGAGCCATTTCCCTGGACACAGGAGGCAGACAGTTCACATGGCACTTTCACACTCATGTCCGCATGTGTGAGTGGAGTATATGTTTAAGCCACAAGAACTACTGTGGACCCCCTTACATTTAGCAAAACAAGCAGGTGGCTCACTGTCTCTAAAGCAAACGTCCCGAGTTATAGAGGTTATCTTGGATGAAGACATATGCTCAAAAACTTGCTAAAAGAATTCCCTCTTCAGTCCACAAAAGAAATAAATAAATACATGTATGGCTTTCATGCCACCATTTCTCATTCACTCCTCATCTTTGGAAAACTCTTCTGAACAAAAGACCCCAACTGTATCAATTTTAATGGAATATTTCAACCAGTCAACCACCAACTATAATAGCAGCCAGTCAATTAATTAAGGGACAAACCAAGCACAGATTCATCAAAGCCACTATTTTGCTTCCTAATTAGTACTCATAATCACTGTGCTGGGTGTTTTTCCCTCCAAATTCATCAAGGTCTGATTTAATTGTCACAAAATCCTGAATAGAAAATTTAAATGGTTGGGTGTTTCCTGCATTTTGGCTAAAAGCAGAAATGATGAGGCTTGCTTTCTTACTTAGAAGAGGGCCATCAAAGTTTCTGCTCACTTTTAGATAAATTTTTTGGCAATTCCTGTGGTCTAGTTTTCCAAGTCATAAACTGGAGGGGTGTATTGTGGGGAGGCCATTCATTTTTCTTTCTAATGAGTACATGCATCGCTGATTTCCCAATTACAGCTGTAGTATGTTGGGCAAAAAAGGGAGTATCACTTGCTCATGTTTCTCAAAGACCACTTCTTTTTTGAGAGCCTCTGGTGAAATGAATTTGCTCCTAATCAAATATATCTTTTCTAATGTTTAACGATGAGTATATAAATTCATCATTTGATGTGATGAATGAAGAATTATGGGCTTTCCTCATAGCTCAGTTGGTAAAGAATCTGCCTGCAATGCAGGAGACCCCAGTTCAGTTCCTGAGTTGGGAAGATCCCTTGGAGTATGGTGTCCCCACCTGGAAAGGGAAGTGAGAAGTTTTATAATAGTGGCTCAGAGAGAACATGGTCAGCTCATAGAAGTTCTTCTGATTGATCTGTGGGAGTCAGCATCTTCAGTCTTCTGGCTCCAGCCAGTCTGGGGTCTACTTGCATATGGGGAGTGTACCATTAACTTCTCCCACCTGGTAGTTTCAGTACCTGCAACATAACTCAAAAATACTTTATGTATATATGAGGGGGATACAGGACCCTGCCCCATGGCTGCACTTTTGTTTCTTTTGACTGCTTCTCCCTCGTCTCTGCATCCCTTCTTTCCTAATTAGCAACTGTTTGAAGCAGGGAAAGTCATGCAGGCTAAATGAAGCCTATCTCCTGTAATCAAAGAATTGGGGGACACAAGAAAGCTTTTGTGCCCAAAGAGTCCTTCTTGGTATCAGTATTTAGAATAAAAGCATAAGTTCTTTTGGCCTAAAATGCCCTAAATGATATGCTCTTTATGACTTCCCTGACCTTACACTGTTACCCTAACTTCCCTCTCAGTTCAGTCTCTCAGCTCAGTCATGTCCAACTCTTTGTGACCCCATGGACTGCAGCATGCTAGGCTTCCCTGTCCATCACCTACTCCTGAACTTGATCAAACTCATGTCCATTGAGTCAGTAATGCCATCCAACCATCTCATCCTCTTTTGTTCCCTTCTCCTCCTGCCTTCATTCTTTTCCAGCATCAGGGTCTTTTCCAATGAGTCAGTTCTTGACATCAGGTGGCTTTGGCTGATTGGAGTTTCAGCTTCAGTATTGGAGTTTCAGCTTCAGCATCAGTCCTTCCAATGAACATTCAGGACTTATTTCCTTTAGAATTGACTGGTTGGATCTCCTTGCAGTCTAAGGGACACTCAAGAGTCCTCTCCAATGCCATTGTTCAGAAGCATACAATTCTTTGATTCTCAGCTTTCTTTATGGTCCAAGTCTTACATCTATACATGACTACTGAAAAAACCATAGCTTTGACTAAATGGACCTTTGTTGGCAAAGTAATGTCTCTGCTTTTTAATATGCTATCCAGGTTTGTCATAGCTTTTCTTCCAAGGAACAAGTGTCTTTTAATTTCATGGCTGCAGTCACCATCTGCAGTGATTTTTGGAGCCCAAGAAAATAAAGTCTGTCACTGTTTCCATATCTATTTGCCATGACGTGATGGGACCAGATGCCATGATCTTCGTTTTTTGAATGTTGAGTTTTAAGCCAGCTTTTTCACTCTCCTCTTTCTCTTTCATCAGAAGGCCCTTTAGTTCCTCTTCACTTTCTGCCATAAGGGTGGTGTCATCCTTCCCTCTACTCTTCACCAAAAAATTGCATGTACACACACATGCATACTCACCCCTTCCAGCTTCCAGCCAAAAGCAGTTGGGAGAGAGGAAAGTGACTGGGGGATAAAAGGCCTTCTAAAATGCCCTTTCCTATATCTCTGCTGCCCTTTGCCAGAAATTTCTTCCTAAAATTTGGTGCACATATTAATCATAATTTTTTACTTAGGAAACACTCTTTACATTGATACTAGTTTGAAAATTAAAATGTTGACAATAACTGAACATCTACCTGTGAGATTTTCTATTATTCTGATCTGCTTCCTTCTCCCAAAGGAAATTCCATCAGAATCTTGAGCTGACCTTTTGTCTTTCTCTCCTTTACTTCCTCTCTTTCTTCCCTCGTTACTTCTATCACATCTCTATATTAAAATATTAACATATATATTATTTAATTACAGTTAATTTTATTGATTAACATGGTAGCTGAATATAATCTTTTGTAGTTTTTCTCTTTTTTTTTTTTGCATTTCTTTTTCTCTTTTTGTCCTTTCTTCACTTAATATTATATTGTTCAGAGTCACCTACCTGATTGTAAGAAGCCATACTTCACTCTTTTCTATTGGCATATAATATGCTGCTGAGTGAATATACCACAATGAATTTATCCATTCTTCTTTCAATTGGCATTTGGTGACTGCTTCCCAGTGTTTGTTGTTATGTGGTTAGAGCCAATCTGAGCATTCTTAGTTTCCTGTTCCACAAGACTTTCTGCTATATGTCCTAGGATGGGGCATGTGCTGAGGTGCCACTATGTAAATGTTAACTGTAATGGCTATCCAGAGTTACACCATTAATTTCTACTCCTTAACAATATATAAGGCCATCCTATGGCCATATACTGTCCAGTGACAGAAATCAACATGTTCAACAGTGCTGTCTTTGATATGTGCTATTGTAGTGGTGTAAAACTACATCTTCTATATATTCCCCAATCATCAGTAAGTATAAATGAAGGTGAATTCTTCCCATTATTTACTACATTAAGTCCTATTAAAATGTCAGGTCTCAACTTAAATGTATTTCCTCATATTGGCCCCTTTAAAAAAGAAAATAATCTCACGAATCCAAATCAGTCCTCTAAACTGTCCCTCCTCTAGATATCTGTGGCCAATTTGTTTTTGGCAATGAAGACATCTCAATACTATCTTCTTCGCCAGGAAAAATCCCCTTTATACTTTATATAACCCTAAAGGTATGGTGAGTAAGTTGCATGAAATGATGCCACCAAACGGTTTCAGAAATGAAAAAACTCTTAGAAATTATTTAATCAAGTCCTCTTGTATTAATTTGAAAGTGAAAGAAACTCTATTCAAACTGGCTTTAGGACAAAAGGAACAGCTATCAGTCAATGTAACTAGCATTTTCAGGTCTGGATGGGTCAAGGTGTTCAAACAAAGTTGACTCTGTCTCCGTGATCATAATTCAGCTTTGCTTTTGCCTATCTTTGTTCTCTTGTATCGCAGACAGTTTTTTCTGTACTGCCAGGCAAAGTAACCTGGCACCGTCAACTTCCCATCATCAATTTTGTAACTCCAGAGACAGAAGAATTCTTTCTCAACATTTGTATGAAAAACACCAGGAAATAATAATAGAAAGTAACATAGTTAGCATGTGTTGGGTATTTGCTTTATGCTCTTAGCTTTAGGCTCATTCTTGCATTAAATTATACAATTCTGAGGAAGCCACTATTAATATCTCTACTTAAAAACTGAGATTTAGAGAAGTTATGTAAGCTGTCCAAATTCACACAGCTAGCAAGTGGCAGAGCTAGATTTAGAAATCAGGCAGTTTCACTGGCTCAACCTGGGTCATGTTTCTTGAATTCCTTACCGGTTTGGGCTTGGGGCACTAGGAGTTACCCATCCTTTGCCTCCTGTGTATTCTCTAGGCCAAAGGTGCATAGTTGTCTCTCCATATCTGTAGGGGATTGGTCCCAGGACCCCCAAGGATATCAACATTTGGGGACTCTCAAGTTCCTTGTAGGAAAAGGCAAGGAATCTGCATATAACCTAAGGCACATCCTCCTTTGTATTTTAAATCATCTTGATTTTACTTATAATACCTAATACTATCTAAATAATTGTAAGTGCATGTAAATGATCTGTAAATAACTGCCTGTGTGGGAACTCAAGCTCTGCTTTTTGAAACCTGACATTTATTTCCCCTCAGTATTTTGGATCTGCCTTTGGGTTGGTTGAATCTCCAGCTGCCAAATCCCGGGATACAGAGGTCCTGCCGTGTGTGTGTAGATGACCACTGGGGCCCTTGGGGAAGGGATGCAGTGTTCTTCTCACTTAGTCCCCACCAAGGGGGAGAATGTTATCAAAACAAAAGAGGGTCAGAGGACAGTCTGGGGAAGACAAAATAGCAACAGCTGCCACAGCCCACCACATCTGTCATTAGACAGGTGTGAGGACCTGCATTCTGGAGAGCGGGAGTGTCTTTTCCAGGATTAAAAGTCACAGGAATGTCACAGTAAAGACACCAAGTGGGATGCCCTGACTTCTGTGCATGCTTTCTCCTCTGGGCTCCCCAGACTTACGAAAGGATGGAGAACTGAGTTCCCAAGGCCAAAGGTATGAGGAAACCCTTCCATCCCCCCCGGCTCTGTGCGCAGAGCCTGCAGCCTGTTGCTGTGTGTGCTGGTCTGCGTTAACCGTGGAAGGTCTACAACACACAATTTGAAGAGGCTGTTTCCGGGCCCCTAGCCTGAAGTATCTGTAAAATTATTAATGATTCCCCACCACTTCCATGGCAACAGCAAGAGCACTGACCATCAAGGGCTCCTGCAGAAAGGGGTGGGCTCTAGACGCCACTGTTTGCCTGAGCAGTGTCTGATGCGTTGCTGTGCCTGTCACTTGCTATTTTAGATGAATCCATGCCTTCCAGCATCAAACTAGATTGAATTTCCATAAAAAAGAGTAATTCTTTCCTCTGACTTGTCAGAAGCCCTGCCTGAAGTTAGCAGCAAATGTAATCTGCTCCGTACACGAGACTTTCCCTTTGATACATGTGGTAGTTGATAAAGACAGTGATTCCCTCCAAGTCTTCGCATCTCTCTTCCCACATCGTGCTCCTCCTCCCACCTCCACCTTCATTTCACTAGCTGCCAAGGCAACCCTGGCTGATTTGGATTAAAATTATTTATATATGGATGGGTTCTAGTATCTCTTTCTATGTTGGATCTGGGAATCCTGAGACAGTAGTTTTCCCCATAATTGAGTTCTACAGTTGAGTTAACCAAACTTCCTACCAGCAAGTCAGTCTTTCTCTGACTTTCCCTTGGGCTCAGAGAAACCTATTCTGGAAGGAGCACAGATGGTCTGCAGTGAAATGAAAAAGAGGAGCTCTGGCCAGAAAGCCAGAAGATATGATTTCTGACCCTGGCATTGCTTCCATTGCTTCATAGCTCTTCCTCTCTGAGCTTCTGGTCTCCGTACAATGGAGACCTCAACCCCCTTGAGCATGAAGGATATAGCGGCAAGCAACAAGGCTCTGCAAATTGAAAGGGTGGGTTTGTAAATTGTGTGTGTCAGCCTGGCCTGAGGAAATTTATGGCATGTCACACTGTTCTTGGTCTGAGCCAAGAAAAATTTTCCAAAGGACAAAACTTGCAAATATTTTGATTTGCAGTCTGGGTTTCATGCTGGCCTTTCTGAATAGTCTGCATTATTTTGTTACATTCCTCCAGACCCAACCTCCAAGGGGAGACCTATATAACATCAACTGCCTTAAGAACTAAGATTAGGTATATTATTTTAGAATAAGACCTTATTTAGCTGTAAATGTGAGCATTTAGAATTAACTCCCTATCCTCATTTAAATCCAATTCCTTGTGAAAACAGCCAGTAGAAAGATTTATGGCTGAGGGTATCTCGTGGGAAGATTTACTCTGAAAGTTCAGGGTTGGGGCAGATGCTGACAAAGTCACAGTGCTGATTTGGAATAAGAACTTGACTTGCTAAGGAGTTTTCAACCTGAATAAATCCATATTCCATGAGGGCCAATGACATTGTTCTAAACTGCAGCTTTATTTTATATGTCAGTATTCACATGAGAGTCCTCTCACAGACATGGTTACCAGACTGCAGTGAGCAATGGATTTAATATTCCTTTGCCCAGTGTCAGGCACTTTTTAGGTACGTACCTGCCATGTGCCCGGGTCTGTGTTGGGTTCTGGACCTATACCATTGAACAAGACGAACAAGGTCCCTGCTCATGTGCAGCTGTGGTAGGATGAATAATGGGCCCCCAAAGATGTGTCCAGTTCCCTGAAATTCATGAGCATTACCTTATACAGCAAAGGGGACTTTGCAGATTTGATTAAGTTCAGGATCTTGTGCTAAACAGATTTGCATTACCTTTTGGACTCTATATAATCATGTTGTAGTCACACGTTCCGGGAACAAGACTCGCTCAGAAGGACAATGCAGACAGTGGAGTGCGGTTTATTACACCGGCGGGCCCAAGGCGGAGTCTCCTCTTAGCCAAGGACCCGACCAGTTTTTGTGAAAACCTTATATATCCTAAGTGTACCTGCTCAAACCCACCTCCCCAAATTCTCTGAAACTAGTCTGAACAAAGGAAAAGATTGATCCAATCAAAGTTAACCCGTGATTCCTTTGCCTTAAACCCATGACTCGTATGCCTTAAGCCTAGAGAGTTCACAGTGGACAATTATCAATAGGCCTGTGGTCATACCCCAATAAGCATAATAGAATTTATGATTCTATTTGGTTACACAGATAATTAGGGTATTCTTTTAGGCGATGGAGAATCTAGGTATGAGCTCTGGGGCTCTTCCATAGTGGGGAGCGGGGGTCTGGTTTCCAGTTGGCATATCGTTTCCATAGACACTGGGCATATAGCTCAAAGTCCACAGTCTGGCCCAAGAAGGAGTCCTGCTTTCAAGTTGGAGCCTGTTCTGTTTCCTCCTTCAACCACAACGGTCCTTATAAGAGATAAGAATAATTAGTAGGAGATACGACAATGAAAATCAAAGAATGGGATGATGCAAGTTCAAGGAAGGGCCCATGAATCAAGGAATGTAGGTGATTTCCAGAAGTTGGAAAAAACAAGGAAATGGAGCCTTCTCTGAAGTTTTCAGAAGGAATGTACTCTTGGTTTTAGACTTCTGACTTCTGGACCTGTAAAAAAAAAAATCTGTGTCATTTTAAACCACTAAATTGTGGTAATCTGTTATAGCAGCAATAGGAAAATGATATGGGAGTTTACATTTCAAATGGGGGTGATAGATAACAAGCAAATCAGTATTTCTCAACAGGTACATCTGTGGAGGGACCTATGAAATTCAAAATGGAGTCTGATATACACTTTCTGCTTCTGTAACTCAGCTTGCCACTTGCATGATCGTATAGATCGCATAGTTGCAAGGAAGTGGAAACTTACAACAATGCTAGAAACTGAAGCTTGTCTCACTCATCCTTGCCCTGCCCTTGCAATTACCCAGCCCCTGAAATCTTGCTTAACCATACTTGTCCCTGTAAAGGTCAGGCATTCCCCTACCCTCTCCTAACTTGTTCCCATGCACTCACAGCCCCTGGTTTAAACTGGCCTGCTAACAGTCAGTATTGCTCACTATAGTCTGATGCCATGCACTGCCTATAAAAAACTTACAACTCCACTGCTTGGGGCTCAGAGCTTGGAGTGCTAGCTCCACTGGGCCTGCTGACATAATAAATCAGAGTTCTTCAACTCTCCGAGGGTCACTTGGTTTCTCGATGGCCAGTTTCTGCAACATATCCACTAAATGCCAGGCATACCTCTCCTCGTCCTGTTAGTCAAAACTGTCCCACACATTTCTGTATACCTTCACAGGTGGCTGTGTGCCCCTGGCTGAGAACCACTGATTTGGATTGCAGAGAGTGTCAAGAAGATGCTGAAATGGAGTGACCTGGTATAGAACTTGGACTTCTGCTCTCCTGTGGACTGAAAGTACTCTGGGAGGGTCCCTCCGAGGAGGTGAGACCTGAGCTAAGATGGCACGATGGGAAGCAGACTAGTGACAGTCTGGAAAGGTTGCTCCAGGCTCAGGAAAATATCATCCTACACAAAGACCCCGAGGCAGGAGTATATGTTGTATGTTGGAAGAACAAATACAAGGAAGGGAAGTGCAATAGATTGAATGTTTATGTCCCACCCAAATTCATATCAGTTCAGTTCAGTCACTCAGTCACGTCTGACTCTTTGCGACCCCATGGACAGCAGCATGCCAGGCTTCCCTGTCCATCACCAAATCCCAGAGTTTACTCAAGTTCATGTCCACTGAGTCAGTGATGCCATCCAACCATCTCATCCTCGGTCGTCCCCTTCTCCTCCTGCCTTCAATCTTTCCCAGCATCAGGGTCTTTTCAAATGAGTCAGTTCTTCACATCGGGTGGCCAAAGTATTGGAGTTTCAGCTTCAGCATCAGTCCTTCCAATGAATATTCAGGACTGATTTCCTTTAAGATGGACTGGCTGGATCTCCTTCCAGTCCAACAGACTCTCAAGAATCTTCTCCAACACCACAGTTCAAAAGCACCAATTCTTCGGCACTCAGCTTTCTTTATAGTCCGACTCTCACATCCACACATGACTACTGGAAAAACCATATCTTTGACTAGAGGGACCTTTGTTGACAAAGTAATTCATATATTGAATCCTAATTCTCAAAAAGTGTTTGTATTAGGGGATGGAGACTTTGGAGGTGATGAGGTCATAAGAGTTACACTCTTGTAAATATAATTTAGTACCCTTATAAAAGAGACCCCAGGGAGCATTTTGACTCATTTTTCCATGTAAGAACACAGTGGATAAATGGCTGTTGATTAGGAAGCAGGTCATCTCCAGACACCAAATCTGACAGCTCCATGATCTTGGATTTCTCAGATTCAAGAATAATGAGATGAATGTTTAGATAAGCCACATAGTTTATGGTATATTTCTTGTAGCAGCTGGACCAGACTAAGATAAGTAGATTGCCTAGAACAAGGAGAGGGAGGTTGGAGGTGAGACCAGGAAGGAGCCAGGGCTTACTATGTAGGCAAGCAAATCATGATAAGGAATATGATTTTTATTTCAAGTGATAAACTAATACAAAGTGACCCACATTGTCAATGTAAGACACATTAGCTTCATTTATTCATTGGAGAGTTTGTTTTTGATGCACAAATTATGATGGCTTGCAAGCAGAGTTAAACTGAAGGAAACATGGGAGTGGATGAAATAAAAGGAAAAAATGAAAAGAAAGGGAAAAAAGGAAAGAAAAATATCAAGTTGTTTCCTATTTGATTCTCTAAAAAATAGTATTTATGCTATTGCTGAAGATATTTTCTTATTCTGTAGAGTGCTCTGCAGTTTACAAAATGTTTGTCTGTCTTAAGCCAGTGGAATTTTCCCAAATCTTGTGAAGTACACAGGGTTGCCTACATTTGCCATAGGAGGAACGCCTGTCCATGAGGATAGATAGGTCCACAGTCCCATATCCAGTAATTGGTAGAAATGGGCCTCATAGGTACTGTGAGCTGGTGCTGCCTCTGTAAAAGTGTGAAGAGTTGGAAATCCTCTTAATGAAGATCTTGGTCTTTTAATTTATTTCACTTGTTTCTAACAATACCTTACATTTCTGTAGCACTTTGGGTTTTCCAAATCGCTTTTGCATCTCACTTAGATTTGATCATTACAACAATTTTGAAAGGAGATTATGTCCCTTTTATGAATGGGGAATCCAAGGCTCACTGCTTGCATGAGGTGTCATGGAGCAAAGCTTTTGACTCTTAATAAAGCGTCTTTTCTCTTCCTCTTCTGGACAAGAAAGCAGTCATTTCAAAGTAGATTTCTTCCCTTTCCTAGTCCTTTCTCTTCTCTTATGTCAGTGTGGATATAGGTCTTGGACTCAGGTGTGGACCAACGTGGCTTGGCTCTGGTTTTGAAGGTGTGCAACAACAGGTCAACCCTGTAACCTTCTTACTGTCCATTTCTGTGTCTCTAAAGTGGGCAGACCAATGCCTCTCCTGCTGAGCTGGGTCCTCAACAGTAGTGCCTGAATTAGCAGTATCAGCATCACCTCTGACTTTTCAGAAATGCCAATTCTCTGCAGCCCTTCTCCCCTCCCACTGACTGAATCAGACTCTAGGTTAGGGTCCAGTACTTCATGATTTAACAAGCCCCGGGATATTCTGGTGCAAGCTGTGTTTTGACAGCCACTGCGTAAGAGGGGTCAATTAAATGAAGTATTATAAATAACATATTATGTATAAGAACTGGACAAATGGTAGACACTCAGTAAATGGTAATTGTGGTTACTATTATTCCAGGAACAGAGAAGCAGTTAGCTGCACTCCAGTGTTCCATTTGATGTATTACACTGTTTCTCAAAGCTTTTTATTCTACAGTTTCCTTTCCACTCATACTTGTTTTATAGAAAATTTATATGTAGTTTATTTTTTATCATTCTAATCCACCATGTTAACATTTTTTAATTTATTTTTTCACTGAAAGATAATTACTTTACAGAATTTTGTTGTTTTCTGTCAAACCTCAACATGAATCAGCCACAAGTATAGATTTCACAACTTAATGCTAGCACATGTGTTTTTAAACAGGTAATTTGCTGGGCAATGACTCAAACCTTAGTTACATCTAAGGAAGCAAATCTTTTATTACATCAATCATACTCTCATTGTCAGAACTCAATAGATTAATATGGCCCATTTGATGAGACAATAACATGCTTCTTTAGCTGTATTAATTTTATGTAACTTTTGATTGTGCATTATATTGTTTAGTTATTAGGAAATTATAGGAAAACCATACTCCTAGAAGCATTCACAGAAAACTTTCTTACAATCCTGGATTAGATTTGAAGATGTCCCAAATAATTTGATATGAATCTATAAGTTCACCAACAGAGACACTATCCATTCATTCTGCTGCCCCCCAAGAATAATATAGCCAAGATCATCCAAATAAGAACAGAACACAATCATTGTTCTCTTGACTTCTTTCACAAATTTAGATTCTGTAAAGGCTTCTCTTCCCTCATTTACTAGAAAGCCTAGATTACTGGAAAAGATACTCATGAACATCTGCCCAACACTTTGCAACTCACTAAGCAATAATCTGGAATCACAATTGCTGGGGGAAATATCAGTAACCTTAGATATGCAGATGATACCACCCTCTAGCAGAAAGCAAAGAGGAACTAAAGAGCATCTTGATGAAAGTGAAAGAGGTGAGTGATAGAGCTGGGTTTAAACTCAACAGTTAAAAAAACTAAGGTTATTCCATCTGGTCCCATCACTTCATGGCAAATAAATGGGGAAAAAATGGAAACAGTGACAGGCTTTATTTTCTTGGGCTCCAAAATCACTGTGGATGGTGTCTGCAGCCATGAAATTAAAAGACACTTGCTCTTTGGAAGAAAAACTATGATGAACCTAGATAGTGTATTAAAAAGCAAGATATCACTTTGCTGACAAAGGTCCATCTAGTCAAAGCTATGGTTTTTCCAGTAGTCATGTATGGATGTGAGAGGTGGACTATAAAGAAATCTGAGTGCCAAAGAACAGATTCTTTCAAAGTGTAGTGTTGAAGACTCTAAGGAATCCCTTGGACAGCAAGGAGATTAAACCAGTTAATCCTAAAATCAGTCCTGAATATTCATTGGAAGAACTGATGATGAAGCTCTAATACTTTGGCCACCTGAAGTGAAGAACTGACTCATTTGAAAAGACCCTGATGCTGGGAAAGATTGAAGGCAGAAGGAGAAAGGGATGACAGAGGATGAGATGGTTTGACGGCATCATCAACTCAATAGACGTGAGTTTGAGCAAACTCGGAGAAAGTGAAGGATAGGGAAGCCTGGTGAGCTACAGTCCATGGGGCCACAAAGTGTCAGACATGACTGAGTGACTGAATAACAAGAAGCAATAATCTGGGAGAGAACAGGCTGGTAAGAAATTGTCTCCATTTTCTCAGATTTAGTGCACTGAGTCTTTGGGAAACTGAACCAGTTTGCTCAAGCTGTTGCAACCCAACTCTGACAAAATCACTAGGGCCTCTGAGAGAGGTCCTCTGGCTTCCACTTTGGGGATTGCTGCCATATTCTGTGCTGTTGGAGATCCCCGGGGCTTTTTTGGTTGCACTGCGGATCTCTTAGCCTCCGTATGAAAGAAGGGACTCCTGTTTGACTTGGCTCACTCACAGAGCAGATAACTCAGGACATGCAGCAGAAATCAGACACAACAAAGTAGTAGAGAACCTGGGATCTGGAGCAAAGCAAGGAAACAGTGGTAGTCATACACTATTTTTGGAGCCCTTACTGTATGGTAGGCACAGTGTTAAGCATACATGTGCATTATGTCATTAGATCTTTATTATTGTCCTTTGAGATTGGTATTATAACTACCTCCATCTAATAAATGAGATGTTTCAGACTTAGAGGGGTTAGGTATTTGCCCAGAGTTTTTAGACAGATAACAAGCCAGCAAGCCAGAATGCAAGGTCTATCTGTCTGACTCCCAAGCCTGTGTTCTTAATCTTTTGATTACAGTTGTTGACAAGGCACCAGGAAATTGAGATCATTGCCTGCGCTCCCTACTCACTCATCAAAGTTTCTCTTGGCATCCCATCCCCCTCTTCGAGTTCTCAGTGATTAACAGGGTCGAGAATACTAGGTCTTCTTTGTCTCTCAGAGGTGCTCATCCTCAGAGTGCAGGCATCGGAAGCAACCCTGGACCTCAGAATGTACCACAACCCTGCAGTGGGGTTTCAGGCTCTGCCTCCCTTTGGTTTATCATTACAGCATTTTCTCTTCACCATTTGCTCTGGGCAGTTGGTCATGCAGTTAATAAACACATCTACTTACTTTGTATTCTCAAGCACAAAGGGAAAATGTTAGATATAAGCACAGTGAGATTTGTTATGGTTTAATTTAATAAAAATGTCAACAAATAAATACACATTTAGCTAGGAAATAAATATCAAGAATGAAGAAAGCTGACAGTGGAGTAGGTTGTAAGAAATTAATGTTAAATGATTTGAGTTGACAGTGACTATAAAATAAAATTGCACCTTAGAGACATTTTGAAGCAATTTAACAAATGCATGCTTTGATGTGAGAGAAGGCAAGTGAATCGAGGTGGCTTTGATATAGGACAGGGACCCCTTCCCCAAGGGGGGGGCATTCACTTGCATTCTGTCCTGTACATTTGCAAAATGCCATTTTATGCAAACCAGGAACAATTGTCTGAGAATCATTTTTCCTAATGTAATGGGCTTCACAACATCAAATGGAACTCTTTTATAAATTCTCACCAAAGATATATAAAAAATTTCCTCTTGACAAGATCAGCTTATAACCTGGCATAGTAAAAGGAAAGTGGCTTCACTTTGGCAAAACTTAATACGTATCTCAGAACTGCAGCTTACTGACTGTGTGAGATGTTCCACATTACCAGACCTCTCTGAGCCTTGACTGTAAAAAACAGAGAAATTTCTTTCATGAGGTTATTGTGAGTATCCTGAGTACCTACTACAATGCCTTCTATAATATAGAAGCTCAATAAACCTTACCCCCTTAAGATACTCATTTATTCAACAAATATTAATTGAGCATGTCCTATGTGCCAGCATGTATTTGGGATCGATGATTGATTGATCTTTTCCCTCAGGAAGCTTACTTTACAGCATATAAAGACAGAGTAAATAAACTATGTAACATGTTAAGGTGTATATCAAGGAAATAAAGGGGAATGGGGATGTGGGTTGCAATTTTAAAGAAGAAAATCAAGGTAGGCTTCACTGATAAGATATCTGAGTAGAATTGCCAGATTTAACAAATAAAAATACTAGAGGCCCAGTTAAATTGGAATTTTAGATGAGCAATAAATAATTTTTAGTATATGTCCCCAGATTGAATGTCTCAAATATCGCATGCTGCATTTCACTATTTGTCTAAAAATTCAGATTTCGCTGGATGTCCTATAGTTTATCTTGCGAACCCGTGATTTGAGCCCAGACTAGAGGAAGTTGTGTGTGTGTGTATTTCCATTTATCATTGTCTTTTACGACAAAAGACTATGTTATTTTTTCTAGTGGAAGGGTTGCAGGATGAACCTACCCAATAACAGAGGAACTTCCTGTTCCCCAGTATGTGCCTGATGGACTGGGAAGCCTCATTCATTGGAGTGAGTTTACAGCTGACCTGTTCTAACACTGTTGGTTCACTACCCAAGCCCTCAGCCATGGACTGACAAGCTCAGGATGAGTTAGCCAGTGGTCCATTCAGAAACCTCTGCTGGTCTAAGCTTATGGGGCTCAATTCTCTTGGTCTGAGCCTCTTCAAGGACTTTTTTAAGATACATTTTTTTTTTTTAAGTTTGGAATAATTTCAGATTTCCAGAAAAATTGCAAAGACAGTACGGAGAGTTCCCGTATCCACCTCTCCCAGTTTCCTCTAAAGATAGCATCTTACATTACTGCAGTACATTTGTCAAAATGAAGAAGCCAACATTTCTCTGAGATTTTATTCTGATTTCACCTGATTTATCTGTTAATATTATTTTCTCATTCCAGAATGGAAGCCAGGGCACCACATTGCATTTAGTTGTCAGGGCTCCCCAGTTTCTTCAGGGCTCTGTCAGCTTCTGGTCTTTTCTTTTCTTTTTTTTTTTTTCTTTCTTTCTTTTTTTTTTTTTCTTTCTTTTTTTTTTTTATTATTGTTTTTGCCATACATTGTCATGATATCACCATGGGTTTACATATGCTTCCCCTCCGGGTCCCCCCTCCCTCCTCCCTCCCCCCCGGGAAATCTCGCTGCACCAGTCCCGAGCATCAATCCTAGGCTGGCGATTGATTAGACACATGACAATTAACATGCTTCAATGCCCTTCTCCCATCTCATCCCACCCTTACCCTCATCCACAAAGTCCCCAAGTCTTTTTTAATATTCTTGTTTCCTTTGTTGTCTCCCATGTTGGGTTCTCATTACTGTCTTTCTAAATTCCATATATATGTGTTAATATACTGTATTGTTGTTTTTGTTTCTGGCTTACTTCACTCTGGATAATGGGCTCCAGTTTCGTCCATCTGAGTAGAATTGCTTCAAATGAATTTTTTTTTAATGCTGAGTAATATTCCATTGTGTATATGTACCACAGCTTTCTTATCCATTCGTCATTCTGGTCTTTTCTTACTTCACTTCACCTTGACAGTTTAGAGTAATACGCATCAATTTTACACTTTGTAAAATGGTCCTCAATGTAGGTTTGTCTGATCTTTTCCTTATGACTATAATGGAGTTACGGCTTTCAGAGGGAGAAGGCCACACAGACGAAGTGCCCTTCTCATCAGGTCACATCAGGGGCTACATGACATTAACATAGCTCCTACCTAATAATGTTAACTTTGACCATCTGGTTAAGGTAGTGTAAGGTTTCTCCACAGTACAGTTACTATTTTCCCCTTCCCATATTCTTTTCTTTGGATGCAAGTTATACTAAGTCCCATCCATAATCAAAGAAGTGGGAGGTAAAGCTTTCCTAGAATAAGTTTGATCCCTTATCACCTTAAAAAAATAAGTTATTCATTCATTCATTCAGTGAATCATTTCTTTATATTAGTATGAATCAGTATGAATTTGGGTGTATTAATTTTATGCTTTGGGCTTTAATCCAATACTATTCTGTTTGTTTTTGCCTACAGTTACTCCAGTTTTGGCCACTCATTCAGGTTGAATCCTGTGTCGCTTTGGTATGAGCCCAACCTTTTGTTTTGTGAGCACATCTTTCTGCATTGTGAGATGGTCTAGGCTCTTCTTGTTTAACTGCCCAGTCCTAGAATGAACCATTTCACTAAGGAGCTCTACTTCCTTTTACTGGGGAATGGTAACTAAGAAAAGGCAGTTCTCAGTAATGGGTACCTGAAGACATATAAATGGGTCAAAAAGATTCTCCCAGGAGGGCTCAAGAGCCACCTACACCAACTGTGTATTATCCAGGGAAAGCCAGCACAGGTTGCCAAGTACCTGGTAGGGGTGTGATATTATTGACAGATGTGGGGTAAGGACAACTTTGCCTTTTCCTGGTTGGAGCCCTCTTTACGAGTAGGCAGAATATTGTCTATATAGCATGATTTGAGAGGCAGTTTGAAGCATCCCTTCTTTCCTACCCAACTCCAAAATATCTCCCTTTTTGTCTGCAGAATGCCTGAAATTTCTCCATTGGAGTTCCAGCCATTTGGTCTTTAAAAATACTTTTCAGTTCAAATAAAATCATACTTTGTTTCATTAAAAGTTGCCTTTTATTCCCATTTAAAATTTAGATAAATCTCTTGCTTCCATTGATCTCATATTTGATCATCTGTCGAGTAAAAGATTCGACCAAGTAAAAGATGGAGGATTCATTTATTCATTCCCCAAACTTACAATGTGCCAGACAGAGCAGAATCTCAGAGTTTCTTCTAGAGTTTAGATTTTGTCTTACAGGTTGTCTGGACCCCCTGACTGTTTTTTAACGTAACCTGCAATGTGATTTTTTAGGGTGTTAGGGCCATACTGATTACCCATGTGGCAACTGAGCAATCCCGGGGTGGGGAGATGAGGCAGGAGCCTGTCACAGCCAGGCAGGTCCAGGGTGGGCAGTGCCCAGCACTGCACTTGGTAAATGAGCTTCTTTGCCTGCCAAAGTCTCAGGCCATAATCCCAGGGGATCTTATGGAGTAATTAGGAGGAGACTGCTTCAGGAAGACTGATTTTTATTTTTCAAGAGCCTTGTCATTTGTGTGCAGAGCAGGGTTTACTGACCTGTCACATGCTGATGTCCCAGCAGTCAGGCTGGGTTTTGCTGAGTCATCTCCTCCTACACTCACAGGGGATGGGATGTCCTGAAATTAATAGCAAGGACTTTTGAGAGAGATGCTCCTAGCTGAAATGCTCTGCTACTACCTATACCACTACTGGTATTAATGATTATGGCTCATACACTATAGCTCTCACTATGTTCCAGGCACTAAGATAGATAAATAGCTAGCTATGTCTATAGAATATACACACACGCTCACTGACTGTTCACCCAAGCACCCTATGAAGTTGGTACTGCAACTTTTAGGTCCCGTTTTGGGGTCTCCAAGCAGCTCCAGTCCCTTATATCTCAGTGCAGAAAGAATTCAATGAGAAGCAAAAGTAATAGATAAGGAGTGATTTATTAGAACAGGATGCCTGTGAGGCTTACAAGTGTACAGGTGAGAGGGTGTCATGCTCCAAGAACTTAGTGGGCTGCAGTTTTATAATCAAAGGAAAAATGTGGAGGGAAAAAAGACCACTTCCTAATTCTTGAGTAGACATCATGCTTCCATCATAGGCTCCTCTTCCAAGTTGCATGGGGGAGTTTTCTTGTCTCTGCGTGGTCAAACCAGGACAGTCATGGCCCTTTGGAAAAATTATTTTAGGTCTCAGTACAATGAGGGTCTTTAATTTTGAAATTTCACCTCTCCATAAATAACTTTTATGTATGCAGAAGCATGTCCTGGGATCTTAATTCACTGAACTCAATGGGTAAGATGTGGGTTTCATGCCACCGTTAATTTTATTGTTTTGGGGCATGTCTCAAGCTTCTTGAATAATCATTAACTTACTGTGGTTTCCCAAAGCTCCCTAGAGTTTCTTCTCTGTCTATAATCTCTTAACGTGATTTCTGAGCAATTTGATTATCCTCAGTTCAGTTCAGTTCAGTCACTCAGTCGTGTCCTGCTTTTTGCGACCCCATGGATTGAAGCACGCCAGGCTTCCCCATCTGTCACCAACTACCAGAGCTTGCTCAAACTCATGTCCATCGAGTTGGTGATGTCATCCAACCATCTCATCCTCTGTCATCACCTTCTCCTCTTGCCTTCACTCTTTTCCAGCATCAGTGTCTTTTCCAATGAGTTAGCTCTTCACATTGGGTGGCCAAAGTATTGGAGTTTCAGCTTCAGCATCAGTCCTTCCAATGAATATTCAGGACTGATTTCCTTTAGGATGGACTGGTTTGATCTATTTGCTGTCTCAAGAGTCTTCTCCAACACCACAGTTCAAAAGGATCAGTTCTTTGGCGCTCAGGTTTCTTTATAGTCCAACTCTCACATCCATACATGACTACTGGAAAAAACCATAGCTTTGACTAGATGGACCTTTGTCAGCAAGGTAATGTCTCTGCCTTTTAAAATGCTGTCTAGGTTGGTCACAGCTTTTCTTCCAAGGAGCAAGTGTCTTTTAATTTCATGGCTACTACAGTCACCATCTGCAGTGATTTTTAAGCCCCTCAAAATAACATCTGTCACTGTTTTCATTGTTTTGCCATCTATTTGCCATGAAGTGATGGGACCAGATACCGTGATCTTAGTTTTTTGAAGGTTGAGCTTTAAGCCAGCTTTTTCACTCTGCTCTTTCATTTTCATCAAGAGACTCTTTAGTTCTTCGCTTTATGCCATAAGGGTGGTGTCATCTGCATATCTGAGGTTATTGATATTTCTTCCGGCAATCTTGATTCCAGTCTGTGCTTCATCCAACCAGCATTTCTCATGATGTACTCTGCATATAAGTTAAATAATCAGGGTGACAACATACAGCCTTGATGTACTCATTTCCTGATTTGGAACCAGTCTGTTGTTCCATGTCCGGTTCTAGCTGTTGCTTCTTGGCCTGTATACAGATTTCTCAGGAGGCAGGTAATGTGATCTGGCCACTGCTGAGTATTCCAAATTTGCTAGTATATTGAGTTCAGTACTTTCACAGCATGATCTCTTAGGATTTGAAATAACTCAATTGGAATTCCATTGATTATTGATTACCCTAGTCTATTCCCATCAGTACTATTCCCATTTTATAGACTGAAAAAATCGAGACACAGAAAGGCAACTAACTTATCCAAGGGTCACTCATTTATTAAAATGACAAAGACAGTATTTAAACCAAGAGAGTCTGACTCTAGATTTCTGAGTCTTAACCATACTCTGTGCTGCTGCTTTGTATATGTCTTCTCTCTGCTACTTTCTTTAATATAATTCCCCAAATTACTACTTGGTCCCATCCCTCTCTGTATACCTCCAGATTCCTATATTTTAAGATCCTCCCATACAAAGTTTATTGTTCATAGGTCATGCTCATGTACTCTCTCCTATGCCCCCACTCACCCCATGACATCCTGGGAGCTTTTATGATTAAGTAATTTACTCTCTAGGGAGGTGTTCACATTTCAAAATAGGGCTACTAGCTTAAATCAAAGGAATACATTCTAATAACTGAATAGGCATCAATAAAAGACAATAAGGATGATAATAATAATATCAACCAAGTATAACATAAATGCAGCAGCTAGCATTTTTTAAATGCTTGTTTTTTATAGACACTAGAGGTTGAGTCATTTGCCCAAGGTGACCAGCTAAGACATGGAGGAACTGGCATTTGATTGGCAGTCATAGGCCTCTGAGAACACTCACCCTTGAGTTTGACACAGTATTTACCATAGTACTCTTCTAATGATGCCACACCCCCAGACTCAATTTAATCTAATTCAGTGCTATTCAAGAACTATCTGTAGAGAAGAAACATTTACAGATTTTTGTTTCCTAGTTATTATGGATATTTCTGTAAAACATGAGAATAATGATTATTATATGATCACATGCTTGGATATTATGACTTTATCAACTTGTTGTCAGCATTTCTAAACGCTTTCTGTTAATTTCTGCACTCATCCCCGTAGGCTGGTAACCAACAGTTCACGGAATGGCACCTGGCTGTGGACCATTCTTTGAATACTAGTGATCAAATCTCATTCTTTGCAGTAAGGTGATTTATTAGATATATGTCTAGGTATAACTGAATTAACTGAACGTTTTTGGTAAAATCTGTTAGACCGTTTGTTCCAAGTATTGGTTATTAAACCCATAAACATTAGGCAGACCTGTAGCTGGACATGTCTGGATTTGAACCCATTCCTACCTGTCCTACTTGTGTGACCTTGAGTGATGACTTCTCTGAGCCTCTTCTATCATCAATAAAATGGGATAATCATATTCACCTGGATGTTTAATTGTGAGCCGTTAATGAGACAAGGATGCTTGCTATGTGGTAGACACTCAATAAATTTTGTTCCCTAGCTACCCCATCCCACCCAACAGAAACCAATGAGACTAATGCCATGTGGCATTAAGAAGAAGCAAATCATCTGGCATACGTGTTAGGAGCTGGTGTGTGTGTGTGTGTGTGTGTGTGTGTGTGTGTGTGTGTGTGGTGTATTAGTCGCTCAGTCGTGTCTGACTCTTTGCAATACCATGGATTGAAGCTCACCAGGCTCCTCTGCCAATGGAATTCTCCAGGTGAGAATACTGGAGTGGGTTGCCATTCCCTTCTCCAGGGGATCTTCCCAACCGAGGGATAGAACCCAGGTCTCCTGCACTGTATGAAGATTCTTTACCATCTGAACTGGAGACCCTTACAAATTGTTAATATGTGTTCTAATATCTAACCATTACTCAAGCACTTCTGATCATGGGGAAAATTACTTTAACCCAGCCACTGGAGATGTAGGTATCAGGAATGAGGACAGCCTGTGTACTTGAAAGGAGAAGCTATCTTTGAGCAGCAATTTCCATCTGGCAAAGCAATTCATTAGATTCGGGAAGGTTGGAACTCCTCTGACCCTTTCCCCTCCCTGGAGCTAGCTGCCCCAGGCTCACCCAGGGAGGACGCAGCTCTGAGTGGCCACACAAAGGATGAAGATTGATGTCAAAGTATTAATTTCAAGTCAGCACTGCTGATGTAAACTAAACAGACGCTCCTTTTAGCCCATGGAGTCAATTGGATTGTAATTCTTCTCAGTTCTTAGCCTAGAAGTGGAAGAGCATTTTATTGTTGAGGGAACATGTTGGCAGGTGCCTCAGAGGTCTGAAAGGTTAATGCAGGCTGCTGATGGTGGCTGCCTTGTTGAGAGATATGCCTGCTAATTTTCTGAAGGTGATAGGACTTGAGAAAGCTAGAACTGGACTGGGGATCAACCTGCCTTTTAAAATCAAAGGGATGAGACTGGCTAAGAGATCAGGCCTTGGAGTCAGATCACTTCCTACATCATGAGCAGTGTGGTGTTAGGCAAGTTCCTTTAACTCCCTGAACTTGGTGTCTGCATTTATAAAATGGGAATAAGAAAAAAGTCCATGTTATAGAGTGTGCCTTGTAAATTAGTCTCACATACATCATCGTTTCTCTAATTCTTAAGGATTCAGAGAAAGTCCTTTTCTTGCAAGATGTTCATTCATTCAGTCATTTGCTGTCTTTCTTGTACCTGTGGTAGGTGTGCAGCTTGCAGTGGAAAGCAAAAAAGGACATGATCTCAGAGACTTCCCTGGCAGTCCAGAGGTTTAGACCCATAGCCCACTGTAGGGGCTGTGGGTTTGATTCCTGGTCAGGGAATGAGATCCCACATACCATGAAATGTGGGCTCCCCCACCCCCAAAAATCAGCTTAAAAAAGATACATGATCTCCATACTCATTGGAAGTAGCAGTTTGATGGGTGAGATGAGCCCTGGTCAAGTCGCCAGCCATATATGTGCTCTGGGTCTGTGGGAGGGCTTCAGAGGGAAATCTGATTGAGTTTGGGAGGCCAGGACAGTCTTCTCTGAAGCAATAGCTCATCTCAGACCTGTTGCATGAGTAGAGGTTTGGCACATGGGTGAGAACAGAGTCTGAGCTGAGGAAGTAGCATTGACTGAGTCTTGGGGTATCTGCTGAAGAGGGGCGATATGCAGATTGCTAGGGAGAGCAGTAGGTGATGAGCTGGGACAGGAAGGCACTAGCCAGTCTAGAGGTGTGGTCTTCATTCTAAGAGCAGATGAGAGGCTGAGTTTCACAAAGGTTCATCTGGCTGCAGTGAGGACAACAGAGACTGTGTTCCCAAGAGTTGTGTCCTCAGCCTGCAGTCCAGGCTCTGCCCTCTGCTTTCCTTTTCCTTGTCCGTTTAGGTACATGCCTCTGCTCTTCAGCACCTGGAGTCTCTTTCCTGCCCTGTCCCTCTTCCTGATGCCTTCCCTGCCATCCTTTTATTGTCCTCAGAGGCACCTGTCTTAGCCCTGGCTTTGTTGGTCTGCATAGATGTGCTCCATCCTCTCACCCTCTAGCCATCTCTCCTGTAACCAGTCTTCAGGGATATCTCCTGCTCCGTAAAGTCTCTAGTCTGCCAACCAGGACAAACACCACTCAGTGCATGAGGTTTTAACATTTTAAGAAGCCTTTTTGCCTTTGTTCCTCTCTTAGCTCATCATTATAATCTCATTAAATAGGTAGGACAAGAATTACTATCCCCACTTGTTAGATAAGAAAACAGTTTGATAAACGTCAGGAGACCCATGCACAACCATGTAGACGGTGAGTACCAGGGGTCCCACTCAGAGGTCAGGTCCTGTTACTTTGAACCCCTTGACTTTCTTTTCTTTTTTTGGGTGTGTATATAACTCTTTGTATAAACCTTGACTTTCGTTTCTCGTAGACATATACCTAGGAATTGAGTAGGTAGATCATACAGTAAATGTAGTCTAACTTATTAAGCCAAATGGAGTGAACTTGTTTTCCAAACAGTCTTATAAAATGTGTTTGCTATTTTACAATCCTGCCAGCAGGATGTGAGAGTTCTAATTACCCTGCATATTTGCCAATGCTTGATATGATTAGTCTTTTAAATTTTCGATGTTCTAATAGGTGTAGAATGGTAGCTCGTTGTGATTTTATTGTGCTTTCCTCAAATGATTAATGATGTAGATTTTACAGTGTTCCTGCTTGTTTTCAGGGCTGATTCCACTCAGTTTTAATAATAAACTTCTTTAATTAAATCTAATACATGTTATTAAATTTGTTTGTTGTCATGAAGGTGAAGGAATGGCTTTTTACATTTTAGATGTGATCTCATTATACATATTCATCAAGAGTGGCATTTATCACTTTGTACAATGATCTTTTTTTTATAAATCTGTCTTTTCTTCACTAGATGTGAGGATCTCAAGAAAAAGTCTCTCTGATTAGTTTTCATATCTCCATACACACTACAATGCCAGGCTCATAGTAGGAAATTTGTAAGTGTTTGTTGAACCAAATTCAATGTTTTTCTATAAGAACTAGCTCTGTGGTAGATGGTCAAAAATGTCAATATTTAAAAGATCAAGTGAATAAGTAAATTTTGGATTTGCAACCATGTAACGTCACTTCATGGGAAATAGGTGGGGAAACAGTGGAAACAGTGTCAGACTTTATTTTGGGGGGCTCCAAAATCACTGCAGATGGTGATTGCAGCCATGAAATTGAATGACACTTACTCCTTGGAAGGAAAGTTATGACCAACCTAGATAGCATATTAACAAGCCGAGGCATTACTTTACCAACAAAGGTCTGTCTAGTCAAGGCTATGGTTTTTCCAGTAGTCATGTATGGATGTGAGAGTTGTACGATGAAGAAAGCTGAGCGCCGAAGAATTGATACTTTTGAACTGTGGTGTTTCAGAAGACTCTTGAGAGTCCCTTGGCCTGCAAGGAGATCCAGCCAGTCTCCATCCTAAAGGAGATCAGTCCTGGGTGTTCACTGGAAGGACTGATGTTGAAGCTGAAACTCCAATACTTTGGCCACCTCATGCGAAGAGTTGACTCGTTGGAAAAGACCCCAATGCTGGGAGGGATTGGGGGCAGGAGGAGAGGGGGATGACAGAAGATGAGGTGGCTGGATGGCATCACTGACTCGATGGACATGGGTTTGGGTAGACTCCGGGAGTTGGTGATGGACAGGGAGGCCTGGTGTGCTGCAATTCATAAGGTCGCAAAGAGTCGGACACGTCTGAGCAACTGAACTGAACATTGGCTGGCTGTCATCCTGTTTCTGATTCTAAGTTTTCCTGTCTCCCAAATGGGCATGTTTGACCAGATGCATTTAGGATCTTTCTAAATATTACCAATGTCCCCAGACCTCACCTACCTGTAACAAAAAAATAAGGTCCTATTTCTCTTAGTTCTCGAATTACAGACTCTAACTCATGCTCAGATGAATGAGGGGACTGGTACTGAGATTTTCCACCCTAACTCTTCCTCAGATGATCACTCTGAGAATCACTGTGCTTGGATGAGAAGGCTACATCTCACAAGGTGGATGTAGAACCCTAGGGTCACCCCTTCACCCTTTTCCTCTCCAAGTTTTGAAGCAAGATTTCACTTTACATTCAGTGAATGATTTTGCACACTTAAAATGAACAACAAACAAAAACTCTGCTCTAGACCTTCGAGATGGGTCTCTAAGGAAGACTGTTTCAGTTGAGATCTGCCAGGAAGGGTGGGTAAGGAAGAGTATCAGCTGAAGTAGCCCACTGTCCATCTGTGTGTGCCCCAGCTTTGCAACCCTATTTTCTCACAGGGCTTCTCTATGCCTGCAAGAATTCTCTTGTAATCTACTGGCCTCAGTCATTACCAACTCATGCTCCATCAGACACCTTCTAATAACATTAAACCTTAAAGGGAAGCTTTCTACTGCTGTGTGTGCTAAGTCACTTCAGTCATGTTTGACTCTGTGCAACCTCCATGGACTGTAGCCCACTGGGCTCCTGTGTCCATACGATTCTCCAGGCAAGAATACTGGAGTGGGTTGTGATGCCCTTCTCCAGGGGATCTTCCCAATCCAGGGATTGAACCTGGCTCTCCTGAGTTGCAGGCGGATTCTTTACCCCTAAGCCACCAGGGAATCCCCATTCTACTGCTCTTCCTCCAAAAAAATCTTCTTGATTCTTCTATAAATTTTTTTGTGTGCAAATAAATTCTGGGAAAAGGACATCTAATTGACTCCATACTACCATCTTAGTCCTAGAATGGTTATTTCTTCAGAACATGTTCCATGGAATCCACATCAGAATCCTCAGTTTCTTGTTGAAGATCCTTTGACAGAACAGAATCTCTGGAGGAAGATGCTGAGATTTGTAGTTAAAGCTTGGGTATCCATTACACATATAAAATGTTTGAGAACCATGGCCTTAGACCCCTGCTGCCACCCAAAATTATAAGAGTAATAAGTGGGTGTCCTTCTCCCCCAAAAGAGATCTGGTACACGGTTTTTGCCTCTGTAACTAAGTTCAGTTCAGTCTCTCAGTCATGTCTGACTCTTTGTGGCTCCCTGGACTGCAGCACGCCAGGCCTCCCTGTCCATCACCAGCTCCCAGAGCTTACTCAAACGCATGTCCTTTGAGTCAGGAATGCTATCCAACCATCTCATCCTCTGTCATCCCCTTCTCCTCCTGCCTTCAATCTTTTCGATAACTAAAAGTTACTTAAGTGGCTCATATTCGTGAGGTCAGTGGACCTCTCTTTTTATCCTCACTGTTCAGCAAACATTTACTGAGCTTCCTGAGAGCTAAACTCTGTGCTAGGAACTGGGCTTCAGCAGGAAACAATGGCAGACTCAATTCCTAATCTCATCAAGCTTGCATTCTAGTTTGAGAGAGACAGACAAGAAATAAAATTAAAAAAACAGAACAAGGAAGCTAATGCCACAGTACAATAAAGGTACTGGGCAAAAAGAGGTGATAAGTGAGGTACAGAAGGGGAAAGGGAGCATAGAGTCAGAACACCCTCTGTGGGGCCAGGTGTGAAGTGGGTGGGGCCTCAGACAAGATCCGAGATCCATTCAGGCAGAGGAAATATCCAGTGCAAAGGCCCTGAGGTCAGAGAAAGTTCTTTGCTTCAGAAATGGAAAGGAGTCACTGTGGCTAGGGTATGCTGAATGAGGGGGGAAAGGAAAATCAGGCACATGAGAGAAAAGAGTGAGAAAGAGAGCAAGAGAGAAATACCTGGAAAAGGAAGAGGGGAAAGGAGGTGTTTTCCCACTTTCCCAGGGGAGGATTACAAAGATGAGCAGAGCAGGGAGGGAAAAAAGTGAGGTGTCCATACAGACTACTTTATGGAAATAGGAAGTGAATTCGTTATCTTGGAAGGTAATTAAGCCAAGAGAGTGAACGAAGGTTCAAGAGTCAACACAGTTTATTTATGGAGATGGAGAGAAGGCAAAGATCCGGTGACAATGCTGGGAGATGAGATTAAAATAAATGTAAAGAGGGTTGGCATATTGACTGTGTGACCTTATACTGTTCTAAAATTTAATTTTGTCTAAAGACATATTAAATATGGAAAGTCTGTTGGTGCTTTAGAGGCATCTAATATTCTGAACAATGTCCTTGCAGCAATCAGATCATTTTAGCTCCATGGCTCTGCTAAAAGCAATGTTCATTCCTTAAATTTTTGTCTCTTGCCTCAGAAATATTGCAGTAAGCACCTTTAATCTTTTGAAAAGTCAGATCCTTTCAATGAGGAAAAATTTACTTTTTCTGATGGTAAGGTAAATTATATTTTATTGTAACAATTACATAATTACTTTATTACAGGCAAACCTGTCCTTACTCAGAGGGTTGCATATTATAGGTTGTAACTATACCTGCTTCCTTTTCCAAGTTCTTAAATGAAAAGTAGAGAGAGCTCTGAGAAGAATGTCAACATTTATGGTAAATTTTTTAGGTGATTGGGTTAGTGAGAAAGCACATGTGCTAATTCAAGACAACAGACATGTTTTTCTTTTAAAATTACTTATTACTGGATGATCTGCACAAAGATCATTTTTTTGTTGCATCTAAAACCTCAGTTGTATTGCTATCTAAAGGAACCTTCTGGTAGAAAGCATTTTAAATGATAGAACTGAATCAGTCAAATAAGGCAGGGTTCCTGAAGGAGGTGAACTTATTTTCATGTTTATAGTTTATTATCATCATTATTTTTAATTGGATTATAATTGTTTTACAGTGTTTACTTCTGCTCTTCAAAGTCTAAATCAACTGTGTGTATACATATATCCCCTCCCTCTTGAGCCTCCTTCCCACCCACCCTCCATCTCACCCCTCAGGGTCATCACAGAGCACCAGGCTGAGTTCCCTGTTCTACCCAGCAGCTTCCCACTAGCTCTCTGTTTTACGCATGATACTGTATACATGTCAGTATCATTCTCTCTTCTCTGAAGGCAGTAAACTTTTAAGGTAGCAGTTTCAAAGTTCATAGGGACAAATCAGGAAACCTGGATATATAAATCAAGGCTCACCCTGTCTTTTAATGTCCTATACCTTTGGTAGACACTTAGGTATAAAACTTCTGATCTCTTTTTAACTGTGCTTTCCTTCATAGCTTAGTTGCTAAAGAATCCACATGCAATGCAGGAGACCCTGGTTCGATTCCTGGGTCAGGAAGATCCTTAGGCAAAGGGATAGGCTACCTACTTCAGTATTCTCGGGCTTCCCTGTGGCAAGCTGGTAAAGAATCCGTCTGCAATGTGGGAGACCTGGGCTCAGTCCCTGGGTTCGGAAGATCCCCTGGAGAAGGGAAAGGCTACCCACTCCAGTATTCTGGCCTGGAGAATCTCATGGACTATACAGTCCATGGGGTCACAAAGTGTTTGACAGACTGAGCGACTTTAACTTTCACTTAAGGTAAAACAGTTGCTGATCCTGGCTCCATTTTGTGTCTGGGAAATATCAAGGCATGGTGGAGACTGTGGCAATTTGGAAACTGCCTGCTCTGTCAAAAGGGGAAGTCTCCCTTCAGTCCCAGCTGATTATTGCCTACAAGTGACATCCATCCATTATTGCCAGGTCATCTCATTTCTTCAAAGAGAAACTGGAATTATGAATATTTTTTCAATATGAACGCCATGTTTTTAGGTTACCCATTACTTCAAACATTTTATAAGCTCTGTTTAGACACTGCTGCATGGGCCAAATCACACACGCTTGTGGGGGCCGTCCAGCTCCCTGGCCTCTGGTCATGCCCTCTGTTCAAGGGGAACCACTCTGTTTCTCTCCAGTTCACAGTGTTCCGCTTCTCTAGCTCCAAATGCAATCTTAGTTTAGTGGAAATTTGGAAGAAAATCAAACAAATTATATGTTTATGAACTCAAAGACAAGTTCTTGCTGGATATTAGAATTTCCAAGAAAGGTCAAATTTGGAGTCTTATAAAATGTTGTCTCTATTACTCATTCTTGAAGAAGACTAGTTTTATTCACAGCCATGGCTATAACTTAGTTTTGAAAAATACCTCCAGCTCTGAGAAGAGATATTTTATGTGACACAGTAGCAAAACTCAGATATTTTCCTGTTTAGATTTATGGCTATTTCTTGCTCTCAGAAGGGCTGCTGCTGGCTCCATCAGTGAAATGGCGAATTGTCTCTGACAGCAATGAATTCACTCAACGCACTCTTAAACCTTCCCAATTACTGGCTTTTTCCTAAGCCTCAGAGTACATTAATCATGTAACTGAGAAAAGACTTATTATGACCTTCTTTTGTATCAATTTTAGATATAGCCTATATGTGAAAAAGCTGTCTGCAGTGTGTCCAGTGTTTTCTATGGGAATTTGGGAAAATCAAACAAGAAATGGATATGCAAACCTAAAAAAGGAAATTATAGTCTTTTAAGGACAGTGCAGTGTCATCCTATTCTTATTTAGATGGATCTAGTCTTTGTGGAAAGAGAGAGAGGAGAGAATTCTGCCTGTCATTTTAACCTCTGTGAGGAGGAAGTGATGGAGACAGACAGGAATCTGCCTGTGTTTCATTAGTTATGTGCCCATGTGCTCCCGATGTTAGCACCTTACAGAGAATATGGAGTTTAAAGCTGCAAATTTTTAAAACAACAGGACCCATAATTGCAAACCAAGCACAGCGTGATGTTTGAACAAATCTAGATATTACGTAAGCTACTCCTTATTAAGAGGCTTATTACCAAAACGTTATGAAGAGACAATGCTTTCATACCCAGTGTGGCGCCTTGCTGAGGTTTTTCTCAAGGATAGATTTTCTATAGGTTTTTTGTTTTACTTGGGGCACTGACTACCCTCAGAATGAGATATTGCATACATGCACGTATGTTCGGTTGCTTCAGTCACGTCCGACTCTTTGCGACCCTACGGACTGTACCCCACCAGGCTCCTCTGTCCATGGGATTCTCCAGGCAAGAGTACTGGAGCGGGTTGCCGTGCCCTCCTCTAGGGGATCTTCCTGACTGAGGGATCAAGCCCATGTCTCCTGTGTTGCAGATGAATCCCTTACTGCTGAGCCACTGCCGAAGCCCAAATGAGATATTATCTGCTGCCTCCTCAGTCACTCCCATCATCACCATAACTTTCACCGTTTCTACCCTCACAGCAGATGGCCCAAACCACATCTTTCTTTCTAGACCCTATGCTGCTGTCACTCTCATTGGAGGTGTACCTAAATAAACTGCTTTCTTGGGTTGACCCACTGGAGCATTAAAAAAATGATTGAAAATCATTATGTGAAAGATGATTTTTTTTCTTCTAATTTCTCTTATCCCATTTTTATTCCCCACTAACTACACATGAACACTACACTAAGTGCTGATTATTTAAACACACACATTTCTTGCCTGGTGAGCATGCTGAGGGCATCATATCATCTTAGCTTTGTGTTTGCTAAGGGCTTGTCACAGATAGAAGGAACCACCCATTTGATGCTGAAATGGAATTCAAAATGCCTTCTTTAGCAAAAGAAACTAGAATTTTTTTTTTTTTCATTTAAGCAGTGACTGGGAATGGGTAGCTTGAAGAGAAAAAGTAAAAAAAAATAGTAGCTATGAATTTTAAGGGAAAATTAGAAAGAGAATTCAGTTGAACCTAGGTAGTCAAAAGATTAGGCAACCCTGAAGCATTAATGGAATACCTAATACCTGTTCAGTTTTGTGTTGAGTGCATTGAAGGACTATGAAGAAATAGAAGGAGCTGGCAACAAACCTGACAAGAGAAGGAAACAGCATTAAAAGTACCTGGTAGAATTATTTGTCTGGTTCTTAGAGTTTAAAAAGCACTTAAACAATCTTACTTGACTCACCCAATTTCTTTAAGATAATGATTATCTTCATCTAATATAATGATCTTCATCTAATATAATAGATAAGGAAACTGAGGCCTAGATTAAGTAAAATACTTTGCCCGGCTAGTCAGTAGCTTAGCCTGTTTTGAATTCAAATGTTTTGACTCCAAACTGTAACCATGGAAGTTCAGGGGAGGCATCGGTGATTGGTAATGAAAGACAATTCTCCACTCTGTCAAATGTTTTAGTGTCTTGTGAACAAGAGAATTGACTGCCTTTGTTCTATATCATCTTTCCAGAGATGTCTGTAGAACAGAGAATCTTGAAAGGTGGAAAATGTGTTCGTCTCAGGAGCAGAAGACATGTGTGTTTTCTGTCCAGTGCAATAAAGATGATGTCTTCCTCTCAGGCAAAAGGTCAGGCTTGTTATAAAAGATTCGTGTTCCCTCAGAATTATCCTTTATGGATTGAAAAGACATCAGAAGCTCTGCAATCCAACCCCCTTGGAAAATCAGCTATATTGAGATGTAATTTAAATAGTGAAATTGACCAACTTTAAATGGACAGTTTGAGTTTCAGCAAATTTACATAGTACCATAACTATCAACAAAATCAAGGTATGGGATATAGTATTTCCTTCAGTCTCAAAATTCCTTCTGCAGTTAATTTATTCTCCTAATCTCGTGTCTGTGGCAACCACAGATTTCTATCACTTTAGTTTCCTATACCTTTAGTTTTGCCTTTTATGGGATCCCATGTAGATGAAAAGATACAGTATATTATCTTTTTTATAATTATATTTATTTTTAATTGATTGATGATTGCTTTACAATATTGGTTTGAGTTACATACAGTCTCTCTCACTTGCCAAAACCTGTTTGAGTTTTGCTCATGTTGTGATGTGGATTAGTAGTCTGTTCCTTTTTATTGCTGACAAGTAGCATATGTATACACATCAACTTGTTTACCCCTTCACAACTTGAGGGACATCCAGATTGCTTCCAATTTCTGGCCGTAAAGATGATAAATATGAACATAACAATTTTGTGTTCAGTTCAGTCGCTCAGTTGCATCTGACCCTTTGGACCCCAGGGACTGCAGCACACCAGGCTTCCCTGTTCATCACAAACTCCCGGAGTTTAATCAAACTAATGTCCATAAAGTCAGTGATGCCATCCAACCATCTCATCCTCTGTTTTCCCCTTCTTCTCCCACCTTCAGTCTTTCTCATCATCAGGGTCTTTCCCAGTGAGTCAGTTCTTCACATCAGGTGGTCAAAGCATTGGAGTTTCAGCTTCAGTATCAATCCTTCCAATGAATATTCAGGACTGATTTCCTTTAGAATGGGCTGGTTGGATCTCCTTGCAGTCCAAGGAACTCTCAAGACTCTTCTCCAACACCACAGTTCAAAAGCATCAATCCTTAGTGCTCAAATTTTTTTCTTTACAGTTCAACTCTCGCATCCATACATGATTACTGGAAAAACCATAGCTTTGACAAGATGGACCTTTGTTGGCTAAACAACACTTCTGCTTTTTAATATGCTGTCTAGGTTTGTCATAGCTTTTCTTCCAAGGAGCAAGTGTCTTTTAATTTCATGGCTGCAGTCACCATCCACAGTGATTTTGAGCCCAAGAAAATAAAGTCACTGTTTCCATTGTTTCCTCATCTATTTGCCATGAAGTGATGGGACTGAATGCCATTACCTTCATTTTTTGAATGCTGAGTCTTAAGCCAACTTTTTCACTGTCTTTGTTCATTTTCATCAAGATGCTCTTTAGTTCCTCTTCGGGTTCTGCGTTAAGGGTGGTGTCTTCTGCATATCTGATGTTATTGATATTTTTCCCTCCAATATTTATTCCTGGTGTGCTTCATCCAACATGGCATTTCACATGGTGTACTCTGCATATATGTTAAATAATCAGAGTGACAATATACAGCCTTGATGTATTCCTTTCCCAATTGGGAACCAGGCTGTTGTTCCATGTCCAGTTCTAACTGTTAGAATTAGATAAATGTAAACGTATTTAGGGCTTCCCTGCAATGCAGACTCTATACCCTGGGTTCGATCCCTGGGTCCGGAAGATACCCTGGAGAAAGAAATGACAACCCACTCCAGTATTCTTGCCTGGAGAATCCCATGGACAGAGGGGCCTGGCAGGCTATAGTCCATGGGGTCACAAAGAGTAGGACAGACTGAGTGACTAACTAGATGCTAGAAAAATATTTGTGATTATGTCTAAATAATATATTTATGTTTATATAAAGCAATAAATATATTTATATTTATGTTTACATAAAAAGATGATAAATATAAACATGAAAATCTTGTTTAAGTATATCTTTTTCATTTCACATGGGTTAATTTGGACTAGGATTACTTGGTTATATGATAAGTATATTTATATTTATTAAAAAATGGCCAAACCATGTTCCAATAGCTATACCATTTATGCATTTTGGTTAGAAAGATAAGAGTATTCCAACTGTTCTGCATCCTAACTAACGCTGGTATGAGCAGCGTTTTCAACTGTAGCCCTTCTAAGAGGGTATGTAGTAGTATCTTGTGACTTTAATTTGCATTTCCCTAGGGACTAATGATGTTAAGCATGTTTCAAAATCTTTTTTGCCATCTGTATATATTCTTTGGCAAGATGTCTGTTAGAAACTTTTCCCTATTTTTAAAAAGCTGTCTTATTTTGTTTTCTTACAGAGTTACCAAAGTATTTTTATATATTCCGGAAATAGGTCTTTTGTGAGACGTTTGTTTTGAAATTATTTTTTCTCCAGTCTATGGCATGGCTTTTCAATTTCTTTAAAGTAATTTTTAAACAGGAAAGTTTTAAATTGTGATAGTGTCCAGTTTGTCACTGTATTTGTGTCTGATCGCTTGTGTTTTTTGTTGCCTATTTAAAAAACTGCCTAACCCAAGGCTGCTTGTATTTTCTTCTATGCTTTCTTTTAGAAATGTTATAGCTTTAATTTTTACATTTAAATGTATCTTCCATTTCAAGTTAATTTCTTGCATGCCACATGAGGTAAGGGTTAAGTTTCATCATTTTACATGTTCAGTAGTTCCAAAATCATATGTTGAAAAAATTATCTCTTCTGCACTGAATTCCTTAGTAATTTTGTTGCAAATGATTGACCATGTAAGTATGAGCCTATTTATGGAATATCTATTTAATTAATTTGTATGTCTGTCTTTATACCAAATCCTGTTATCTTAATTACTATAGCTTTATGAGAATGTGATATAACCCCCCTGCTTCAATAAAGCAAAGATACTTGTCCCAGATCACAGAGCAGGGGAGCTCCAATCTAGGACTAGCATTGACTTATACTTATTCAGCAGTGGCCACAAGACTGGAAAAGGTCAGTTTTCGTTCCAATCCCAAAGAAAGGTAATGCCAAAGAATGCTCAAATTACCACACAATTGCACCCATTTATATGCTAGTTAAGTTCTCCAAGCCAGGCTTCAACTGTATATGACCGATGAACTTTCAGATGTACAAGCTGGATTTAGAACAAGCAGAGGAACCAGAGATCAAATTGACAACATCCACTGGATCATTGAAAAAGCAAGAGAGTTCCAGAAAAACATCTATTTCTGCCTTATTGACTGTGCCAAAGCCTTTGACTGTGTGGATCACAACAAACTGTGGAAAATTCTTAAAAAGATAGGAATACTGGACCATCTGACCTGCCTCTTGAGAAATCTGTATGCAGGTCAGGAAGCAACAGCTAGAACTGGACATGGAACAACAGACCGGTTCCAAATCAGGAAATGAGTATGTCAAGGCTGTATGTTGTCACCCTGATTATTTAACTTATATGCAGAGTACATCATGAGAAACGCTGGTCTGGATGAAGCACAAGCTGGAATCAAGATTCCCAGGAGAAATATCAATAACCTCAGATATGCAGATGGCACAACACTTATGGCAGAAAATGAAGAAGAATTAAAGAGCCTCTTGATGAAAGTGAAAGAGGAGAGTGAAAAAGTTGGCTTAAAACTCAACATTCAGAAAACTAAGATCATGGCATGTGGTTCATCTGGTTCATGGCAAATAGATGGGGAAACAGTGGAAACAGTGACAGACTTTAATTTTTTGGGCTCCAAAATCTCTGCATATGGTGATTGCAGCCATGAAATTAAAAGAAGCTTGCTCCTTGGGAGAAAAGTTTCAATCAGCCTAGAGAGCAAAGACATTACTTTGCCAAAAAAGGTCCATCTAGTCAAGGCTATGGTTTTTCCAGTAGTCATATATGGATTTGAGAATTGGACTGTAAAGAAAGCTGAGTGCCGAAGAATTGATGCTTTTGAACTGTGGTATTGGAGAAGACTCTTGAGAGTCCCTTGGACTGCAAGGAGATCCAACCAGCCCATCCTAAAGGAGCTCAGTCCTGAATATTCATTGGAAGGACTGATGCTAAAGCTGAAACTCCAATACTTTAGGCACTTGATGCCAAGAACTGACTCATTTGAAAAGACCTTGATGCTGGGAAAGATTGAAGGCAGGAGGAGAAGGGGACGACAGAGGATGAGATGGTTGGTTGGCATCACCAATTCAATGGACATGAGTTTGAGTAAACTCTGGAAGTTGGTGATGGACAGGGAAGCCTGGCTTGCTGCAGTCCATGGGGTCTGAAAGGGTCGGATATGACTAAGCGACTGCACTGAACTGAACTATTTCCTACCAAGTTCTCCTCCATCTTCCCCTACATCGCCTCCTGATACCATTTGTGCCTGAATGCCTACTCAGTTTCCCTAGGCAGAGAAGAGAGAAAATGTGGTGAGGTATTTTTATGTTAAGGATTCATGAGATTTTTGTATTTTACTCAATCACATACTGTTTCAATTACTATAAAACAGATTGTTTTCCTCCACTTCATTTCTCATCCTTCTCCTCTCAAATCAAAGTAAACTTGATGCACTAGGAAAATGAGCCCTATCTCTCATCCATATTTCTCTAGCAGGTACTTCAGTTGAATGGGTTGGGCTGATGCATATCAGAAATGATCACTGCCACTATGAGGACCGAAGCCAGCAGTGCCGTAAGATAGGCGGCCGGTAGACTCCACACAATCACACTTAGAGAGTTTTCTTTGGCTTCCCTCCTTAATCGGAACTTTAATAGTAACAGATGGTTGATACAGTAGGCAGAAGACAGTCACACAAGCCTACTTCTTTTGCTAAACTTCCTTTTTGTAGTCAGCAAACATGACATTCAGGACATCTGAAAGGTCAACAGACATGGGATTCCCAAATAGTGTTCTCTCTCGTGCTCTCTCCCCACTTTGGAATCACTGCTTCAGCCACAAGCACTGGCAGAGATTGGGGCTTTCCTATCCAGTACCTGGAACACTGGCCATGTGGGTGATAGAAATCCAGCCACAGAAAGAAATACCAAAACAGCCTTCACTGAAATGTAGGCTCCAGCTGAGAAATAAGCATTGCTTGAAGTAAGTGTCTTAGCCACCTTTCATCCAGATTTCACTCCCAGTGCAATTTTGTGCTTCTTTAAATTTAAGCTTTTGGAGTAATCTCTCCATCCTTACTTCAAAAACACAACTGAAATATTAACTGAGCATTTTGTGCTCTAGTGAAGAGGGTGTTGCATGTACGTATGTATGAACACTCATATGAGTGGCTAGTAGGTGTGATATCAAAAACTGCATTTTGTTGAAAAGATTTGAAAAAGTCATAGTTAGCAAACCCAAAAGGAGAAAACAAGGAAGGGTTGTATGTCATTTAGAAATATATCATTTATGTTAGAAGCTAAGGAATTTGGTATGATCACCCTCATATGCCTGAGGTAACCCTTTCTTCTTCCCTCTTCCCAAGTAGGGAAAAAGAAAATCACTTTAGTATAGTAAGTTTATGGAATCATATGCATTGACAATCCATTATTATATTTAGCCACTAAATATAGTAAAACCTCTCTTAACTAAAGTGCTCTAAAAATAGTGTTCTAGTTGTTTTACTTCTTGATTGAAGATTTATATAGAATCTCTTTCTTCAGCTTTTGTTGAAAAAAACCTCCAAAATGTATGAATACGCTTCCTTGTCTTCATAATTCTAGGGACCATAATTGTGTTCTCATGATTCAGGATTTGAAGATTTAGGGGTCATTTGGAAAATGCATCTCCTTGTAAAGGCTATAAAAGCAGTGATGAAATTGTGGGAGTTCCATTGAGTGCGCAAGGTCCCCAGCCTTCAGTGTTCTTATTGTAAGAAGACAGGACTGCATTCATGATTTTTGGACCGCAATGTTTGCAGCCTCCAGCCTCTTATGTATAATGCATAGCCTGAGATATTTTTAAGATGATACTTTGAGCACATCACGCCAATCCTAGGAGGTAGTTGTTATCATTCTAACTTTGTACCAGTAGAAACTAGGGTTAGTGAGGCTTCATATCTTGCCCAAGGTCACAGAGTAAGCAAGAAAGCAAGCCAGCAGTAAATTCTGAGCTTTTCCCCTGTACTTCTTACCACTGGGCTCAATGTAGTCAAATTTCAGTTATTTCTTACATCTTGACTTTCTTTTTCCACTGGCCCCTGTATCCTGTAAGATTCTGACTTAGGCTTGCCCTCTTTTGATAATGCATCATTCTAAAACCTGTACCCACCTAACAGTTGTTATCTCAGACCTAGCACCAGCTCACTCTAATCTGAATGTGTTTACATTTTGGAAGCAATCATACAGAAACACACCATCAAATTCATTAGGACAAAGTATGCAATAGTAGCAGGAAGATCAAGGAGATTCAGGGGTGTGTGACATTCCCCATACCCAAATACCACCACCCAGGCAACCATCACCTACTCTACTTATAGAATTGGATGGTTCTGGGGGAGTTTCCAAGGTTTTCTCATCATGCATCATGTGCCAGAGACTTCAACACTGAATGAATGTGGCAGACACTGGGACTTTGTCTCCTTGAAAGACAGGAGTCACTATGTGGCATTAGTACTCCAGAAAAGGAAACCAAATTGATGGAGATCAGTTGTCTCTTCTTAACTTCTCTTGAGAGTAGCACTTCCATAGATAGGAGTTTATTTACCATCTTCCTGAGCTGCAACTTACAAGCATGCAAGAGATACTATAGTGGGCTCATTTGTCTGCCCCATAAAAATGACTCCTCACTGTGAGCTGAAGGGCACAAGCCAAGGGGTATTTAAGCCTCCCTATAGTGCCTCCTGTGCTTGAGGTCCTGAAGTCAGGTCTACATATTTGTTCCCTGGTTTGGTTTATTTTAAGGATATGGCAAATAGATTGCAAAGCAA
This sequence comes from Antilocapra americana, assembly GCA_007570785.1. NCBI lineage: Eukaryota > Metazoa > Chordata > Mammalia > Artiodactyla > Antilocapridae > Antilocapra > Antilocapra americana. The sequence continues at coordinate 1,585,632 of ML661892.1, read as the reverse complement.
GGACTAGAAGTTTATTTTAAGTCCTGTTTTGTTTTTAACTTCTAAAAGCATTACATCTTCATTGTAGAAAAATTGGAAGGAACAAAAAACTATAGAGAAAACAGGGTAATTGTTTTAAAATGCAAATCCATGCATGTTCCTATGCTACTAAAATCACTTCAATGGTTTCTACTTACACTTGGAATAAAATCCAAACTCTTCCTTGTTCATAGGGTTCTGCATGTTGGTATCTTTCATTACATTTATAATGTATTTTATATTGCTATGAATAATGTTTCATAAGAACTTTACCATTCTCCTCAAAAGCCAAGACAAAAAGTTTTGACAGTATCATTGTCATAACCTTGCTACATTATGTGTATATACCATAACATATATATTTTCATAAAGTTGAATAATTAGGTTGTTTTCAGTTATTTTCTTTTATAAAGAGTAGGGGGAGAAATCTCTTTGTGCATAAATATCTATAGACATTTTTAGATTGGAAAGACTCTGGCAATTAGGAGACTGAACAGGTCATTTAAATGAGATAATGGATGAAAACACTTAACTATACTTAGATGTGCATTATGATAATGAATGTAAATTACTCTACCTTCAGATACAATTTATTCCAGCACTGCCTTTAGGAATAAATTGGCTACTTCACAGTATGACTGAAACCTAACCCTCTAACCAGTCTGCCCCCCCAGTCCTGCAATCTATAATTGCAAATGTTACTGGTTCAAGAGTTTCTGCACCAGTACCTGTGTCCCAGTATTCCAAGGAAGATACTTGTGTGGTTCCTTCTTTCTTTTTATTAGAAGCTCTGTGGCCATCAAAAGCTGCTCAGTGGAGGAAGTCATCTTGGGGCAAATGTCCCAGGAGTACCTTTGTGGGAGTGTACCATCAACAGTCTCAGGGCAAGAGGTTATTAAAATAAATTATCTTATACTTTAACTGATGCCCTGAGAGAAGCTTGCATTTTCCCCTTTTTTATGTTTCTAACAGGAGGCTTTGTGGGAGTTTGTTTACATTTGACAGAGTCAGGAAAGGATGGAAAGGCAAAGAAGAACTAGTTGCTTTTTTAGTTGTAGCTTGTTCTTTTTTTTAAATCCTATTCCCTTGGAATTTGAATACACAACTTACAACTTAATCTTTTTATTTTATATTCGTTGTATTTTGGAAAATGCTTACAAAACAATAAAAGAGAAAAACATCCTTATGAGAGATAGGAAATGTTTGGGGGAGGGAAGCCTCTGAAACATTAACAAAAAACTATTATTCAGAGACAAGAAAGAAACCAAAATCCTAGCCACCCTGCAATCCGAGATAATGCTCTCAGCCCCATCTTTCTGCTTCTAAATCCTACATCTCAAGTTTCAAACTCAGACACCTACATGGTCCAGACAGGTGGTCCAAATGCAGTCAGCCAGAGGAGACTGGCTATACCATAGCCAGTATAGTATACTTACTATATATGTATAGTAAGGACATTTACTTATTGGAGGGACATTTTAAAAATCCTGTGCAGGTCTTGCAAAACAAGTCTGCAAGCTAAAAGCAGCCCATATATAGTGTAGATGCATGTTGATGTAGTTATATATGCACAAGAATGTATGCGTCATACAATACTCAACTTTCTGTGTCTATATATATACAGATAAATACATATATATTGTTGTTTAGTTGCTAAGTCATATCCAACTTTTTGCGACCCCATGGACGATAGCCTGCCAGGCTCCTCTGTCCAAGGGATTTCCCAGGCCAAGAATACTAGAGTGGGTTGCCATTTCCTTCTCCAGGGGATCTTCCCCACCCAGGGATGAAATCTACATCTCCTGCATTGGCAGGTAGGGTTCTTTACCACCGAACCACCAGGGAAGCTCAAATATGTAGAGAGATAGATATAGATATAAACACAGTATACATACATATATATGTAGATCCTCAAGATTTCAGCCTTGACATCAACTTATTCAAGAAACTAGTTTGTGTTGTTGAACAGAATGCTTAGCCTCTTTGTCAGAAACATATATATTTATTAATATCTTAGTTTAGGGCTTTATCAAGAACAGTGAGGAGATGTCTAGCAATACTTATTAACATCTTGTATAAGTTTTATAAAATACATTTGGAAAATGGAAAATTTTTTTCTTTAATATTTAGTAAGCCTGCATATCCATAGAAAGATATAATTACAGGCATTTCTGCTTAACATCAGCTTAGTAATCTATTCTTGAAAAATCAGATATTCTACACACAAACACTAACCCAGAAGCATATTTCCTACTATTTTAAATGGGAAGAATTATAATGCATTATTCATCAACCCCAAATCCCCAACTAATTTCCTAAAACACAATTTAAACACAGACACACATAACAAATTGTCATTTAGGATGTAAAATGCTTAAAACATTGCTTCCTGGTAACCAAATTATGAATACAATTGTTCACAAGCAGTCGGTTTGGGTACTGACCATGAAATTCTAGGGTATCTTTGCACTAGCAAATTCCCTTTAATAATAATTAGCACGCTCTTTAAAAAATGTGATTCTGATGTTCCATTCTTTGTGATTGGAATGTAATTGGAGAGTTGTCTTCGCATATTGTTTTGTTTAAAATGTTAAAGTGAGTGTTTAAATGTAACTTTTTCATATATAAAGATTAGTGTAAGCCATTGTATTGGGAAATATATAAGTACCATGAATTTGGCAGTATTAAAAAAACAGAGTCATTATTGTTTTGCACAGTTAATGTCCCTTTACATTAACTGTAGAGGTAGGCTTCAAAGTTTGACTACAATGACAAAATGAGCTATTGTCCATAGCATATGACATAATAAAATGCCTTGCCAGCAGACTAGTTCAGTGTCTGACACTTAGTTGGTGCTCTATAGCCATTTCCTTTTAATAAACTCCATCAACAGATTGATTAACTGGGGTTATATTTCCATTATAATTAGAAAAGCAAATTTATTTTAAGAAATATTTGTGAGCTTCGATTGCAATCTGGGTTAAGATTCTTACCTAGAGAAGATTGAGGGATGTGCCTAGATACTGGCTGGGAGGAAAAAACAAACAAGCAACCCAGGCCGTGAAGGCTTGTCTAAGTCTTCATATGTGGTTTCATATGCAAAGAAACAAAATTCAGTAATCAAAAATAATTAAGTTCCCAAGTATGGTGAAGTATGCTCATAGTAGATTTATTCTGCTATAGATAATAACTATAAACCCTGGACAAAATGTAAAACACAACCGCTTGAAGAATAACTGCTCTAAGAATAAACAAAAGCAGGAGATTCCAGAGAGTAATAGAAATTTGGGGAATGGGACTGGATAGGATGTTTCCTATTAATTGAATTCCAGCCTGAGGGCAGGCAAAGTTGGCACCATTTGGCATCTAAACCTTCGCTAGAAAACCTACAGCCCTTCTGGCCTGAGGAGCTAAAGGTTAGAGTTCAGAGTAACCGGAGTCATTAGGCAGTGAAGAAAGGGTCCTGGAAAGGAGAGAACCAGAGTTGGGGAGACCTAATTTCTGTGTATAGACTCTTCCAAATCTCTGGCTGATCCCTGACCACACAGAGGAGCAACCTACTGTTAGACTGCAAAATGCTCAGCTAAGGAGTAACGGAACTAAACCAATTTGAGCTGCTGCCTGACAGCAAAGTTTGAAGTTGGATTCCAAACAAATTATTGTCTCCTAAAACAAACAAACCAAAAATATCAATAATTTTTGGAGGAATGTAACAGAATTCCATTGCTACAACATACCATTACAATGCCCAGAATATAATCCAAAATTGCTTGGCATACAAAAGATAGGAATTTGTGACCTATTCTCAAGATAAATAATAATCAGCAGAGACCAACCCTAAAATATGGCAAATGTCAGAATTAGCAAACAGGGATTTTAAATTAGCTATTATAATATTATTAATGAAGTACAGGGAAGCATATTCATTAATAAAAAAAATAGAAAACCTCAGCAGATAAATAGACAATAAAAGAAAGAGACAGGGGACTTCTCTGACAGTCTAGTGGTTAAGACTCTGCTTACACTGCAAGGGCACAGGTTTCTCTTTGGAAAACTAAGATCCTGCATGCTATGCAGGAGAGAAAAAAAAATAAAGAAATGGAAAATTTTAAACTAAAATGATACAATATCTGAAATGAAATATGCAAATAAAAATAATTCTAAACTTTAACTTTACATGTAAGAAGTACTAATGTGTATATGTATTCCTATATCACTAAATCATTTTTGCAATCTTTGCTTTGATGCTTCTCACAGTTCTCCACATGGCTGGCGAGTGCTGCCTAACAGTCTCCTTTTCTGTATCATATTTTCAGCTTCCAACAATATCCTACCTGGAAAGCTTTTCTTTTTTTTTTTTTTATTCCCTTCTCCTTTCCTCTTTCTCTTTCCTTTGCCTCTTCCCCTACAAACTTCCCAGGTTCTGTCTTTTTTCTCATTGTCCAGAAGCTCTACAAAAAGGGGACTCAAATTTTGACCCAGAATTTTCCTTTTGAAAAGAGCAATGGAGGTGAGGTAGGATGTATAGTGAATATTCACATATTTATTATTTGTTCCTAAACATCATGCAGTAAAGTACAACTCGTATATCCATGGGCTTATGTACCTGAATACAGGTGTCACATTTATAGTGTATCTTGTTCTCTAGTCTACTCTACTTTTGACATTCTTTTTATCCCATTTATTATTACTACTTATTATTTTTTCAGCTGCCTAGTTTTCTGTCTTTCCACGGTCTACACTTCTGTCAATTTGTGTTGTACCACTGACCCCCAAGGCTACCACTGCTATGGAATAATCTAATTTTTTTAGACCACTGACTGCATCTACTTTTGTCCTTCTTTAGCTAATAGGAAAGTTTTTACCCCTACTATGGCCATACCTTCAGAGGGCCTTCCCATGGCATAGTTGTTGAACTGCTAGTGATCTAGTTTTTTCCTTTATACTTTAGTTCTTATCCTATAAGAAGGCAAGTGTTTCTCTAGTGGCTCAGACAGTAAAGAACCTGCCTGTAATGTGGGAGACCCAGGTTCCATCTCTGGGTCAGGAAGATCCCCTGGAGAAAGGAATGGCTACCCACTCCAGTATTCTTGCCTGGAGAATTCCATGGACAGAGGAGCCTCATGGGCTACAGTCCATAGGGTCGCAAAGAGTTGGACACGACTGAGCAACTAACACTTTCACTTTCACTTTATAAGAGGGCAAAGGTGAGTAGAGCAAAGAATGGGTTGATGAGAGCCAGATGCTAAGACAGAAGACCAGCTGTTCAGTTTGGATCACTGTACTGTATATTTTATATTTCTGTTTATTATGATGTTTTGATCTCTTACAATACCTTTCTAGCTGAAGAGAGACTGTCTCTCCCTGGGATAGTCAATTCTTAGAAGTAGGAAAGGGTCCAGTCAGCATTATGCCTTTGAAATACAAACTAACAAATCCAGAGCCGTCCCTCCTTTTTCTGTCCTTTATACCCCAGGAGGTAATATTCATTTTCTTAATCATCCTAGGACCCGGTACCAGACAACGAAGGACCAGTCGTAAAGTTAGCTAAAATTATGCAAACTAGCCAGTCCTTAAATGTTCACAATGCCCTGCTTCGCCTTTTCTGAGGAAGCCTCAATAAAGTCTGTAGCCTGAGTAGTCTCTCTCCCCCATCTTTTGCCTCCTGGTCACTCTGGTTTCTTTCCCATGTGGCCCTGTGTGGGATACCATGCTGTATATCTTCAGGACTCATAAGTGTAATAAACCTTGTTCTTGTTGTTTTCCTGAGCCTCTCTCTAGTCCCTTCTTGTGGCAGCATCTGACCATCTCATATCAGAATACAGAGCAATCACTCCTCCTGACATTTTCCTAGGGTTCTTTTCTCTTAGGGTTTTCATTGTCCCTTCTCTCAGGTTGGCCTCTTCCAGGAAATTCCTATCCAGCCAGCTGATCTAAATTCCAATTGTAGTCTAATTTCAAGTTCTTACCCATTATACTTCTTAGTCCCAGTAAACTGAAGGATGTGGCTTTTTATCTGTTTGCAATTAATCCAGAATATTCTGTGGTAGTGAAAATATAGAGGAATGGTTCAAGAAATTTCACATAAAAGTCTGACCTTCTCAGAGCATGCAGAGGACCTCAAATGAAATGTATCTGTGTGTTGCTAAGTAGCTTCATTCACATATGACTCTTTGCGATCCCATGGACTGTAGCCTGCCAGGCTCCTCTGTCCATGGGGTTCTCTAGTCAAGAATACTGAAGTGGGTTGCCATGCCCTCCTCCAGGGGATCTTCCCAACCCAGGGATAGAACCTGTGTGTCTTATGTCTACTGCATTGGCAGGAGGGTTCTTTACCACTAGCACCACCTGGGAAGCATAGTGAAATATATGCTCTATCATAAAAGTGTTCTGGGAACACAGAGGAGGAACTAAACACTATATTTTGTAAGGGAAATAAGATTTCTCCTCTGCCTTCTTAGAGTCTCCAAGTCGGACTGACATAAGACAACAGAAAAGTGTATATTTTATTTGTAATTTTTACATGAACGTGGAGCTTTCACAAGAAAAAAAATGACAATCCAGTGAAGAAGGTGGGGCCTAATGTATGTATGCTAGATTGGACAAAGAATAGTAAACTGTGAAAATGTGGCAAAGCAAAGAAGTTTGGCAAGACAATGTTGTAAAGCAATGATCCTCCAATTAAAAAATTTAAAAAAATAGACATTTTGGATAAAGCAGTTAATTGTGGAAAAGTACCTTGGAAGGTAAGGGTTGAAGAGTGGTTTTGTACAGATTTCTCCTGGCTTCCACTCCTAGTCTCCAGGGACGTGAATGTCTTCCTTCCTCCTGGTACAGGGAGGGCACCTTTCACATGGCAGTTTTATTTCCTGCTTTTAGGAAGAAAAGGGAAGGTTAGAATGTCCATCTTGTGTCTACTGTTTCTCAAGCACCTTTAACTCAAAATGGTCCCTATGCCAAGATGGCGTATTTTAGGATGACATGTTCTGAACCAATACAATTTCTAACATTTACAGCATTTTTTTAAACAGTTCACATACATAGGCCATTTTCTTTCCATTGTATCAAAACATGGTAATAAATCAGTGAGATATTAAATAGTTGATGATATCTTAGAACCAAGGACATGTGGTAGTTTTCCCTAGGGCTGTGGTGATTAGTTAACTAAGGCTGGTAGTGGTGGCTGTTCTAATAGATAAAGTGGCATCTACTGGACCCTGAAGGACAGTTGAAACTGTCACATGGAGACTGGCATAGAAGCGTATTCTGGGAAGAGAGAACAGCATAAAAAGACCCAAACATAGAAGGTAAGTTTGGGGGTTTTGAGGCTTTGTGAAATCTTTAGATCGACAAATGATTTTATAGACAGGGTAGGGAAAATTTTTGAAAACCTAGTTGTTCTCTATATTGGCTGATAACTGAAAGCTAAGGAGATTGTATTTTCACCTGATACTGGAACAACTGAAGGATTTAAATGAAGAGTTCAACTCTTTTTTTTGTTTGTTTGTTTGAGTTCAAGTCTTAATACATTGAAATTTCAGGAGGTTTTTGAAGCAATAAAACAAATCAGGCAGTTGCATCTAGTAGTCTAGCAAGAGATGATGAACATTTTATCCAGGAGGACTAACAGAGAGAAATGGCAAAAAGAGGAATAAAGGAACCTTCTGAAGACAGATGTAACAAAAACACAAATATAGGAGGTTTGGGGGGGGGAAGGAGGTAAAAGACAAATCAAGAGTTTCTTCTTGGTTGAGGACTGAGTAGATGATGAAGTAATTGTTTGAAAGAATGAATCCAGGAAGAGAAACAGGCTTAAGGTCTTATAGCACGGTATGGAAAAGACAGAGGTAGACTGTATATACACAAAATTAGAGGTACCCAAGGTAGAAAATAATCAGATAGTAACAAATTCTTGGGAATTTCTTAGGAGAGGGGTTGACCTAAGGATATTGGTATATTCTTTATTTTATTTTGTCAGTCATAATTTGGGGACAGAGGTCTCCTAGGTGCAAGGTTTCAGTCTTGGTGCTAATGGTACAGAGATTTAAAAAAACATAGCTCCTGCCCTCAGAAGTCACAGTTTAGGATAGAAGCTACATCAGTCTGTCTGAATTCCATGTCTAGATGAGTAGCACTAGAACTGAGGTTTGATGCCAGTCCCTGGAAGACCCTGTTCATGCCCTAATATATGTACTCAACTCTCAAGATTACTGGGCATATGCCAAGCCTACAACTTCCATCGTCAAGCCCATGCCTCTTCTTGAGGACTTTCTCTGCCAGTAGAAACCCTCTGAAAGTGTCTGGGAGCTTCCACCACCTCTCTTACATGTAACACTCAACCAAGGAGTATAAGAAGTCGGTAGATAAATAGTTCAGCAAACTTTTCTCCCAGTTGGGACATGATGGGGCATACTGGCCTCAGCGTCACATAGTTACCATTGAGACTGAGCCTTAGTTGTCCACAGCCCTAACCTGCTGGCTAAGTCACTGTGAAGAGACTTTGCTCACTTCTTGCCTCACTTCTTCAATCCTGTACTGGGTGCCTTCTGAAACCACTGCCCAGAGGACCTACATACTTGTACTGAATCCTTAGCTCAAGGGCTGCTTCTGTAGCAGCTTTTAAACAGGTCCACAAACTTCTTGATGTGCTTCCCATCAAGAGATGGTGATCTAGGTCCCCACTCGTTGAATCTGCTTGAGTTTTGATCTATAGAATGTGGTAGAAGTAATGAGATGTGACTTTTGAAGCTAGGTAATAAACAGCCAAGCAGCATCTCTCTTGTTCACTGGAACGCTGACTGCTGGAGCTCTGAGCAAGCATGTAAGTGCAGTTTGCTTGGGGCTGCCCCACTGGAGATGTCGCACTGAGAGGTCACATGAAGATCCCTGATGCTCTCTTAATATATAGTGAGATGACCAGTGAGCCATAGCCCTTGATGACACTCCAGTCTGGCTACGAGGCAAATGAGTGAAGAAGCCTCCAGACAACTTTAGGACCCACTATTTGAATCACCCTCAGCTAGTCTTCTCAGCTGAATTCCCAGGCATCACAAGGCAGAGACAGGCTTCTCCGTGCCATGCCTGAATTCCCACCCCAGAGAATTCATGAACATAATAAAAAGGGTTGTCTAACACCACTGGATTTTGAGATCATAGCAAAATATTGACTTCCACAGAGGAAGCAGCATGAACATTTGTGAGATGACTGAAAATAGAAGTATGAATTACCTCATCAAGGGACAGAGTGCACCTCAATTATTTTCTACCATGCAGAGATGATGTATTTAACCTGAAACTGTGTGTATTCTGTATACAGCCTCTCTGCCACAATAAGACCAACCAGCTTCAACTGATAAGATCTGAGAGCAATGACTTTCAGGAAGTTACATGGCCAATAAATTACAAAAGAACTGCCAAGGGGCCATTGGCTAAGAAGTTTTCAATAGCTTTCCCATTTTAAAGTTATTTCCTTGTGCTTTATCATTAGCAATCTACATACATTTGGTTAGAAATTGCATGACCTGAAAAAGACACTACAGCAGAGATTCTGCCTGAGTTAAGCTCTAGATGCTATCTGGCTTGAACATGAGGCAAAGGGAAGGAGATAGTTCTCAGGTGATTGGAAATGATTTCTGCATCGGATGTGATGTCTGTCATATCCAATCACCTGGTGCCTGTTTAGGATCAGACATGTGACAGCAGGTGGAAGTGTGCCTTTTGATCCTGAAATGGCAACAGACCCTCGCGTCTGCAGCTTCATTTGACAAATTTGGCAGGAGGGAAGAGATCTGGAACCAGAAGCATCTGCCACTGAGCTGGGACTGCTGAAACAAAGGCTTTTATGAAAGCTGTTTCCTTCCATTGCCAGCCACTGAGCTTACTGTGGACACAAGATTAGACCCAAGTATATTTATCAATATTAGGATCCTGGGGTCATCTGTCCATGACTCACTGGTGTATCAGAGATTCCACGTGAATCTGTCCAATCACCTTCAGCACAGGAGACACTTTGACTGCCATGCATTACGTGTGTCTGTGACTGTGCTGGCCCCGTGGAGGAGACCCCAGCAAGGTGTAGTTCATGCCTCATGACACTGCTCCTCCATCCTGTCACTAGACTGGCACTTCATCACCAGATGAGAAGCCTTGCCTCACACTGGATGGGCTACAGTTACTGAAAAATAAATAAGAAAATATTTGAAATGTAGAAGAAAATGCATGGCACTATTTACTATTGTGGTGAACAAGTAATTTTCTCTAACAGCAATGGAAAAATTCACGGAAATCAGAGATGATCAATTGTATACAGGTGAACAGAAGTTACTGTAGGTGATAAACAATCTAAATCAAAATAACAATCTGAGGGAAATATTTGCAAGAAATATTTGGCTAACATCCTAACCACATAAAGAAATCTTATCAGTCTTCTAAAATATACTAACAGGTAGAGAACAGTAACACATAATTCATTAAAAGTACAAATGGCTAACAAAGGTATGCACAACTGAAAAGACAAAGAGGTGTCACATTTTAACTATCAGATTTATGAAGATTGAAAGCAATACTACATCGTGGGGTGAAAGCATGGTGAGGTGAGCAGTTTTCCACACTGCTGGTAGGAACAATAGTTCTGCAATACTTGTGTAAGCAAATTGACAGTCTATATCAAAACACTAAAAGAATTCAAAAGCTTTTTGATTATCAACAGCACTTCTAGGGATCTATCCTACAAACCAGAGAGATTAACTCAAAGATTTATGTAAAGAATAATGATCAAAATGAGGTTTATGGTAAAGTTAATATGAAACAATCTAAATGCCTCCAGTGGAGAAGGAGATGGCAACCCACTCTAATGTTCTTGCCTGGAGAATCTCATGGACAGAGGAGCTTGGTGGGCCAATCCCTGGGGTCACAAAAAGTCAGACATGACTGAGCGACTAACTCTGAACCCTGAAATGCCTCCAAAAGGCATAGTTAAATACATTTTTATATATGTATGTGCATGCATGCATGGTAAGTCACTTCGGTCTTGTCTGACTCCTGGTAACACCTTGGATTATAGCTCACCAGGCTCCTCTGTCCAGACAAGGGTACTGGAGTAGGTTACTATGCCCTCCTCCAGGTGATCTTCCTGACCCAGGAATCAAACCACATCTCTTGGGCCTCCTACATTGGTAGGCAGGTTCTTTACCACTGAGCCACCTGGGAAGCTGCAATGAACAAAATAGAGAATAACAAAATGTATTAACAGTTTACCAGTTTTGAACATGTATTTGTAAATACTAGAAACAAATTTGCCAAAAACATGAGCATCGTTTCCTCTTAGTGGTAAAACATTGAGTGATATCTATTTTCTTCTACTGAAATCTTCAGGATGTATTTTATCTCAATAGTGAATATTGGATTCATTTTCTATTGCTGCACAAGTTACCACATATTTAATCTCCCAAAACAAGATCATGTGCTACCTTCCAGGTTTGCAGGTCACAAGTCTGAGGTTGGTTTACCTGGATTCTCTTCTCTAGGACATTAGGCTGGTAGGGGGAGGTGATGAACTGAGATGAATCCTCATTCTTCATTGGGAGCTTTTCTTTCAAGCTCACTCAGGTTGCTGGCAGAATTCAATTGTGATTGTAGGGCTGAGGTTCCTGCTTTCTTGCTGGCTGTCAACCAGGGACCACTCTTTGCTCCTAGAGGCTGCCCACAGGTCTTCGACATGGCCTCATAGGTGATTATGTTCTCTTTCTTCCAGATGAGCCAGAATGCATTGAGTTTCCTCTTCTGTGACCAGCTAGAGAATAAAGCTCTTTGCTTTTAAAGGCTTATTGATTAGGTCAGATCCTCTTGGATAATCTCCCTATCACAAGATCAACTGATTTGGGAACTTAACGACACCTTAAAGTGAAGCCTTAGGTAAAGATTACTTGCTCTTTTCTAATTTTTTATTTAATATTGGATTATAGCCAGTTAACAATGTTGTAATAGTTTCAGGTGACAGCAAAGGACTCAGCCATGTATATATTCATTCTCCCCCAAACTTAACCATCCAGGCTGCCACATAACATTGAATAGAGTTCCATTTGCTATAGAATAGGTGCTTGTTGGTTATCTATCTTAAATACAACCATGTGTACATGTCAATCCCAAACCCTCTTACTATCCCTTTCCTCCATTCTTACCCCGTTAACTGTAAGTTTGTTGTCTAAGTCTCTGCAAACTCTTTGGTTTTTAATTCTTTCTCCTATTGATCAAGGGACTTAGGATAACTTACTTAGCCTCTCTGAGCTTCAGTTACCTTTAAGAGGGGCTGATAATAACAGTAATTGTCTCAAAGGATAATTGTAAAATTTATCAGACACTTAAAGGTAGTAACGTTTTACTGGAAGACAGAGGAGCCTGGCATGCTGCAGTCCACAGGGTGTCAAAGAACCATGCATGAATTAACAACCAAACGACAGCTCTTTGTGCGGCGAACTCGCGCCTAGTAAAGATGGTTATCCCGCGGCTCGCCAGTCGTCTGCTGCGGGCGGAACCGTCCCCAAACCAGGGGGAGGCTGCAGCCTGCGCCGTCTTTGCACAGCTACCGGCGTGCAGGCTCCTGATTCTCAAAGGAGGGTCCGAGGCACCACGAGGGAGTTAAAACGTCCACCGGTGTGTTACTCCTAAAAGAAGGCCTGAGAGCTTTGGGAGACCAGCCAGGGCAGCACCCCTTCACAGAGATTCCAGTCTAGCCTGGTGACTGAAGGCCTAAGGTTTGGAATTCCCTTGGAGGTGGCTGGGAAGTCCAGGTGATGGTTCCTGCTACTTCAGTAACAGGCTGTGACAAGATGTGGAGCGCAGCATGCTTTCTACCTAGGTACTGTGTTTTAGGATTTTGCTGACACAGAGGATGTCCTACCTGATGTTGGTCAGATCCTTGGAACTTCTCATGTTTCCTGTGTGAACCAGTGTGAGCAGCTGTCAAACTCCAGTGGGGAGGGAGAATGCCTAGAAATTTGGGGACCAAAATCAATTAGGTGATCTTTATTAGAAAGTGCAATAAAATGTTTTAAAGCGAATAAAAATAGGTGGGTCTGAGTAAAAACAAGAGGGTACAGAAAGATTTAGGGATGTGAAAGTGAATGAGTGTCACAGTTGACATCTACCTGTACCTCTTTCCAGCTACATTACAAAAAATTAAAAATTAGGTTTGTCACATGTTGACACCAATGTTGAGGATTTCTAGATGGAGTACCATAGTATTTTTAATATTTGGGGTTTTAATTATACTATTAACACCATCATCCAGTTTTCTTTTTGATGAATTGGTAAAAACATAGGTTGTCTGGATATAAGAATAATACTGCTGGTGGTTGTCAGGAGCTGGGAATGAGGAAGTGAAGAGATATTTAATGGGTATTGTTTCAGTTTTACAAGGTGAAAGAGTTCATGGAGATGGATGGTGGTGATAGTTGCTCAATGTCATGAACATAATTATTACCACTGAACTGTATGCCTAAAAATGGTAAAGATTCGAGGAGGGATAAATTGGAAGATTGGAATTGATATACACACCACTAAGTATAAAATAGATAACTAATAAAGACCTGTATAGCACAGGAAGTTCAGTCCTCTGTAATAGCCTATAAGAGAAGAGAATCCCAGAGTATCTGTATGTATAACTGATTCAGTTTACTGTACACCTAAAACTAACACATTGTAAATCAACTATACCCCAATAAAATTTTTTTAATGGTAAAAAAAAAACAACCGAACAACAACAGCAACAATATTTTATTACTTAATTTGACATGAAATTTGGTTTTGGGGATCAGTATTAGAAAACACAAAGCAAAATGTAAAAGCCCACTAAAACTATCTAGGTAGAAAAAGAGTTTGATGAACTATGAAAATAAGCTTCAGATTTTTTTCATTATCTTTCCCTTTTTCTAGTCAACAGCTAGGAGCATGTTTATTCCCTACCTCTGTGCAGTATTGGCCTATAGCAAAATTAAGTAGCTGAGCACCCCCCTGGCGCTCTAAACACTTTTCTTTTTTTTTTTATTATTATTGTTTTTGCCATACATTGTCATGATATCACCATGGGTTTACATATGCTTCCCCTCCGGGTCCCCCCTTCCTCCTCCCTCCCCCCTGGGAAATCTCGCTGCACCAGTCCCGAGCATCAATCCTGGGCTGGCGATTGATTAGACACATGACAATTAACATGCTTCAATGCCCTTCTCCCATCTCATCCCACCCTTACCCTCATCCACAAAGTCCACAAGTCTATTCTATACATCTGCGTTCCTTTTGTTGTCTCCCATGTTGGGTTCTCATTACTGTCTTTCTAAATTCCATATATATGTGTTAATATACTGTATTGTTGTTTTTGCTTCTGGCTTACTTCACTCTGGATAATGGGCTCCAGTTTCGTCCATCTGAGTAGAATTGCTTCAAATGAATTTTTTTTTAATGCTGAGTAATATTCCATTGTGTATATATACCACAGCTTTCTTATCCATTCGTCAGTTGATGGGCATCTAGGTTGCTTCCATGTCCTGGCTATTGTAAACAATGCAGCGATGAACATTGGGGTGCACGTGGCTCTTTCAATTCTGGTTTCCTCGGTGTATATGCCCAGCAGTGGGATTGCCGGGTCATATGGCAGGTCTATTTGCAGCTTTTTAAGGAACCTCCACACTGTTTTCCATAGTGGCTGTACTAGTTTGCATTCCCACCAACAGTGTAAGAGGGTTCCCTTTTCTCCACATCCTCTCCAGCATTTATTGCTTGTAGACTTTTGGATGGCAGCCATTCTGACTGGTGTAAAGTGGTACCTCATTGTAGTTTTGATTTGCATTTCTCTGATAATGAGTAAACACTTTTCTTGATATTCTGTTTCCATCTCCGGTCAAGAAAAGTGCTTTGTGCTTCTCCAGAGCTAGGAAACCTTGTTAAAATGCAAATATTCTCTAAAAAGAGAAAACATGCATGGCTGTTAAGCACGGCTTGCATTATTTTGAAACTTGTGTAATGAGAGCCTGAGAGAAAGGTATACAGATGGGAATGTTTGATGTAGGATGTAAAAGAAGGAGATACCCTGCTGAACCACCAACTCTTATAAGAAGATGAAGAAAATCATTAAAACTTTAGCTTCTTGACAAAAAGTATCCAAGAAATAGAAGGTAATAAAAGAATCTCACTTCTAGATATGTCCTGAGTCCAGGTAGCCACAGGGTACTGTAATTTCTAGCAAATGTTGCTCACTACCGCGTAAAGAAAGCTGAGCGGCGAAGAAATGATGCTTTTGAACTGTGGTGTTGGAGAAGACTCCTGAGAGTCCCTGGGACTGCAAGGAGATCCAACCAGTACATCTTAAAGGAGATCAGTCCTGAATGTTCATTGGAAGGACTGATGTTGAAGCTGAAAGTTCAATACTTTGGCCACTTGATGTGAAGAACTGACTCACTGGAAAAGACCCTGACACTGGGAAAGACTGAAGGCAGGAGGAGAAGGGAATGAGGAAGAGATGGTTGGATGGCATCACCGACTCAATGGACAGGAATTTGAGTAAACTCTGGGAGTTGGTGATGGACAGGGAGGCCTGGCGTGCTGCAGTCCATGGGGTTGCAAAGAGTCAGACACAACTCAGCGACTGAACTGAACTGAACCGCATGCTAAGTCACTTCAGTCATGTCTGACTCTGCAATGCTATGAACTGTAGCTCACCAAGCTCCTCTGTCCATGGGATTCTCCAGGCAAAAATAGAGTGGGTTGCCATTCCCTTCTCAGGGGATCTTCCTTACCCAGTCAGTGATCAAACCCGCATTTCTTATGTCTCCTGTGTTGGCCTTGACAGGCGCGTTCCTTACCACTAGCACAAACTGGGAAGCTCACTGCCACACTTGGGTTTATTTCTGGTCATTAGAAAGTTTTGCTCATCTGTGGAAGCACCTGCTTTGGCTCTTCAGAGCCCCATGTGGTACATACAAACTTACTTCTCCAGCTCAGCCCTTGAATGCTTGACAGCATGGAAAAGGGGACAGAGAAATTCCAAAACCAAATTCTGCTTACCAGAATTTTGAGCCCTACTTACCCTCTCTCCAGTCTAGGCTGTTTGTACTCAGTGACATTCAATTTTTTACATTAATTTTTATTAGAGTATAATTACTTTACAATGTTGTTGGTTTCTACTGTATAGCAAAGTGAATCTATCTATCTATCTATCTATCTATCTATCTATATATATATATATATATATATATCCCCTCTTTTCTGGATTTCCTTCCCACTTATGTCACCACAGAGCACTGAGTAGGGTTCCCTGAGCTATACATTAGCTCACATTCATTAGCTATATATTCATTAGTTATCTATTTTATACACAATGTCAATAGTGTATATATGTCAACCCCAGTCTCCAACTTCATCCCGCCCTCCCTTTCCTGCTTTGGTGTCCACCTTTCTTCATTTCTACCAACTTCCCTTGTTGCTATCTCACCTCCCAGTATGAAAAGAAATACCTGCAGGTAGGTCAGATATGCTTTGGGGCTTCCTGAAAGGTTCTCCATGTGAGGGCCAGGTTGCTGGGTATGAATTGTACCTTTCCTTCTCGTTCTTCGGATGGAGCTAAAGGAATGATGGAAGCAAGTAGTCAGGTGAATGAGGCATGTTCTCTGATAAATTCTGTGGATTTTACAGAAAATTTTTTTAATTTACTGTATTTTGTCCCTGTTTTTCAAATTTTAAACTTTTTATTTTGTATTGGGGTATAAAGACAACTAACAATGTTATGGTACTTCTGGGTGAATAAGATAGGGACCCGGCCTTACATATACATTTATCCATTCTCCCCCAAACCCTCCTCCCACCCAGGCTGGTGCATAACACTGAATAGAATTCCATGTGCTGTTCAATAGGTCCTTATTGATTATCTGCAGTACTGACATTTTTTTTTTAAACCTGGAGCGATGTGTTCAGCAAATGCCTTTAAGAAGGAGTTAGAATAAACTGTCTGTTCAGTTGCTAAGTTGTGTCTGATTCTTTGTGACCACATGGACTGCAGAACTCCAAGCTTCTCTGTGCTTCACTATTTTCCAGAGTTTGCTCATAATGGCCCTTAAAGATGAATGCTCTAATATAAATAGAGAATAAAATATTCTCTCCTTGTGCATTGATAATACAGGTATTTGAATTTGAGTTGGGTTTTAAAAGAAATAATGTCTTGTAAAAGTATAACTATATATTTTTTAGTATCAATTATGCATTAGACACTGTGCTAGGTGTTTTATAAACATGATTTCATTTAATCGTCGTTAGACTATAAACCGCATGAGGGCAGAGATTAAGCCTTCCTCATATGTCAAGGCATCAGGGTCTGGCATAGAGGCTGGTTGTATGGCAGTAGAGAAGATCTGTGAATTACTTCAGCATAGATTTATAGAACATCTTTGTGCTAGAGGAACCTGACAACTAGGCACCGAATGAGAATTCCTAGCATGAGGGATTTAACAGTCTACAAAAGGCACACAAATCCCAGCTATCATGGAGAGCAGTCGAGCAAAAGGTGTGTTCAGATTTAAATTCAGTCTCTGCCACTTACTGACCATATTACTTTAGTCATAAAGACTTTATGTCTCTGGGACTCTGTTTTCTCATCTGTAAAATGGACATGATAATAGTGCTTGGGTCTTAGGATGTCTTGAAGATAAAAGAATCCTGCTTGGCCCATGGTTTCTGCTTAGAACATGACAACTATTATTTTTATAACAGCCATTCTATAAGAATTACTTGAACGAATGTATGAATAATTTCTTGCTCAACTCAACTAGATATGAAGAATATTATCTATTTCATAAATAAGGAATCTAAACTAGAGAGAGGTTAATTCCTTTGCTCAAGTTCAGTCATCTGATAAGAAGCAAGGCTGTAATTTGTATCCAAGTGCATATGACTTCAAAGTCCATTCCATTCCACATTATTGCTGCTGCTGTATTCCTATTAAGGGTGAATGTTAACAAGTAGCATAAATATATATGATATAATTTCTAAGAGGAACTCAGGCAACAGGGCAAATGCCATGTCACTTCCCAGTAAGAATGGTGCAAGTGAGATTAAAAAAAAAAGGCATTGAAAAACTCTACCAAAGTCCAGCTGCCAATGTGGGATTATTACTCAGTCTAGCTGTTATGTGCTATTGTGTGCCAGTTGGAAGTGGGCTACATTTTTTTCATGTGACAGCTGGTTTTGGTAGCAAGGAATGCCTTGAAGTTGGCACCACAATTCAGCCCAGAAACGGTTTGACTTGATTCACAAATATGCAGCTGAAAAACTACAACCAGAGAGATGGTAAGCTCAGAATAGAGTCTAAAAAACAAGAAAAGTAGAAATTATTCTTTTTCTATTTACATAATTAAAGAGACTGCACATAGCTACAAATCTCCAATTTAGTAATATATGTTTCCAAATTTGTTCCTAGGTGAAGTATACATTCACTTCTCTATTGATGTTATTTCATCAAGTACAGGTCTGGTCCTTGCAGAATTTATAAATGGTCCCATTCAGGGTATAATTAATATAAAGGTTACAGTGAGTCTTACTTAAATTTCCCTTAGAATCTTCTCTAGTGCCACCATCTCCAGGATGACTTCTTTGACTCATTCATTCATTGACTCATTTATTTATGTATTCATACAATTGAATACATATTTACTGAATACTTACTATGTCAAAGACTCTGGTAGAAAATTTGACAAAGTCCTTGCTTTTATGTGAGTTGCATTCTATTACAGAGGCAAGCAATAAACAAGCTATCCAACAAGTGAGTAAGTAAAATAAATCCTAATAGTGATCATTTCTATGAAGAGATAGGATATTGTGGATACCTCTCTGAAGTAGAATTTGAGCTGTAGTCTGAATGTGGGGAAGGGATGGTCATGAATAGAGTTGAGGGAAGAAACACAGTGGGTGGAAGCTTTTTGTTGCTAGACCTCAGAAAATGGAGGAAGAAAGGTAGAAAGAACTTAAAGGCAGAAAGAGAGACTGATAGGGACAAAGTTATCTTGGAACTCATGGGACTTGGATTTCATTCTAGGTGCAATGATAAGTCCTCAGGACGTGAAGCATGGAGATGGCATAATCTAATTTTTTTTATATTCTTAAGAGGACTCTGTAGACTGAATAATAAATTATTGTAGACATAGAGACTGAAGGAATGAAACTGAGGGTCCAGAAACAGTCCTCATATTTATAGTCAATCTTCAACAAGAGTTATAAGACACTTAAATGGGGAAATGAACGTGTTTTACACAAGTGATATTGGTTCAACTGTGTATCCATATAAAAAGGAATAAAGTTTGATCCCTATCTCATACTATATAAAAATTATTTAAAATGGATTAAAACCTAAATATGAGCTCAAAAGTATATACGGAATTTAGAAAGATGGTAACGATAACCCTGTATGCGAGACAGCAAAACAGATGCAGATATATAGAACAGTCTTTTGGACTCTATGGGAGAGGGCAAGGGTGGAATGTTATGGGAGAATGTCATTGAAACATGTAAATCATCATATGTGAAATCGATCACCAGTCCAGGTTTGATGCTTGCTATAGGGTGCTCAGGGCTGGTGCACCAGGATGACCCAGAGAGATGGAATCAGGAGGGAGGTAGGAGGGGGGTTCTGGAAGGGGAACACATGTATATCCATGGCAGATTCATGTCAATGTATGGAAAAACCAACAGGATAATTTAAAGGGAAAAAAAAGGTAAACCTCTTAGAAGAAATTGGGTTCAGCTCAGTTCAGTCACTCAGTCATATCCAACTCTTTGTGACCCCATGGACTGCAGCACGCCAGGCTTCCCTGTCCATCACCAACTCCTTGAGCTTGCTCAGACTCATGTCCATCGAATGAGTGATGCCATCCAACCATCTCATCCTCTGTCATCACCTTCTCCTCCTGCCTTCAATCTTTCCCAGCATCAGGGTCTTTTCTTTTTCTTTTAAATTTTATTATTATTTTAAAATTTTCTTTACATTATCGTGTTGGTTTTGCCATACATTGACATGAATCTGCCATGGGTATACATGTGTTCCCCTTCCATAACCCCCCCCACCTCCCTCCCAATTTCCTCTCTCTGGATTATCCTGGTGCACCAGCCCTGAGCATCAAACCTGGGCTGGCAATTGATTTCACATATGATAATTAACATGTTTCAGTGCCATTCTCCCATATCATCCCACCCTTGCCCTCTCCCATAGAGTCCAAAACATTGTTCTATACATCTGCGTTTCTTTTGCTATCTCACATACAGGGTTCTCATTACCATCTTTCTAAATTCCATATATATGCATTAGTGTACTGTATTTTTGTTTTTCTTTCTGGCTTACTTCACTCTGTATAGTGGGCTCCAGTTTCATTCACCTCAGTAGAACTGATTCAAATGTATTATTTTTAATGGCTGAGTAATATTCCATTGTGTATATGTACCACAGCTTTCTTATCCATTCGTCAGTTGATGGACATCTAGGTTGCTTCCATGTCCTGGCTATTGTAAACAATGCGGTGATGAACATTGGGGTACACGTGTCTCTTTCAATTCTGGGTTCCTTGGTGTATATGCCCAGCAGTGGGATTGCTGGGTCATATGGCAGTTCTTTTTCCAGTTTTTTAAGGAATCTCCACACTGTTCTCCAAAGTGGCTGTACTAGTTTGCATTCCCACCAACAGTGTAAGAGGGTTCCCTTTTCTCCACATCCTCTCCAGTATTTATTGCTTGTAGATTTTTGGATGGCAGCCATTCTGACTGGTGTAAAGTGGTACCTCATTGTGGTTTTGATTTGCATTTCTCTGATAATGAGTGATGTTGAGCATCTTTTCATGTGTTTGTTGCCATTTTTATGTCTTCTTTGGAGAAATGTCTGTTTAGTTCAAATGAGTCAATTCTTGGCATCAGGTGGCCAAAGTATTGGAGTTTCAGCTTCAGCATCAGTCCTTCCAATGAATATTCAGGACTGATTTCCTTTAGGATGGACTGGTTGGATCTCCTTGAAGTCCAAGGGACTCTCAAGAGTCTTCTCCAACACCGCAGTTCAAAAACATCAATTCTTCTGCGCTCAGCTTTCTTTATAGTCCAACTCTCACATTCATACATGACTACTGGGAAAACCATAGCTTTGACTAGATGGACCTTTGTCAGCAAAGTAATGTCTTTGCTTTTTAAAATGCTGTCTAGGTTGGTCATAGCTTTTCTTCCAAGGAGCAAGCATCTTTTTATTTCATGACTGCAATTACCATCTGCAGTGATTTTGGAGCCCCCAAAAGTAGTCTGCTACTGTTTCCCCATCTATTTGCCATGAAGTGATGGGACCAGATGCCATGATCTTCACTTTTTGAATGTTGAGTTTTAAGTCAGCTTTTTCACTCTCTTCTTTCACTTTCATCAAGATGCTCTTTAGTTCCTCTTCACTTCTTCCGTAAAGGTGATATCATCTGCATATGAGGTAATTGATATTTCTCCTGGCCATCTTGATTTCAGCTTGTGCTTCATCCAGTCCGGCATTTTGCATGAGGTACTCTGCATATAAGTTAAATAAGCAGGTGACAATATACAGCCTTGATGTACTCTTTTCCCAATTTGGAACCAATCCATTGTTCCGTGTCCAGTTTTAACTATTGATTTTTTTTATTTATTTTTTTATTGTTTTTGCCATACGTTGTCATGATATCACCATGGGTTTACATATGCTTCCCCTCCGGAATCCCCCTTCCTCCTCCCTCCCCCCCGGGAAATCTCGCTGCACCAGCCCCGAGCATCAATCCTGGGCTGGCGATTGATTAGACACATGACAATTAACATGCTTCAATGCCCTTCTCCCATATCATCCCACCCTTACCCTCATCCACAAAGTCCACAAGTCTATTCTATACATCTGCGTTCCTTTTGCTGTCTCGCATGTTGGGTTCTCGTTACCATCTTTCTAAATTCCATATATATGCATTAATATACTGTATTGTTGTTTTTGCTTCTGGCTTACTTCACTCTGGATAATGGGCTCCAGTTTCGTCCATCTGAGTAGAATTGCTTCAAATGAATTTTTTTTTAATGCTGAGTAATATTCCATTGTGTATATGTACCACAGCTTTCTTATCCATTCTTCAGTTGATGGGCATCTAGGTTGCTTCCATGTCTTGGCTTTAAAAAGCTGCAATTAACTATTGATTTTTGACCTCCATACAGATTTCTCAGGAGGCAATTCAAGTGGTTAGATATTCCCATCCCTTTCAGAATTTTCCACACTTTGTTGTGATCTACACAGTCAAAGGGTTTGGCATAATCAATAAAGCAGAAGTAGATATTTTTCTGGAATTCTCTTGTTTTTTTGATCATCCAGTGGTTATTGGCAATTTGATCTCTGGTTCCTCTGCTTAGCTTGAACATATGGAAATTCACAGTTCACGTACTGTTAATGCCTCGCTTGGGGAATTTTGAGTGTTACTTTTCTGGCATGTGAGATGAGTGCAATCGTGTCATAGTTTGAACATTCTTTGGTGTTGCCCTTCTTTGGGATTGGAATGAACACTGACCTTTTCCTCTCCTGTGGCCACTGCTGAGTTTTCCAAATTTGCTGGCATACTGAGTACAGCACTTTAACAGCATCATCTTTCATCCTGATTGATACAAGATGGTGGAGTAGAAGGACGTGCACGCATCTTCTCCTGCAAGAACACCAACATTAAACTCACTGCTGAACAACCAGCGACAGGAGAATGTTTGATCCAAACAAAAACAGATAGCCCACTCCCAAAGGCAAAGGAGAAGCCCCAGCAAGATGGTAGGAGGGGCAAAATCATGTTTTATATCAAACCCATACCTGCCAGAGATGCCTGAAGGGCTCAAACAAAACCTTTTGCACACTAGGACCCAGGGACCCCACAAAGACTGACCCAGATCTCTGTTTGAGTCTCCTGTGGAGATATAGGTCAGCAGTAGTGGCCTGCCACAGGGACAGGGGCTCTGGGTACAGCAGACATGTGACATAAGCCCTCTTCTAGGAGGTCAACTTTAAGCCCACCATAGAGCTTCCAAGCAGACAACCCATAATCTGCAGAACAATTATACCAAAGAAATTCTCACACTGTTAACAAAGTTCTAGGATCCACAACAGATTCCCACCCCGAGGATCTGGCAAAGGGACTGAGAACTCCCAGGGAATTTCTCTTTGGAGGCCAGTGGGATTTGACTACAGAGCTTGCACAGGACTGAGAAAACAGACTCTTGGAGGGCACAAACAAAACCTTAGAAGAAAACATACAGGTAAATTCTGATCTTGGACTTGGCAATGGTTTCTTATGATGACTAAAACACGTGTAACAAAAGACAAATTGGATAAATTGGCCTTCTTCAAAATTAAAATCTTTTGTTTATCAAAGGACATCATCAAAGAAATAAAAGGACAAACCACAAAATGGGAGAAAACATTTGCATATTACACATCTAATGAGGGACTTGTATGCAGAATATATTAAAAAAGTCTTACAACTCTATAATACAAAGATGAACAACCTAATTTAAAAATAGACAATAGACTTGAATAGATATTTCCCCACAGAAGATGTACAAATGGTCAATAAGAATTTAAAGAGATGTTTATCACCATTAACCATCTAGGAAAGGCAAGCACAAGCCACAGTGAGATACTGCTTCACAACAATTAGAATGATTATATTGGGGTTGCCCATAAAGTTCATTTGAGTCCTCTCATAAGACTGTATAGAAACCTTGAATGAACTTTTTGGCCAACTCAATAATTTTAAAAAGATAAGTAATAACAAGTGTTGGCTAGGATGTAGAGACATTGCAACCCTCATTTACTGCTGTGAGAATGTAAAGTGGTTCAATCATTTTGGAAGAGTCTGGTGTTTCCTAAAATATTAAATGTAGAATTATCATATGTTACAGCAATCCCACTTCTGAATATGTACCCATGAGAAATTAAAACACATGTCCATACAAATGTTTATACAGTGTTTATCTTGTTTATACTTTTTAATTTTTATTTTTTTCAATTATAAAAGTATAATAGCACATTTACAGAAGACCTGGAAAATACATAACAAGGTTACACACAGTTCCACTATATAATATTTTAGTAAATAAATTAAGATTTTTAGTTGGAGTTTCAATATCAAACTCTCAAAGATAGAATGAATATACAAGGAAGTAGAAGGATATAGGAGACCTGAAATGCACTGTGAACCAATTCAACATAATTAAGATTTATATAATTTTCATACAATAGTAGGATACAAATGTTATTCAAGTTCCCATAGACTGTAAACTAGGAGACACTGGAACATATCCAGGGATAAAAAACAAGGTACAAAAAGTTCATGGCCTAAAGTTATTGAAATCCTACATATAGTATTTATCCTAATACTCAAAAAGTAGAAGCAATCCAAATATCCATCATCTGATGAATGGGTTTGGGTGGACTCCGGGAGTTGGTGATGAACCTGGCGTGCTGTGGTTCATGAGGTTGCAAAGAGTCGGACACGACTGAGAGACTGAACTTAACTGATGAATGGATACATAAAATGTGACATATGCATGCAGTGAAATATTGGACAATAAAATAAATGCAGTGCCTATGCATAGTAAAACATCTATGAACTTTGAAAACATCCTTTGAAAGAAACCAGTCACAAATGACCACATATTATTTGATTATATGCAAATGGAATGTTCAAAATAGGCCAATCTATAGACACAGAGGGGAGATTAGTGGTCACCTACAACTGAGGGATTAGGAATTTGGGGGATTATGGTTAAGCAAAATGCATTTTCTTTTTGGTGTAATGAAAATGTTCTCAAATTGACTGTGGTGATTGAGCACCACTGTGTGAATACAATAAATTGAATTGTGTGCTTTAAATAGATGAATTGTACTATGTGTGCTTATATGTCAATGAAATTGATTTTTCTAAAAATAGTCAGGAAGGCAAGATTAGACGTATGTAACTAAATTAGGATGTTGCTTTGTTCAAGTGGGAAATGGCAGTGGCTTGAACCAGGGTAATCTGGTCCTCCCAACCACGACTGCGAAGTCCGACTGGAGTAAATATGCTTTTTATTCATTCATGTATCTACCTTTTCATTAATATTTATTACATTGCAATGAAATGATGTGTATTGATGTCTCCCGTACTACACAGTAAACTTCCAGTGAAGGACTTTGCTCTTATCCTCTAGTTCTACCTAACTCAAATAGCCGTATACAGTAGGAACTACATAAATATTTAGTGAACTGATATGAGCCAGATGTTGATGGCATTAAAGGTGTCTCAAATATCTATGGAAGGTATAAAACTTAGTGCAATATAAACTGTATCCAACACTTTCATTTTTCTCTCATCCTCATTCTTGTCTTGAATTGAGTTCAGAGTTTACCTGAAACAGAAAAATAATACACAAAAACAAAGTCATAGAGATCAGAGTAGAAGGAAGCGAAAGAAATAAAATTGTCCTTATTTTCATACAACATGATTATCTAGATAGAAAATCCCAAGGAATTTATAAAAATAACTCTTAGAACTAATAAGTAAATTTAATGAGATCATAGAATGTGAGGTAAATGCACAAAAATCAATTATATTTCTGTACACTAGCCATACACAATTGGGAATCAAAAATTTATGGTTATACTATTTACAATAGTACTCAAAAATGAAACACATGTGCATAAAGATGAGAAAGCATGTGTAGGATCCTTATGCTGAAAACTATCCCCAAAATATGGATGAAAGATCTTAATAAATGGAGACATACCATGTTCATGTTTTGGAGGATCCAGCATAATAAAGATGTCAGTCTCCTCCAAAGTCATTTATAGGTTTAACGCATTCTAGTGAAAATCCTAACAGTTTTTAAAAAAATAATTATTGATAAGCTGAATCTAAAATTTATATAGAAAGGCCAATAACTAGAAAAGCTAAAACAGCTTTGAAAAGGACGAAGTTGGAGGTATCATGTGACCTGACTTTAAGACCTCTTATAAAGCTTCAGTAATCAAGACAGTATGGTATTGGGGGAGGGATACACAGAGATTGATGGATTAGTGTTCCAAAGTAGACCCACGCTACTATGGGTAACTGATTTTATTTAATTAACAGGTTTATTGTGATATAATTTCCATGCTATAAAAACATACTCATTTAAAGTGTTTAACTCAATGGTTTTTGGAATATTTACAGAGAAGTGCTACCATTACTGGAATCTGATTTTTGAAGATTTTCATCACCAAAAAGAAACCTTACATGCATTAGTAGTCATACCCAGTCCTTCCATGCCCTGGTCAATTATTTTTTTACAAAATTCCAAAAACAATTTAATGCAGAAATGATTAGCCATTTCAACAAATGGTGTTGAAACAGTTGTGCCTTCAAAGGTTATGAAAATGAACCTTAACCTCATACAATAATTAAGTCCAAATGCATCATCAATGAAATTTATAAAATATAAACAAAACAAAAAAAATTTCATAAAAACAAAAAAATCTTAGGAGCTGGAGTTATCAAAGAAATTATTTTTATTTATGTATTTATATTTTTAGAAATATGTATTATTTTTATTTGGCTGTGTCAGGTCTTTGTTGTGGCATGTGGGATTTTTGGTTGCAGCTTGCAGACTCTTCATTGCAGCATGTAGAATCTAGTTTCCTGACCAGGAATGGAACCCAGGCCCCCTACATAGAGTCTTAGCCACTGTTGAGGGAAATCCCCATCAAAACGATTTTTTTTAGCTCTGACACCAAAAGTATGGTACATGAAAAAAAAAATTAATAAGTTGTAGTTTATCAAAAATTTAAAACTTTGTGCTCTGTCAAAAATACTGTTAAGCAGACTGGGAGAACATATTTGCAAAACACATGTATTACTGATGACTTGTATTCAGACTATATAAAAACTCCCATACGTCAACAGCAAAGAAAACAAAAGCAAACAAATGAGAAAACAACATTCTTACAATGGGCAAAACACTTAAACTTTACCAAAGAGGTTATGCAGGTGGCAAACAAACACATGAAAAGATGTTCAACATTATTTGTCTTTGGGGAAATAGAAATTAGAACTCCAGTGTAATATAAAATTATGTACCCTTTAGAATGGGCTTCCCAGGTGGCATTAGTGGTAAAGAACCCACCTGCCAATCAATGCAGGAGAGACAAGAAACTAGGGATCCCTGGCTCAGGAAGATTCCCTGGAGAAGGAAATGGCAACCTGCTCCAGTATTCTTGCCTAGAGAATCCGGGACAGAGGAGCCTGGTGTGCTAGTCCGTGGAGTCCCAGAGAGTCAGATATGACAGTGCACAAACATTAGAATAACTGAAATTAAAATACTGAAAATATGAAATGCTGTTGAGGATGCAGATTAGCTAGAACTCTCCTATATGCCTGTGGTAATGAAAAAGTATCAGCCACTTTGGAAAAAATTTGGCAGTTTCTCGTAAAATTAATCATATGACCCATCAGTCACTCTCCTGAGTACTTAAGAGAAGTAAAAACTTACATTCACACAAAAACATCTCCATGAATGGTTAGGGCAGCTTTATTCATAATTACTCCAAATTGTGTACAGTTCCAATCCATTTAGTCAGTGAATGGATAAACACATTGTAGCTCATCCACCCAGTAGAATACAGTGCAGCAGTAAAAGAAACAAAGTATTGATAAATGCAACAATTTGGATGAATCTCAAAGGCACTAAGTAAGAAACCAGCCTCCTAAAGTTACATAGATTTTATTTGCATGACAGTCTTGAAACAAAAAACTATAGTGGAGAACAGAGTAATAGTTGCCAGGGGTCAGGATTAGATCTGAGGTGTGATGAAAAACACAGAGCTTAGCTTCCCTGGTGGTTCAGATGGTAAAGTGTCTGCCTACAATGCGGGAGACCGTGGTTCAATCCCTGGGTCAGGAACATCTCCTGGAGAAGGAAATGGCACCCCACTCCAGTATTCTTGCCTGGACAATCCCATGAACGGAGGAACCTGGTAGGCTACAGTCCATGGGGTCACAAAGAGTTCGACACAACTGAGCGATTTCACTTTCACTTTGACTACAAAAGGAGTTTAAAAGTTGATAAAACTTTTATAATTTTACTGTTGTGATTACAAGAATTTATATTTGTGTTAACATTCCTAAAAATTTACTCCCCAAAGTCAATTTTAAAGTAAATCAATTTTAAAAATACAAAAATAGAACAGCTTTCTTGAATCTCAGGTGCTCAGGATACAGACAGGCTTGGCATTTAACCTCACTCGGCTGCCTACCACCCCAGTGAATTTGGGGTTAACTATCTCAGTTTTCTCATCTGTAAAGTGGGGAAACTCACAGTACCTTTCACATAGTAGAGAAAATTAAGTGAGATGGTAGCTGCAGAACACTTAGTGACAGTTCTTGCTGGATGGTAAGAGCTCAGTAACATTCAGCTGATGTTCCTGCTATAACTTCTATGCCTTCTACTCCTATCTGTCTTAAGGGAGAGAGAAACACCAATGAAAAAAATTAGTCTTATATTTTATCCAGTAAAGTAATATCCAGTAAAATTAATATCAGGCCACTTGGAGAAGCAGCAACACAGTTGGTAGCTCTGATATTTTATCTGAAATGCATCCCAGTGTTGGGCAGGCTCAGTTGCCCCTCAGTGCCCTCCACAATTAGAGGCCGCTGCTCTACAATACCCCCAATGTAACCAATTTAGCTCCATCTAGAATCTCTGATCCTACTGTTCCCTTGTTGGTTAACCTTGGAAGAAGTTTCAACAAAACAGATTAAAAGAAAGCCTTTTGAGCGGTCCTGTGCATCTTTACTCAGAGGATGGTTTCCAAAAGCTAATATGAATTGTCATCACTATTCCGTGTGTGTGTGTGTGTGTGTGTGTGTGTGTGTGTGTGTGTAAGAATGGCAGTTTTCCAAACTCCTCTGCCAGTGTCTCACAGCCACAGAAGGCTAGGTTATAAGCATTTGGAATTCTGATTCTTATCTTCCAGCAATAAGGCATTGAGGGCCTAGGACAGCTTCATATGTAAGTGCCTGATGTCACTGATAATCTATAACTGATAGAGCTGGGATATCTGATTGAGCATGTCCAATCACTTAAGTTAATAGAGAAGCTTTATCGTGTGCCTCTAATCTTTGCCATCTGAGTGGCAGTCCTTTTCTCCCCACACTCTCTGAGCTGGCAACCTCCCCCCACCTGCAGTCTCCTAGGCTGGAGCATTTTTCCAAGGAGCAGCAGAGGGTCAACTCCTGGGCTGTCTTGTTATCTTCTAATCACCTCTAATAGCCCTCCATGCTTGCCACTTGAGAACTGTATTAAAGAGAACTTCCTGGTGTATATGTTAGGACTTGTTTAGAAACAAATCCTAGGATGCATAGGCTGGGAAGATGCAATGCTAGCTATAGAGAAAGAAACTGCACACTTTCTGGACAGGTTTCTCATTTCTCTCTGGCTTCGCTTTTCACAAATAAACAAAGAGGGTTGGATCAGATGGTTTCTAAGGTCTCTATCACTTTTAACATTTTAGGATTCTAGTTCGAAAACAAGGTTTTATTATTGTTATTTTTAAAAAGATCTCCTTGCAACCTAGAGCACACATTGATTCTGCATTCTTCATTATTTCTTTCATCTTCAAAATAATGATCATATTTAAACTGAATTAGGAATACTATAATCTTTGTCATGTGATTTGTGTGGCTACAAAGAAATTAGATCTTGAGCTATCAATAAATTAACATTAATTAGTAGTTACTGTTCAATGCAGATGTGGCATAAGCGTGGATAAAGAACTTGAAGCACTGTAATTTTCATATCAGAAGTGATTGAAAGGCATTAGGTTAGTTCAAGTGTATTTGTTCTCTACTAAGAGGAGGTGAGGAGGAGGAGGTAGAGGTGGTGATTGAAGGGTTAGGAGAAAAGGATGGGGATTTACTAACCTCACGGGAGAGCACAATCTCAATTATATAACCCTTTTTCCTTCTTACTTCACTGGAACATGCTAGCCACTCATCTTCCAAATCTATTTCTGAACAAGAAGGATGGGCAGACATAGACAGCATCTTTCTATTAGAAGGGAACTGCTGAATAGCCTTATTGTTTCAGGAAAACACAAACATTTACATGTTTAGCTCCTCAGAGCATCAAGGAGGGAGACGTGATGATAAGGATAAAGCCTAGACTGGCTGGCTTGGGCCCAGTGCCTTTTGGGAGCAGAGTCATTAGTTTATAATTTCATACTCATGAATGTTGATTCTTTTCAGACAGTGCTTATACAACAGTAAGATAAATCCTTGCCTTCACTGCATTGCTAAGTTAGGAAGGCTGGAGGACTAGCAGAGTATAAAGAATACCAAATTTGTTGCTGGGAGACAGGAGGTTGGGTCTTGACTCTGTTACTTACCAGTTACATGACCCAGAGAAGTCTTTGATTCATTCCTTTATTACTGGTTGGGCAAATATATATTGAATTCCTGCTATGCTGTTCATTGAATTATGCACCAGGATAACAATGAGACATTATTCTTGTTTTCATTAGCCTCAGAACTTTAATCACTGCCACTGATAGTTGACATTTGTTGAGTCTGATCTATGTAAATTATGATACTAAATTCTCACAATCTTCCTGAGACAGTTATTTTTATCCCCATATTGCCAATAGGGAAACTGAGGCTCATATAAGTTAGATAACTTTCAAAGGTCATGGAACAAGTAATAGAGCTAAGAATTCAGTCCTGAACCTTAAAATTTAACCATAGTACTTCAATGTACCTGTTGACCTGCTAATCTGAAAATGTCATTTCAGTTTAGTTCAGTCGCTCAGTCGTGTCTGACTCTTTGAGACCCCATGAACTGCAGCACACCAGGCCTCCCTGTCCATCACCAACTCCCAGAGTCCACCCAAACCCATGTCCATCGAGTCGGTGATGCCATCCAGCCATCTCATCCTCTGTCGTCCCCTTCTCCTCCTGCCCCCAATCCTTCGCAGCAGCAGGGTCTTTTACAGTGAGTCAACTCTTCGCATCAGGTGGCCAAAGTATTGGAGTTTCAGCTTCAACATCAGTCTTTCCAATGATCACCCAGGACTGATCTCCTTTAGGATGGACTGGCTGGGATCTCCTTGCAGTCCAAGGGACTCTCATGAGTCTTCTCCAGCACCACAGTTCAAAAGCATCCGTTCTTCGGTGCTCAGCCTTTTTCACCGTCCAACTCTCACATCCATACATCACTACTGGAAAAACTATAGCCTTGACTAGTCGGACCTTTGTTGGCAAAGTAACGTCTCTGCTTTTCCATATTGTATCCAGGTTGGCCATAACTTTCCTTCCAAGGAATGCAGATACTGCTAATTAACTATTTCATAAGGTTTTGTGGAAATTTTTAATAAACTGTAATATGCCATTAAATGCATTCAATTCCTATTACAGGTCAACTGATTGGTGGGGTAGAAATAGCCCCGGGATGGATAGTCCCCTACTCTGCATTCAGTAAACTGTGTAGCACAGGCAAATCGCCGCAACTCTTTGAGTCTTCATTGTATCAGGTGGAAAAATGGAGGGAATCACAGGCACTGTCTTTCCTGAAGATTACTGTAAGGGTCACAAGAAGTTGAGCATGTGAAATGTTGTGTCTGATAAAGCGGGCTGTGAGAATTTAAGCTTTCTATCAACATAGTATAATTACTTAAGCTTTAATAGGCAAGAGGAACAGTTATATGGCATAGAATAATACAAGGCATTCTACATTATAGCTTTATGTCTATTAATTCTGAGCATCTGAATCTTGACTTCTAAAAAATTAAACACTCATGGCATAGTTGTCTCACAAAATGTTAGCGTCACCATGTAGGATGCATTCAATGGCATTTTCCAGGTCCTTCCATGCAGTTACTCTAGTCTGTTGACCCTAGACTGTGCCACAGGAATTTAGGCTTTAACAGACAGCCCTGCCCTAATTAATTCTGATTCAGGAAGAACACAGACCACAGTTTGTGAACCTTCCATCTTATTCAAGACATTCTCTTTACAGATTGTTTATTTATTTATTTATTATTTTTATTTTATTTTTTACATTAATAATTAATTTTTTCCTTTACATTATTGTGTTGGTTTTGCCATACATTGACATGAATCCACCATAGGTATGCATGTGTTCCCCTTCCAGAACCCCCCTCTCACCTCCCTCCCAATTCCCTCCCTCTGGGTTATCCCGGTGCACCAGCCCTGGGCACCCTGTATCATGCATCAAACCTGGGCTGGCAATTCATTTCACTGATGATAATTTACATGTTTCAAAGTGGTTTAGGAATCACCCTTCCTAAAACACTGTCTTGGAAATAACTTCATCAATTCAGTAAATATTTATTGAGTATGTGCCATATGCCAAGAAGTGTTTCTGCTACTTGCCCTGGTAGACCTGACATTCTATAATACTAGGGGGAGCTGGATGGTAAAGTGGTAAACGCATGAATGAATGACACAACGGGCCTGGCATTCAGGAAAGGTAGACGACAAAAGGAAATGAAGCCGGATAAGGCGACAGGGAATTATAGGTGGGGCCAGCCTTCCTCATGACGTGACGTTGAATAGAAACATGAAGGAAGTAAAAGGGCCCCTGCAGGTAACTGAGGATAACTTTGGGGAGAGGAATTAAATATGAACGTTCTGAGACCCAAGTGTGTTTGGCATATTTGGAGAACAGAATGGGGGACATGGGCTAATGCACAGGCAATAAGGGGTACACACCACCCTTATTCCCTGAAATGAAAATTTGCACCTGCTCCTAGCTCCCAATTTCTTCCCCTGGCATTCAGAGCCCCCTTCAGTCTGGTTCCAATCTCCACTTTAATCTTCTCTCAACTATTCTCTTTAACACATGTTCTCTGGTCCAGTGGACCTCCCTTGGCTTTGTATGGCCTCCATCTCTCTGGGTCTCTCCTGCTGCTGGGGCTCCCTGACTTCTTCTAAAGCAGTGCTTCTCAACTCTGGGTAGTTTTGTCTCCAAGTGCATTTGGCAATGTCTCCAGGCTTTTTTGGTTGTCATTGCCGGAGAGACAGTGAGTGGGTATAGGCCAGGGATAATGCTAAATATCCTATAATGCATAGGACTGCCCCTGCAACAAAGAATTATTTGGGCCAGCATGTCAATAATACTGAGACTGAGCCAGCTTGATCTAAGGCCTCCTCATTCTTCAAATTCTGGACCACTTTTATGCAGTTTCGGAAGCCCCTTACCCTAACCTTACAGAATTCTCTCTCTGAATTGTGTCCTGCCTTTCATCATATCGATCCTGACGTGACCATGTACACAAGGTTGGGGATTATACAACATGGATTTCATTCTCAGTTCTATCTGCATCTGTGATCTTAGGCACATTATTTAACTTTTCTGATGCACCTTTTCCTTATCTGTAAAACAGGACAAATGGATTGTTGGGAGGACTAAGTGAGTCACTGTGTGTAAATCCCTTACCATAGTGCCTGATGCAGGGTCTAATAAACCATTATCATGATAATGGATATTATGATAACCATTAATTCATTTCCTTGGCTGGTTTGCCTGGCCCTTGCAACCAGTAATTATATGTTACATTTATTTCCTTTGTACTTTCATGTGTCTCCAAGGCCAGATGAATTAGAGTTGCTACCAGGGATTTTTTTGGTAATTGTGAACTTTGAGTAAGTCTCAGGTATCTTCTCAAACAATGCGCTCCAAGGCTGGGAGCACAGGGTAAGTGCATCTCCTTTTGAGAAAATAAACTGCTCACTTAGCTCAGTGCATCAACTCTTCCAGCTTACCAAATATTGATTCCTGATCCTGGACAAATCCATCACTGGGGCTGCACCCGAGTTTCTGAGGATAGCTTTCCTCCTTTCTATGTTAAGACAGGAAAGATAGAAAAAGAATTGGTCAGAATAGAGGTAAAGCACAGGCTGAACCCGATAAGAAACAGGATTGTGTGGGGCATTGATAGAGGAAGCAGGAAAGATAAGTGATAACTGGTCTGAGGACAGGATGAAAGCGGTTCATTTAGAGACTATAATCCTCTGGGTGCCCCCCTCTTTTGAAATAAACAACCACTGGTACACCTTCAATGTTCTCTTGGTTGAATATGTGTCTCTCTCCCAGCTCTCCTCCTGAGTAACTCGCTGATTTTCCAACTTGCAATCCTGAGATCAGAGCATAAAACAAGACAAGCAGAGGCCACAGTGTTTGTGTAAGCACATACACATTACTTGACTGCCACCTAATTTATTTTTCAAGTAAGTCAAGATTTTAAGCCTTGGACTTATGTTAAACTGAGAGAAGCTTGCAGAGCTCCAGAGAGGAGCAGAGAACTGTGGATTTCCCCTTTCTCATTCTAACACAGGGCTTCCAAGTGGCATTAAGAAAGGATGGGCTTTTTTTATGGGCAGAAACAGTGTAGAGGCGCTGATGGAGACAAGAAAAGGCCTCTGTCAGTGGGATACCTAGGCTGTAACTGCAGTGGCTTTTTTTTTCCCAGTTCTGAGAACATCTTTCTCTTCTTCCTCCTTCAGGATCTTTCACCTTCTTCCTGGTTCACTTGCTTTTGTCTAAATCCTGCTGACGCTTCAGTAACAGACTGAACATCCCTTCCTTAGGGACATCTTGCGTCACTGCCCTTGGCCCAGGTGGTTTTTCTCTCATTCAGTTCCATAGGCCCCTTCTCTGGTCCTCTCTAATGTTTTACCACAGTTGCAATAAGTATAAATCCTGTTTCCCTCCCTATCTTATAAACTCCAATAAGAGCCGGGACCAAGACTGTCTTGTTCATCTGTCAATTTTCTGTGCTCACAACAGTGCCTGGAATAGGGTAGTCTCCCAATAAAAGTTTATTGAGTGGATCAATGAAGTCGAAGTTATAAGTGTCGGGTTCAAGCCCAACTGGTCATTGACCTCCTGTGTGACCTCGAGCAAGTGTTTTCTCCTGTAAAATAGTTCACAGCTCCAAATCTTTTATGTGCATGATTCTGTTTAGTTCTCACCATAGCCTAAGAGGAGATGAGTTCTGTTTGTTATCCACATCTCATAGACGAGAAAAGTGAGACTCAAAGAGGTTAAATATTGGGTCCAAGTTTACGAAGTATCCAAGTCACCAAGTCATAGTGCCACTTCTGTGTACCTACCTGTAATGTGAAGGTGGGAAGCTGGAGAACTTCTGAGATCCCTCCTAAATTCTATTTCTTCAAAGTTTTCAATTCTAATTTTAAACTGACACTAGTAAGATAGAGTGACTTGAAGTGCAGATGGCTATAGAAAGATTATATGGGGAGTCTAAAAAAAAAATGCCGGATTCAAGATTGTGTGTGTGTGTGTGTCTGTGTGTGTCTGTGTATTTTTAATCATTCAAATTAGTATCACCATATGTATGACTGGGATTATATCCTATAAAATAATCTCTGAGCCTCATGGTAAAACAGTAAAAAAAATAGATCTTCCTATAAGCAGTTTTTTAAAAATATTTTATGGGAAAAAGTTTACCTTGCTGAGATAATAAATGATTTAAAGAAATTTATATAAAAAAATAAGTAGACCCATAGACATAGAAAACACACTTATGGTTACCAAAGTGGAAGGGGAAACAGGTTAAATTAGAAGTTTGGAATTAGCGTATACACATTATTAGATATAAAATAGATGATTAGCAAAGACCTACAGTATAGTACAGAGACCTGTATTTAATATTTTATAACAACCTTTAAGGTAAAATAATATGAAAAAGAATATATATATGTATATATACACATGTATAACTGAATCACCTTGTTCACCTTGTACACCTTGTACACTGGAAACTAACCAACATTATAAATCAGATATACTTCAAAAAATTAATATTTCCCCAGAAATGATCATAATGATCTAGGCCTATGCACATGAGGGCCAGGGAACAGAGAAAGGAGAAGATTCACTGATAAAAGGTGATGTGTCTGTTCTTGTTCCAGTTTATCTGACAAGCTAAATGACTCCAGCAAGCTTTAGCAGCTGGCATGGCACTTGCTTTACAAGATTTGATAAAGATCAGATAGCAGTCAATAGTTCGCCAAAAGCTAATGATACCTTCTAAATGTGGCATATCATTTATAGTCAGTCACTCTCTCTCTCACTCCCCTTCCCCTCACACCCATATTTATTATGTTCCTTTTCTCTGGGATTCCTTGCTTTTTGACAGAAAAGCAAATAAGCTATGCCCAGTATAGAATGAAAACACAACTCCTGTACCTTTGCTCTGCTCACTGCATCGGTTGAATTGTGCATGACTTCCTAAGAAGTGGGAAAGACTTTGGGTGTGAAGTGAGAAACATGCAGAGTCTCCAGCTCTTTTGATGGTCTCCATCTGACTTTGGAGAAGTTTGAATTCAGAGAGACTGTTGTAAGCAAAGATAATAATGATACTAAGGGGCAAAGTGACAATGAGCCACCAGAAAAATGGGCAACAAGGACTTTCTTTGTATTTCGAGGGCTGGCATCAGTGGCAATGGGGAAAGTAGATGATGACTGAGCTGCTAATGCTGTGGAGGATCCCTTCTCAACTCTGTCATTTATTCTTGAGACCTTGACAAATTCCCTTTTCTGGGCTCAGTGCTTCCTTTTCTATGAAAAGAAGATAATGGAGCATCGCAGGGGTTCAGAGGCTTAATTGTTGTTTGCAGAGCACTTGGATAGTCTTGGATGAATGGCACAATCAAGATGCTGTGCAAAATATTATCATTTTGCATGTCAGCAAGGTGGCTTAGACCTGCCATGGTATATTAATCAAGGACTTGCAGTAGATGGAGGGAGGGAGATATAGGAGTCTGGAGAATGGCTCTTGGATGGAGCTCATAGTTTGTTAGTCCAGTTGCCCATACTTCATATTTCATATTATTCCTAGTGTTAGCTACTATGACGGATTAAAGATGACCACAAATTCTTATATTCTCTTGCTAGCAAGAAGTATAGTCTGTTTCTCCTTCACTTGAACCTGGACTGGCTTGTGAGCACAGCAGTCAAAGCAAATGTGAACTGATCCACCTATGTGCCTGGCCATGCTGATCCTATTACCCATTTAATGCTTCTCAAAGCCCCACGAAGTAGACAGTGATCAACTCCATTTTACAGGTGAAGATACTGAGGCACAGAGAGGCTTGAATCCATGTATGAATCATATTTAAAACCCATGCAGTCTGGTTCCCAAATCCATGCCCTTCAGCACAATGAATGCAAGTGTAAAATACTATGAAAAATGTCATGATTATCATTGTTGGTGCTGACCAATGTGAAACTGGTGGTTGCCTCTTTAGCCTAAACTTATAGCCAAAAGTGGCACTGTGTTTGGCCCTCTCTGGTGCAGTACGCATCTTGTAATAGATGTGCTTCACCCTGGCAGGGGGCTGACAAGATGATAGAACATTGCTCCCAGGCTGGCAAGGTAGGCAGAGACAAGGCAGAAGGAGACAGGAAAAAAAAAAAAAAAAAAGATTAAACCATCTGAAGATTTCCTAGAGCAAATGCTTCTCTTTCCTGCTGAATATTAGCTGGCATTTAAAGAAAATTATATTTAACTCTGCAATTTCTATATAATAAATTGGCTTACGGATGATGCTGTATGTTTCATATCTTTTTAAGAACTAGAGCAATATGTTGGTAGAATAAACACAGTTGTACTTGAGCACATCAAAACTGAGATAGATATTAAGCACCTGTGTCCTGTTGTGTGTACCAATAGGAGGTATTTGAGTCATTTTTACTGATTATAGTAATAACTGCTGCTCTATGAACAACCTCCCTTATAACAAAAAAAAATCATGAGTATTATTAGCTTCTTTGCATGACAGTGGTTCCTCATACATTTTTAATGTTTTAATCTGAAAAACTCATTGACATTTCATGTTGGAGATATGTGCAGCCCCATATTGCAGTGAGGCCACTTAGGAATGAGAGCTTGTGAAGATGGTGGGTGAAGAGGGTGGGGCTAGGGAGGATGGAGTTAGGGAGCGTGAAAGTTACAGTCAGGCAGAATCAAACAGTTCAGAACCAGCTCTTGACTTAGAAATAATGGAACTTCAGGAGGGACTAAAAACTAACGCTTGCATAATGTGCTATCATTTGCCTAGCCTTTTGCATACTTTCTTTCACTTAACTTTGGAGTTTATTCTCCCCATTACAAATATAGAAGGCGACACATAGGAAAAAAAATTATGACATCCCTAAGTTCATACCATTAGGTTCTGGGAAATCCAGGGTTTGAGCATCTTTTTTCTGACTTTAAAATTTTTGTCATATTAAGTTTTTCTGTTTTTGATGTAATTACTATTTTGTCTCATTCCGTGACGGGGAATATAAACCAAAGATCTGGCCTTTGAATCCAATGATATTGCTAGTGATATTAATGTCAGATTAGCTGACAAAAATAATGTAGTTTATCTTTCCAGAACTGTATTTGACACTCTTTGTATTCATTCATTCATACATTCTACAAAAATGTATTAAATATCTATCATGTGATAAATGCCTTATTAAACATCAGAGTTACTATATTATAATCAAGATAGTTATTAAGCTTTTATAATCTTAAAAATTAACATATTTTAGCACTATGCAATGTAAACTGATGCATGCTTTTTTGGAGGGCAGTTTGAAAGTATCTTAGAATCTGAACACAAATTCTAAAATCAGGAAATTTCACTTCTTGCTGTCTGTCACAGAAAAACACTAGCATGTATGCACAAATAGTCACATGTGAGCACAAAGAGACATATATAAGGGTATACATTGTGACATTATTTATTACAGCAGAAAGCAAAGCAGCATAAATGTTCCATAGGAGTATGGCTAAATAATCTATTAGAATAAATACAAATGGAAGAATAATATGCAAGAAATTTAAAATTGAAGTAAATTTGTATACAATGATGTATCAAGATTTCCAAAGCTTACTGTTGTATGAAGACAGAAAAAAATACTTACAGTAGATAGAATTGATGTTTTTAAAAATCATAGAAACAATAATTTCTAGCTGTCTATTTATCTATCAATCAAGAGATAGATATAAATATACAGAGAGTCAGAAACACACATATACACACACATACACAAATGTGGTCTGGAAAATTACATTCCCTACTAATGGTTAGCCATGTTTGGTAGAGGGAAGGGTTGGAGAGTAAAGATAAAAGTAATAGATAAAGGTTTTGATTTATCTGTACTTTTTGAATTTTTTACTCAAAGAACTAAAACTGAAACAAAAACTGTTTCATCTCATATGTTAAAGAGAAGAATACATTTCTCAGAGGTAACAGACAAAGCAGAGGTGAGCACCATGTCTTACTCAGTTTGGGCTGTTATAACAAAGTACCATAAACTAGTGGCTTATATTAATACACTGCAGAAATTTATCTCTCACAGTTCTGGAGGCTGTGAGTCCAAGATCACACGCAGCATGGTCAGGCTCTACTGAGAGCCCTCTTCTGGGTTACAGACTGCTGCGTTCTTGTTCCATCCTCAGAGAACCAGACAGCTCTGAGGAGTCCCTTTTATAAGGCGCTAATCACATGCATGGGGGCTCCATCCTTTTGACTTGTTTACTTCCAAAAGCTCTATCTTCTAATACCATCCTACTGGGATTTCTGCACGTGAATTTTGGGGGAGCCAAACATTTAGCCTATTACATTCTAAAATATCTAGCACTATCACATATGCATAAGAACAGAGCTTAGCTGTAGACCGAAAACAGCCTCCTTTTTAAAATCTTCTCATACTGAAATGGACAGAAGAAAATGAAAATCACCAATAATATATTGATTGGTTGGTTTTCTCATAAAAGAAAACTATTCTCTCATTTTAAAAGGTAAGCTTTTTTTTTTTATTTAAGACTTTGCATGTAATTTTGGAAGTTGATTGGAGGGTGTATGAGTTTAACTGAGCTGTGTTAATTATGCTGTTCTTGGAGGGACATCATGATTTCAGATGTGTATGTGTGCTTAGCCAACTTCAGTAGCTTTTTGGAACCTCAATGAAATATGGTCGATTTAACAGAGAGACTTACTGCTGCTCTTTCCAAAATATCACTTTAAAATGACTAAAGTAAATATATAAAAACATAAGTGAATTTAGCATCAATGGAGACACACCATCCAGGTCACCTTTTAAGAGGACAAGGTGTGAGCAATGTCACTGGCTGATAGGCACTGGCCCTTGAACCATCAGATGAGCCATGTCATGCACACTGAGACCATGCTCCCACTGGGGTGCCCCAGGCACTGACTGGCGTGGCAGGGGAGCTAGAGCCAGGCCATTTATGCCCCAAGCAGGACTTCTCTAATGGATTTCTTTGCTTTGGAACTCCCCCCGGCCTTCATTAGAACTGCGCTGTATTCCAGTGCTCTTCTTTTTTTTTTTTTTTTTGCTGGTGGTCTTCTTATCCAACCCTCCTTCCTGCTTTCTCTCCTTTCAGAGGGGTCAGGATCCCATCACAGTCTAAAGCCTCTCCCAACCTCTTCTTCCTCTCTCTCACTTATCCTTCACTGATTTTCCCTCCAGTCTTGCAAGTCTAGCTCCGTTTTGTCATCTGCTTCTCGGAGGACCTGAAAGAATGTGCAAAAAGATTTAGATTCCTACAGCAGTGAGAAGGGGAGAGGGGATTCCAGCAGACTTCAGTCACAGTTAGGAAAATAGGAAGTGGGTAAATGAGTGGTAACTGGCTTCACAGAGTGGAGAACGCTCTAAACTCTCTGCCATGGAGGCTGGAATAGGAAGCATGTGATTCAAGCTGAAGAAATCCAGAAAGACTGAAATTGGGAGCATCAGGTCGATCTCAAATGTGTGATTCAGAAAGGAACTAACATCAAGGGGCTGATGGAAAGTCTAAATAAGGAACAGTTATAATAGATCACAACACATGATCCTTCACTCCTCCCAGCCAAGGACAAGAGAAGTTTAGCCTCTTGGAGAAGTTACAGCAGAAAGTTTCTCTACCTCTGGGGCACCGGGCACAGTTAAGACAAAATAGGATGTCTGCCTAGGTGAGATTTTGAGGAGTCCTGCTACTCTCTTATCTTTAGGTTTCCAGAATGCTGGTACCAGGCTTACATAATACAGGTGGGAGACTGGAGTCTTTCTCTTTGGAGAACTTGTTTATGAAAAAAATATAGTGTCTGACATCAAGGGGCCCCACAGGGCCTTTGCTTACTCACTCTGTAATGCTCCAGTCAGTCACACAGAGTTTTCTATCAGCTTTTTCATGCCTCTTTCATAGGTCCGGCTGAACAACCAAGGTTAATCAGACATGAAAACATTAAACAAGGAACTGGGAGGTGGGTAGAATGAGAGAGAAAGCAGAGACGTGAGAGAGAACAAAATAAAATCTGAGTAAACCCAGTCATAACTGTAGTACTTAGGTAGCAGAAGGAATAGCAGTCACAAAACAAAAATAAAAGAGCTTGTAGAGAAGAAAGAGGTATTAGACATTGAAACTATTTCTATTAAGGAGAAATTATTATTTTACTGGAGGAGCATGGAGATCAAGCTATGAGATTCCCCACTGGTGCCCGCCCCCCATAAAACAGAGCAAAAACAGACAATGTGAGAAAATATTTACAAATTGGAGAATTCAAGTAAAAGGACTAACTCCTGATATCAACAAGCTCAGAATGGGAGGACAGGTACACCGAGGAGCAGGAGCTGGTACAAAAACAAAAGTAGGGGGATTTCACAGAAAGGAAGCAGGCATGACAGTTTAGGTTGAAAGTTTCCCCTGAGGACCACACGTAACAGTGCAAGAACCACGTGAAGAGCCTGGAATGGAAAAGGTGCACGGCTTCCAGATGGAAACTGGGGATGATTTGGGTTGAAGTTGCTCACCCTCGAAACTTGAAGTTAGATGACAATGGGATGATCCTTTTAAAATCATCACCGATAGTAGCTGAAAACGTAGAATTGCATATCCAATGAGACTACAAGTGAGTGTAAACTAACAATATTTTTAGTGAAGCAAGGTCTCAAAAATGTGTATACCAAGCGTCATTTGTCAGGAAGTTATCGGAGAGTATGCTCCACAAATGACACAGCAAATCAAGGAAAAGATAGACAAAACAAAGCAGAGGGTCCAACAAAACAGGAATTCCCAGGTGTTGGAGAAAGAAATATCAGTGCAACTTCTCTAGAGCAAGATTGGAGAGTAACTGGCTGAGGGAAAACTGGGAAATGGAGGGCTTCAGAAGGGCTTCTCTCCAAGAGAAAGAAACAATGAATTGGATAAATTGATATGTTTGACTCTATCAAAGATCAGAAATTTGGGGGAATATGTGGAAAGCTGAGAAAACAAAGCAGCAATTATTAACTCCTGCTACTGCTGCTAAGTCGCTTCAGTCGTGTCCGACTCCGTGCGACCCCAGAGACGGCAGCCCACCAGGCTCCCCCGTCCCTGGGATTCTCCAGGCAAGAACACTGGAGTGGGTTGCCATTTCCTTCTCCAATGCATGAGAATGAAAAGTAAAAGTGAAGTTGCTCAGTCGTGTCCTATTCTTTGCGACCCCATGGACTGCAGCCCACCAGGCTCCTCCATCCATGGGAGTTTCCAGGCAAGAGTACTGGAGTGGGCTGCCATTGCCTTCTCCATTCTGACTCCTAGAAACACTAATTTTGTATCAGAGAAGAATTGTAACTACAAAATCTGTGTGGTACAACTTTTAAGAAATAACCAGAATCATAGTGATGTGAGCACTGCTATTGATGAGCCTAACAGGCATTATATGCTACTAAGGGGTGGATGCGGAGAAGGCAGTGGCACCCCACTCCAGTACTCTTGCCTGGAAAATCCCATGGATGGAGGAGCC
Organism: Antilocapra americana; assembly: GCA_007570785.1. Taxonomy (NCBI): domain Eukaryota; kingdom Metazoa; phylum Chordata; class Mammalia; order Artiodactyla; family Antilocapridae; genus Antilocapra; species Antilocapra americana. The sequence goes on along the minus strand of ML661892.1, from coordinate 1,542,736 downwards.
TGGTAGGCTGCAGCCCATGGGGTCGCTGAGTCAGACACGACTGAGTGACTTCACTTTCATGCATTGGAGAAGGAAATGGCACCCCACTCCAGTGTTCTTGCCTGGAGAATCCCAGGGACGAGGGAAATTGGTGGGCTGCCGTCTACGGGGTCACACAGAGTCAGGCACAACTGAAGCGACTTAGCAGCAGCAAGGGGTGGATGGCAGGAAGGGAAATTGGTATGGGATGAAAGGGGATTTCAGAGAATGCAATCATTATCTTCTCTTTTAGGAAATCAATAAATAACAGTAAAAATGGGAAATAAATCAAGAATGGCAGTATGAGCATGTTCCTCATAAATAAGAAAGTAAATAACATAAGAAGCATCTTGGGTGTTTGAAAGTGGCTACTTGTTAGGAGCTGGAATTGGATGAGAGAAGGGTGGAACTTGAGACAGTTCTTTTTATGTATGAGCCTTGTAGTATTTTTTACTTTCTAAACCATACTGAATACTACTTTGATAAAAATTAAAAAAATAATTTCATAAAAGGCATGGATTAGAAAAATGAGGAGAGAAATATCCCTCCCTGCTACAAAGGATTTTGGGAAGTAAATTTTTTCTAACTTCTGTGCCCTCTTCATTCATCTTCTGATGTGCTTTGGGGAAGACAGTAAAACAGACACTTTCAAGATCAAGAGTTCTGTATTTAGCTTCTTTGCTTTGTTTTTTAAATCCATGAAACTTTTTGTGCACTGCTTGATTTTTTCAAACAAGAATCTTTCAGTTTTTGGTAAAAACCAGTGATTACAATGAAAAAATAAAAATGTTGATCTTAGTCAATGTCCTATATATGTAAACAACCCTCTGGTAATATAATGAAAAAAGATTTAGTATTTCAACAAAATATGAATGCAGGGAGAAAAGCCATTAAGTCTTCCTATGAGCCCAGGACTTTTCTGGCATCATCTCATTTAAACCTCACCACAACTCCAGGGGTAGGTACAGTTGTCATCATTTTGAGCGCTTTGCAAAGCTAGCAGTGTCTAATTATGCATCATTGTCTCTTCAAAATGCTATGTAGCCTATGGTAGTAGGAGCCCAAAGAGGCATGCTACCTTAATCTAATTAGATCCTCTATCTAATTTGATCTTCATAACAACTTTAGAATCAATGCAGGGCAGGGATTAGTTTCTTCCTTTTACAAACAAGGAAAATGAAGCTTAAATAAATTGAATGAGTTGGTGACATACCTAGAGTAGTAAGTGACATCACTGGAAAGAGCATCAGTTTCTGACTTGGAGCCCAAAGGAAGCTTATCAACTAAAGAGAGAGTTTTTTTCCCCATTGTTTTGGTGAATTTTATACACTTTTACTCAAACTATGATGAGCCCAGGGAATCTGTTCACGCAGGTCACACCCTTTCTTCCTTTCTCAAACCCAGACTAGGGAGAATCTGTACAGAAGTTCTGTGGATCTAGTTTTCCCCCAAATCTACATATATATGAAGGTGTTTTTTTTTCCTGTTACACATTGATGTTCCATTTTCATATAATTGAAAGTCAGAATTATTCCAATCAACTTGGGCTCATTTCTGGTAATTTATACCCTTAAACATCCAAATGTCATATTTCTAGCAAGAACCTGAGAAGGAAAATCACATGTGGAATCAGATTGCTCTCAGGCCCATTGTGTACAACTGGAAAGGAGGGAGCCTTGCAGGGGAGCCCTTAAATTTCAGAGCAAGGCTATAATTAGCTATAATAGGACCCAGAGTAACTTCAGTGCCATAATTCTCAGCAGGAATACAATTATATTGCAGCTGTATAACTAGATCGACATGCTGTAAATACAAAACATTCTCTGGAAATACATGCCATATTTCTAAATACATGGAAAATTAAGTCTTTGCAAATTGTACTTCAGTGTAGTATTACTCCCTTTCTTTTCCTCAACACTTCTGCCCAGCTATAGATTTTCCACTTGAACATATATGGTTAAGAAAGGCATATTTCACTAAGGGAATATAATCAAGGAAACAGTGATGAATTTGTTCTAGAGAAGCAATCTAGGGTGAAGAGAGCCCTGGCCTGGAACTTGAGAGACAGGATTTTTAAAAATTGAGATAAAATTGATATATCTCATGTATATATATAAAACATTGAACATATATATATAACATTCATATATAGATATAACATTCATATATATATGAACACATATAACATTGTGTTTGTTTTAGGTATATGATGTAATTATTTGATACATGTATATATTGTGAAGTGATCAATGCATAAATCTAGTTAACATTTATCACCACATATCATTACATATTTTTTACTTGTGATGAGAACTTCTGAGATCTATTCTCTTAGTGCTTTCAAACATATGACACAGTATTGCTGATCACAGTCACTGTGCTATACATTACATCCCCAGAACTTATTTTATAACTTGAAATTTGTACTTTTTCTTTTTTTTTATATGGTTAAATTATAGAACCTGTCAACACAATTTTAAGGGGAGTAGAGATTTTCAACAGGACAAAATTTTCTGGGAGTTTTAATAGGGTAGATGACGTGGGAGAGTTGAGTCCTTACTAGCTCACAGTGGAGTAGACCAGCTGCCTTTCAAAGAGCCTGCCCCCAAACAGTATCGTATTTAAGTTACAATTGGCAATTTAGTGACCTCTGTGAAGTTAATTTTCTTCGAATTAATTTTGTGATTATTTAAAAATTATCCCAAGTCTTACGTGTAAAAAGTAAATTTATCAGACTCACGTTATGTTTTAAGTTGGTCATTATAATGAAAAGAAGTTGAGATAGAGATTTCTTTGGACTAACTAAATTTCCCTGGGATGTATCCTGTTCTTCCTAATATTCAGCTTCAGTCATCGATGCTTTCTGTTATTGGTTTATTTTATTTTATTTTTTCATTAGTTTTGCCATACAATGACATGATATCGCCATGTTTACATATGCTCCCCCTC